>CM035177.1:2634413-2639413 GCA_020233015.1 Callinectes sapidus | reverse complement strand
TTATCCAGCTTTATCTTAAGTGTATGCATACTGTCAGCTTCAACAATATCTTCAACCAATCCATTCCAAATATCCACTGTTGTATGAGAAAAGCTGAACTTATTGACATCCCCCAAGCATCGACTTTTTCCAATCTTTCTTGAATGTCCTCTTGTAAGTCTTGTTTAATTTGTTACTATCGTCACTAGGTCTGTCCCGTCTATCATTTCCTTTCCTCGAACTAATTTAAACATCGTTATGAGATCCCCTCTATCTCTTCTACCTTGCTCGTTAATAAACCCATTTCCTTCAATCTGTCTCTATATTCTAGATCTCTCAACTCTGGCACTATTTTTGTGGCTGTCCTCTGGATCCTCTCTAATTTCCTGATGTCTTTTTAATATGTGGAGACCACACTACAGCCACATATTCTAGCCTAGGCCGCACCATGCAGGTCACTATTTTATTAATTTCCTTGTCCATGTAGTGGAAAGCTATTCTAATGTTGGAAAGCATCCTGTAAGTTGGATCAAATATATGTATTATGTGCTCTTCTGGTTGCAAATTATCCTAGTTCAACACCTCTAGATCCTTTCCTTCCCTTCGCTTTGCAATAACTGCTTCGCCTATTTTATAGGTCCATGAGGGTCTCTTCTTACTCTTCCCCATCTCCAACACAAGGCACTTCTGAGCATTAAATTCCAGTTTCCATTTAACACTCCATTCAAATAACTTATCTAAATATCTGTGTAGCTCTATACCACTTTCAATAACTTAGCATCATCGGCAAACAGATTTATGTAGCCCTTTAATCCTTCCTGCATGTTACTTATAAATATCTGAAACATGATAGGTGCCAGCACTGAACCCTGTGGTGCTCCACCTTAACACTCTCTCCCATCTAGAACCGACATCCCAGATAACTGTTCTCATCTCTCTGCCACGCAGATTCTAATTCTAATTCTAATTGGTTACATCATAAAGACCTCCATTGTACTCTACCTTTTTTTTGCGCTTTGTGTCATTGCTATAATGCTTATTCTTCTTTAATTAAGGGGCGTGTCTAAGGATATTTTTGTGACGAATATTTTTTAAATACACGAAAATGTGTTTACTTCACCGAACCTCTCATAGATACCCTAAACTTATAAGTAGAGAGGTTTTAGGTTAGAATTCTTTTTTTTTTTTTTTTAACACCGCTCCCGGGAGGCATTTAAATTCTTTCGCATTGTTGCAACATACCGTGATTCACGCGCTACCACATGTGATGTGTAAGCTTGTAACATTTATGTAGCATTTCAATAAAAATGTTTTTCTATTCTATTTGGTATTCAACCCTATCGAGGTGGTGTGTAGAGAGAGAGAGCCCTCAGCACTGCACCTTACCCTGACACTGGGAAGGATAGATGTGCAAAATTTTATGGAAGACTTGCACATAGCAACCAGTGAAGGGTGGCACAGGCATGTCTTCATAACCTACACAAGGCTGTTTCCTGTTGCTGGATACAAAAAGCACCAAAGGAGCATCTTCACTGACAACTAAGATTCTTGTTCATTGGTATTGCTGCTACCACCGCCATCACCGCCATGCTAGTCTACCAGCCCTGGCTTTTTAAAAGGGGTACTAATGCCGTATCCTACTCCAGAAAGTAAAATGATTTTCCTAGGAAATGTAGATATGCCAACAAAATATCTGTAGTATTTTTTCAAGATGATTAGTAGAAAAATAAAGGCTGTCAAGGAAAAAAAAAAAAAAAATGTGAATTAACAACATCTCTTTTATATCAGTACTCCATCTCAATCTCGTGAAATTCACTGGATATCATAAATTAGCAGTACCAAACAACATGGTAAAATTTCAAAGCCATAGGATACACTGCTTGTCTTATAGGTAACTCCACAGTTCCAGTTATAATTTTTTTTTACAGAGCCTCCATGATACAATGGAACCACATGCACTCTGGGGGCTGAGAGATCCCCTAGGACATGGGTTTGAATCCTAGCCACAGTCCGAGGGAAGATTGGTCACCCACTCGGGGTAATGATTCCTAAATGGGTGGGCTTTCAGATAGGAGGTCTCCATCAGGTGATCTCCTTTAGCCCATAAATTCCTATCAAAAGCTCATATTGTAAAAAATAAAAAATAAATAATAAAAATAAATATGAAGCGGACAATTGCTTGAGTGTGCTCAGCACAGTTTTCCTTATACTGCTTTGTCTATATCGAAAAACATCAACGACCAAGATGAAACACAAAATCCCTCTTCATATTTCTTTCAAACATACTAATATAATTTGGCTATCCTATAGACATGGATGAGATGTTTGGTGCAGCACCAATGTGTACCAATAATTGCTGTGATGAAAATGAAATCTTGAATCAGAGATATTGGTTCATGTGAAAATTTCCCTTATGTTATTAACTTAATATTTGATCAATGATTAAGTCATATGAACCTCTGTTTATATGAATATTACATCAAATCTATCTTTCACCTTCACATTTAGCTGGTCTTGTGAATTCCTGCATGATACAGTGAAATATACTACAACAAATTATAGTCGGATCCTTTCTTTATGAGGTGCATATTTATCATTAACTTAATTAAAAAAAAAAAAAAAAGAAATGCCAACTGAAATTACGAAAAAAAAAAAAAAGTTGTATTATGTGCTAAAAACTTCATTATGCATGGAATTTGCAAGATTCTTTTATCTTATCGTATAGCTGTGTCCCTGCTGACATTGTTGACCATGGATTGCCACATCTCTCTTGTCATTTGCAACTTATCTACAGCTTCACTTCCATCTCCTACTGTTCTTATTATTCCATCCATATACATCTTCCTTTGTCTTCCTCTTGCTCTACAACCTGGGATTCTTCCTGTTAAACTTGGGTCTTCTATCTTTACTCTTCTCATAATGTCCTACAAACCTCAGCTGTCTTGCTCTTATCTTCACCAGTAATTCTCTATCACTACCCAATCTTCTTAGCACTTCTTTGTTCGATATTCACTCTAACCAAGATATTTTCAAAAGCCTTTACAAACACCACATTTCAAATGCTTCTATCTTTTCCACCTGTTTATTCATCGTCCTTGCTTCTGATCCGTACAACAGCACAGACCTTACATATGTTTTAACTGCTCTTTGTCTTGTTTTTACTGATAGTGGCTGTTGGTAAGAATATTTATCATCTTCTGAAAAGGATCCTTTACTTCATACATTCTTCTTTTAATTTCTTCTATACATCTTCCATCTTCTGTAATGTAGCTTCCCAGGTAGCAGAATTTTCTCACCTGCTTCATGATCTTGTCGTTCACTCTTACACTACACCTTGGAATCTGTCTCTTCATACTAATAACCATCGCCACTGTTTTATCTACTTTAACTGTCAAACCTCTTTCTTCAGTCGCCTCCTTCACTATTGTTGCAATATCCTACAGTTTCTCCTGTGAGTCAGCGATCAAAACAGTATCATCAGCATATCTTATATTATTTATATTTCTTCCACCAATAGCAAAAGCTTTCTTTCTTTCTATTGATCTCATTATCATCTCACTGTATAGAAAAAAACAGAACTGGAGAAAGAATACATCCCTGTATTATTTCTCTTTTAAATGTTCAATCAGTCACTTAGATCCGTCTCCACTCTTACATCCGCTTTCTGATTCCAATATAGTTTGTACACTATCCTTAAATGTTTTCCGTCCACTCCTGTTCCCTTTAATATTCCAATTAAATCCTCATGTTTAACTCTGTCAAAAGCTTTCTCATAATCTATAAAACACAAATACATGTAATTTTGCATCTCTATACTTCTTTCACTTAACATCCTTCGTATGAATATACCATTTCTCGTTCCTTTTCCCTCCACAAAGCCGTATTGCTCTTCTGCCATTTCCCTTTCTATCTTATTCTTTCTAGCAGAATTCTTAAGATTAATTTTAAGACATGGCTCATAATACTTTTACAGTTCTATGTTTATTGCACTCTAAAGTTCCAGGTTTCTTTGGTATAGTCTTTTACTGACCTTAAATGCCACACTGATTTAGGGGATATGAATGCATGCATGATACCTTTGCTGTCTTTTCCTAAATATATCTTTATTTTCCTTCCTGCTTTAATATCACAGCAGGCATGATTCAAATGACACATTTTGTTTAATGAGATGTCTTAGGGTCATATATATATATATATATATATATATATATATATATATATATATATATATATATATATATATATATATATATATATATATATAGATATATATATATTCACTGTAGTTCAGTGTACACTCATGGTTAAATAAATGGACAACTCATTTCTGAGTCAAAATCTTTACCTAAATAATTAAGATTTATTAGAATGATAAAAATAAACAACTTATATACTATCAATAAGCTACACATGCATGCACAAAATAAGCATACACAAATTATGTAATGTATTGTGCATATAGATAAAGTTTGTTCTGATGACTGATACAACTGTATTAATAGTAGTTTTGATCGCCAGAGTGAGAGGGAGAGGGTGAGAGAACAAGCTAAGCAGAAAAAGAAGAAAGAAGAGGAAGAACGTTCCATCTGTTTGCGTCCTTCTAGCTATATGAGTGCCATACAGATGGCATGTGACCAGTATCAAGGTAAGGACATCATTATTGTTATTCCTCACAACCTTATATTTTTCTTTCTACATTTCATCTCATTGATAGGTATTTACTCTTATCATCATTAGTTGAGATTACTGATGGTGCAAAAAGAAACATAAGTTTTGTATAAAATGCTCACTCAATAAAATTGAACACAATTTAATGTATTAGTTTTATGTAATAAATAATAAATAGAATTGATGTGTCAGTAGCAGAAATATAAGGGAATTCACAACAACAATTTTTTTTCCACGAATATAGATCGAGTACACGTACCTCTCGATTTACACAGGGAATGCGTTCTTGAAGAAGGCACATTAAACCAAAACGACGTGTATATATATATATATATATATATATATATATATAT
>CM035177.1:2621550-2633693 GCA_020233015.1 Callinectes sapidus | reverse complement strand
AGAGAGAGAGAGAGAGAGAGGGGGGGGGGGAGGGGGGGGGGGGGGGAGTTGGTTTTCCCAAAATTATGGTAATTTATCCAGATCACAAGACCGCGGCTATATCGAGGGCTAGCTTAACCTAGGAAAGCTGAACTCAGAAAATACTTAGAGCTTATAAAATTACATTTAGAACTAAGGAAAAATGATATATTACATAATCTAACCAAATCATACATAAATAGATATCTCTAAATATCTGGTAAGTGAGAGAAGTATATCAGAAAGTAACACACCAAGAGGCAAGATTATATACTCAGCAAGAGCATTTTTTATATCTCCCAAGGCAGGATGTGGATATTTGGTTTTGGCCAACACTTCTGTCCCAACTACGTTGACATCTCCCACTAAATCTTTCAGCCTCGCCTCGGGAACTTTTTTTATGATACCTGCAAAGAAAAGACATCAAAATGTAACCATTCAAAAAAGTTTTCGGAGTTACATTTATGAATGAGAATTCACCTTAGGGAGTGGGGAAAAAAAGACTCAAACTGAAGAAAGAAAAATAAATGGATTTACATTAATGTGTACATATGTTATAATGTAAAATCCAAACCAAAATAAATAAATAAATAAATAAATAAATAAATAAATAAATAACAAATAGATAAATAAGGTATGAATATGTTTTTTTTAAACATCATTACGAAGGATTTTAATAGGTAGCATGAAGTAGTCAGACGGGGCAGGAGAAGGAGGAACAAGCCCGGAATCATTCAAGGTAGAGTTTTTAGCAAAGGTTTGAGCGAAGAGTTCAGCTTTAAAGATTGAGCATATGGCATTGGTGGCATCAGGTTGAACTAAAGGAGGGAAAGATGAAGAAGTAAAATTGTTGGAGGTGTTTTTGGCTACATGCCAGAAATTTCGAAGGGAGACTCATACATACATTCTTCATCCAAAATTTTTAAAAAGAAAAAAGAAATAAAATCAATCCTGTATACAACCTTTAGGGGGACCAGTACCTCAGTGGGCCTTTTTTTTTTTTAACTAGCTTTTGTTGTGCCGTTGGCCGGACTCCTTTTATCCGTAAAAAATAAATAAATAAATAAGTAAATAATTAAAAAATGAACTGACAGGGAATAGATTTAGGAAGTCGTTTTGATGGGAAGCAATACTGAAACATCGCGAACTATCTCCCAAATCAAGAGGTAGGACACCAACATCCACGCTAAGGCTAGTAATCAGGGAAAGGCAAAAGGCACCATTAGCCTAGCAGTGTACCGAGTCCAGCACGTATTCAGGAACTCGCGTGACACATCTGATGGCAATGGGCTATTTATGAAAATCGGCGGCCACCAGATGTCACTGGCCGGTAAGAGATAGCTGAGCCAAGCAAGATATTAACTATCGCGATTTTTCTGTACTTAACCAAGCAGTTGAGTGGCATCGTATCATTATGTACAAGTGAAGTAATATAACAGCATTTTAGCAGTACACTGGAAATCGCTTACCGTGATGTATCTTGAGAAACCAGGGCCAGAATGTTTAACATCTGGCAATTCCATTTCACATTGTTCTTACGATTATGAATAAGATTAAACTAATATTGTGTTGTTCACCCGTTTACCATAATCAGTGTGCACTCTTCAGCTAGAAAAGTACTCGTTTAGAGTATCAGTCTCTATTTTGATGAATATCAAAGTGAGGCAAATCTTGCCACTTAGATTCAGGAGACTGTCCCTAATCCAAGACCAGCAGCAAGGTGTGTTTACAAGTTGACATGTTTCAAGCTGAAGAGCGGGAGGGCTCTGGGAACGCAGGACCACATGGGGTGTGTGGAAGTGGGGATACTGAAGCATGATGTGTGGGAATGACAGCAGACAGCACCGTGATGAGGTCCTCCTCGGATGAAATCAAGACAAATATGAGTCATATCTGATCTCACATGACTGGCGGTCTCTGAGCTCCGATATCCGCTGTTGAACTATTCAATACTATTAACATTAAAATATATCCACCAAAAGGGAAGTTAACACTTAAAATCTACATTTATTTTCCATACTCTAATGTGAATCAAATATCTAGAGAGGCCTGGAAGTGCTGATCTTGCATTTTTATTGTTTATAAACGCCAAAAAGGTGAGATGAGAGAGTACCAGTTTGTCGACTTTGGCTTCACATCTCAGGAAAATACAATAGGGAGAGAATTACGAAGGTTTTTCATTACCCAACTCCTGCATGAAGTTACTTTGACACGTAAATGCTTTTATAACCGTAGATAAATCACGGTAAGGATGAAGTCATTTTTGGCTCGGTTATCGCTTAACTTTCAGAGCCATCTGGTGGCTGAGCTTCATAAATAGCCCATTTTGAGGACCCTAAATCAAGGGGTGGTCTTATACAACGGGGATAAAATAAACCTACAACTCTGTGGTAAACATTAAGCCCTACTGTAACACACACACACACACACACACACACACACACACACACACACACACATGTATAATATACACAGGTACCTCTCGATTTACACAGGGGGTGCAAGACAAAAACAACATAAATCGAATTATATATATATATATATATATATATATATATATATATATATATATATATATATATATATATATATATATATATATATATGAATTGTTGCGGCGGCGGCTAGTGTGAAGGTAACGGTGGCAGTGCTGCGAAATTGGCAACGTTTACATTGCTGCAGCTGCAGAAGTGGCGTGATGGCGGGAGCCTCCGGCCAGGTGGATACTTTGTTTCAGATTGGATAGTGTTAAGCCAATCAGGGGTGAGCCGGAAATGTCCTCGGGTTGCCGCCAGTTTTGCAGGCAGATCACCAGCCGCAATCATTTCGACCACAACTCAGCTCTGTGTGTCATCCTGTATTTACTCTGTTATGTGGCAGTAAAGTAAGGAAGTTGTGCCAAGCCTTTGACTGTCACCCTGCCTCTCTGAATGAGTCTGGGAAGTGTGTGTGTCCGTTACCTCTTCTCCCCTCGTTGGCCGCGAATCTTTGTCTAGAAGTATCCCTGTGTCTGTGCCGACCCGTCCTGTACTGTCCTGGGGTTGCTCCTTTTGATAAGTTTGTACCTGTAGCGGCTGTGTAAGCTGAGTGAGAACTGGGGCCAGAGTAACAAGTGCTTTGAGGAGTTTTTGTGAGGGACGCACTAAGCAAGGTGGAGGAAGTAAGGAAGGATGTGACGAGACTGCGGCGCTTGCTCGAGAAGCAGTCTCTCAGCACGTGGGGGGAGCCTGAGTGTCATGAACCAGCAAAACAGGGGCACCCCTACGCATTTTCGGAGCTCGGTGACATCAGTGTCGGCAGACTGCAATCGATGCATCTGTTGAGCATGCCTGCACCTGAGGATGACACAGTCACCCCATCACCATCACCACTGCCTCCATCACTACCGTTTGTCGCAGTCTCCGCCCAGCATGCGGGTGGAATATTTGTCCCGAGCAAACCAGCAGAGTTTGGTGGAAAGGTGGCTTGGGATGCATACCACGCGCAGTTTAAGCTGCTCACCCAAGAACAGGGCTGGAGCGCTCATGAGAAATCCCTGCCCTGCAACTTGTGGCCACTCTGTGGGCCAGCGCTGTAAATCCCGGCCCACATGACGGTGAGCCAAAAAGTTCCAGGCCGAGGTGAACAGGGAGCAGCTGAAGGGCAGAACACGTCGGCCGGGTGAGTCTGTTACACAGCTGACCCAGGCGGTGAAGTCACTGGTCCGTCATGCACATCCAGTGGCCCCAGAGGAGATGGTGACGGTACTATCCCAGGACGCCTTCATAGACACACTAGAGGATCAGCAGGTGCAGATTTACGTAAAGCAGATGTGCAGCAGGCATTAGCGAGGGCCATGGAACTGGAGGCCTCCGTGTGCACCTCAGGCGCCGCTATGACGTCACATCGCCGCCTCGCCGCCCAGAATCCGCAGCACCACCACATATCAGTTCGTCACGCACAAGTACAGCAGGGGAGGAGGAGGCACACCAGGTCGGATGAGTTCAGTGGCTCCTGCTGGAAGAGTGCCCAACGTGGCCATCGTCGCAATGAATGCCGAGGTGAGTGGAGGACACGCTCGCTGGAGCGAGCCTGAAAATACATCTTTAAAGATCTTGAATTAAACTGTACTTCACCCATTTGCATTATCCGAAGAAAAAATGTTAAACCTTTTATATCGTCCTTACTGCAATATAATTCTAAAAAGATAAATAACTGAGAAAATTTTGCAGCCAACATAATGCACTGTTGGTATGCCATCTCTGAGAAAACGAAGACTGTTCATTGCAAGTTAATGTTGGCCTGATGAGGGTCAGGCATAGACACAATAAGACTTCAAACTCCCATTAGCTGTATAGAAATTATCCATTAAATGAAAAGCATGTTGGCATCAACAATGTACGATTGCATATGCCATTCATTGAATACATTTCGTACCAAAATGCGTTTGCATTTCCTAAACTAGAATTTGTTCTCTTATAAGATGACAAATTTCGCCAGGTGAAATTTCGTTGTGTCTCGATTTCCAAATAATTGCTAAACGGGAAATATTATAACCAAACCACAATTAGACATTGATATATTTAACAAGAAACCCCAACATTCTCGATCTTTTCCTTAACTTTCTGTTTCTGTTGTTACCCTATCTCCTCTGTTGGACTCCTACCATCACAATCTCATATCTGTATCTTGTTGTATTTCGCCAATCTCTTCTTACGATCCCCCAAAGCAGAGACGCCTCTGGCGTTTTGCTTCTGCCAATTGGGAAACCTGAGAAGGTATTATGCTGGTTTTCCTTGGAATGATTACGGTTTCCATGTCAGAGACTCATCTCTGTGTGTCGAGTGCATAACAGATACAATAGTGTCTGGTACGGAAGCTTACATTCATCACTCTTTCTCTCAACCTAAATCGTCCAAAAAGTTTAACTCGCCCTGTTCTCGTGATATACATGATAGAAAGGTTGCCCACAAAAGTTACTTGATCCTTCCATCACCTGATTCTCGTGCACTTCATATTTCACCCCAGATTCATGCCAGGTCTGTTCATCAACTTACCAAACAGTCTTTCATTAATAGAACAGGCCAAAAGCTTTGGAACTGCAACTCTCCTTGAGATTTCTGGCATCTGGCAAAAACATCAATAACATTAATTATTCTTCCTCTTTCCCTCCTTTATTTCATCCTTGTAGCAATCCTGCCATCACATCTGCATCAAAAGCCGAAGTATTCACTCATACATTTACTCAAAACCCTACCTTGGATGATTCTGGGCTTGTTCCTCCCTCTGACTATTTCATGGCTTTGGTTAAAATTCTCCATAGCAATGTTTTCCATGCCTTAGCTAGCCTGAATTTTGGAAGCTTTAGGGACCTGATTTTCTACTCTGTCTTGCTGGAAGTTTGTCTACATTCACCCTATCCTTAAAAAAGATTGACCGATACCTCAAACTACTCCCCTATAAACTTAATCTCAAGCTTATCTTCAGTTTTTTTAATCAATCCTCAATAGGAAGATTCTTTAACACATGTCACTTCACTTCTTCTATCTGATCGCCAGTATGGTTACCATCAAGATCCCTCTCCTTGTGATCTCCTGGCTTTCCTCACTGAGCCTTGGTTGTCCTTTTTTAGAGATTTTGGTGAAACATTTGCTGTTGCCCTAGATATATCAAATGCTTTTGCTAGTATAGAACAAAGCTTTGATTCCAAAACTGCCCTCATATAGTTTTTATCCTATCTGCAACTTTTTCTCAAGTTTTCTCTCCAAATGTTCTATTGCTGCTGTGGTAGATGACAGCTGTTCTTCTCTTAAATCTTTTAATAGTGCTGTTTCTCAGGGTTCTCTCCTATAACTCAGTGTCTTTTTACTTTTCATTAATGATCATTTAAACCAAACTTCTTGCTCTATCCATTCCTAGACTGATATACTTTTCCACGTCTTTCCAGAGACAACTAACTCTTCAGGAAGTTAACAATTTACACAAGGACGCCATTGAATGCCTGACTTCTGATCTCACGATTTTTAACTGAGGCAGAGAAACCTTGGTAGTCTTCTATGCCTCAAAAACTTAATTTCTTCATCTATCAACTCGACACCACCTTTCAGACAACTATCCCCTCTTCTTTAATGACACCCAGCTTTCCCCCTCTTCTACACTGAATATTCTCAGTCACTCCTTTACTTATAATCTAGACTGGAAACTTCATATCTCATCTCTCCTTTACTTATAATCTAAACTGGAAACTTCATATCTCATCTCTCCTTTACTTATAATCTAGACTGGAAACTTCATATCTCATCTCTCAACTTCTATGAAGTTGGACATTCTGAGGCATCTCCGCCAATTTTTCTCATGCCCCAACTACTTTCTCTTTTTAAGGGCCTCGCCCGTCAATGTACGGTGTACTTTTCACATATATGGGAGAGCTCCAATCATACAGCCTTATTAGTTAAGGTGGAATCAAAAGCTTTTCGTCTCAACTCCTCTCCTCTAACCGTCGGACTGTCTTTAGCCTCTCTCTTTGCCAGAATGTTGCATCTCTTACTATCTTCCATCACTATTTTCATGCTAACCGTTCCAATTGATCTTCTTAACCGCATGCCTCCTCTCCTCTTGCAGCAGCGTTGCACAAGACTTTCTTTTTCTCACCCACATTCTGTTCAAATCTCTAATGCAAGAATTAACCAGTACTCCTTCTTATCATTCAGTACTTTTTTTTTATTTATGCAAAGTGGGCTTTTTATGAGAATTTATGCGCTAAAGGTGACCCCCCAATGGAGGCCTCCTATCTGAAAGCCTACACATTTGGGAAATATTACCCCAAGTGGATGCCCAATCTCCACTCAGGCCGTGGCCAAGATTCGAACCCCTGTGCTTGGGGTTCCCAAGGCCCCCAAAGCTTAAGCGGTTACACTATACCAAAGTGATAAACCCTGGAACTCCCTACCTTGGTCTGTATTTCCAACTCACTATGACTTTACTCTATTTAAGAGGGTTATGTCAGTGCATTTATCATTGACTTTTGGCTAACACTACTGATCTATCAGAGGACTGGCAATTAGTGGGCTTTTTATTCTAATTATTTTTATTGCCCTTGGCTAGCTTTACCCTCTTACATGTGACAGTTGATTGATGTTCGAACTACCTGCTAAACTCAACGCATCCTAAACTAGCCGTGTAAGTGTAGCTCTGGGTTTTATCAAGTTTCACTCGCTATTGTCACCTCTCAAAAGCCTTCTTTATTCAAACCTGCTCCACGTCATTATCCTCTGTCTGTCTTTTTTTTTTTTCTATTTTCATATAAACTGGCTATTTCCGAAATTATTTCAGAAATCATTTCAACTTTTGTTCCACATCATCGTTGAGGTAAAAATCAAGGATTGCTTACTGAATAAAAGTCTCTCAGCCTCTTAAACATGGCATAAGCTGGGAATAGCAACCATGCCGTTACTTCGACCTGACCTGACTCATCAATCAGTTGTGATCTACCCTCAGACCAAACTGTAAAGATGTGACTAAAGTGGAGGAGCCGCTGTTAAACAGTAGATCCCACCCAATGTTAAAGTGTTGCCAGATTATAATATAGAGGTTTTTGTTTCATTGGGTGCGTGGTGTACCTCCCACATTACGTTTTCCCTCTCTTCTTACAGATCATTCTTACCATTCAGCACTAGCTCTTCAAAAAGTGATTCAGTTGTTCTGTCTGGAGTAAGATCTTTCTCCTTTCTTTTCCTTCCCTTCTTGCCACCTTTTTTTACCCTCTTCTTTTTTTTGGAGCCTCTTTTCTCCCCTTCTACATCCTGTTTTGGAAAAAAGAAAATTAGTGTGTGGGAAATATAACTATACCACTCAAACTCCATTTTCTTTCTAAAACTACAGGGATTGCAAAATGACAAGGAGTAAAGGGTGGGAGAGAGAGAGAGAGAGAGAGAGAGAGAGAGAGAGAGAGAGAGAGAGAGAGAGAGAGAGAGAGAGAGAGACTATAATCTTACCTCCTTTAGCTGCTGAATTTCTTGTCGCATTAGGTAATCTACTTGCTTCCGTATCTCTATCTCCACTCGTGCCCGCTGTTCTCCTTCAATCATGTCCTCTTCAGCTCTCTCTTCAGGGTTCTTCTCAGGCTGTCTCAATGCCCACACATCTGTAATATACATCCACTTTATCTTCCTCTTACTTATATTTTTCTTGAAAGTTGGTGAAAATTTATATATCATATCAATGTTAAAAATGTACAAAACAACCACTTGGCATGATTGCCGTAAGATTAGGCATATTGCCTACATGCAGGATTTTCATTTTGCCATTCCATAAAAAAGACACATAAAAAATCATTACTATAGATATGGCATAGCTTGAGTTCTAGCCCATTGATTTAATTGACAGCAATAGTTACTTTTTGTTTGCCATGCTTAGAAAAGCATTTACTTTCTTTTTATGTCCCTCAGTTGTGGCTTCATTTGAATTTTAAAGTTGTGTACCCACATTTCCTTATAAACATGTCCTCTTATGTTTGATACATGCAGATGTGAGGCTAGAAAAGAGTAAACCCTGCCAAAGTTTGAGCAGAGTTTCGTATATTGGATAAGTTGGATACTTTCAAATTTGTTAGCCAAGTTATGTGGAGAGGTCAATAGACACATGATATCTCGAATTGTTCTCCAATATATAGTATGGGGAGGTTGGACATATGAATAGACATCGGATATATATATATATATATATATATATATATATATATATATATATATATATATATATATATATATATTATATATATATATTATTCTTTTGTAGAGCATTGAACTTTCTGTTATGTTACGACAGGCTGGTCGCCTCAAGCCGGCGTCACACTAGCACTTTTTCCGTCATCTAGCCCGGGTGAAAAAAGAAAACGGTGCCGTCACTCACCGTCCTGCTGCTCTTTTCTGTGGTCATTCTCATTGTCATTGTTAACAAACATGGCGCCATCTCCGGAAGAAGCAATCGCTTTTCTGCAGTTACTTATGAGTGTTGTACGAAGAAGGCGAGTTAAACGCAAGAGAAAACGTTTATGGATGCGTTCATGGTTGGCATGCCGTGACCAAGAGTGTTTATCAGAGACTGCTGCAAGAGCTGTGCTTGAGCTGAAGTTGAAAGTTGTGTAAACAATCACACGAGGCAAGGCACTGATGAGTATTTAGCGCTCATCAGAATAAATGTAAAATTCTATGCTTTGATTTGCATTCATATTTAAAAACAGTTAAAAATAGGTTAAATTATAATAATCAGAAAATAAATATTTATTGGGATATTTTTGGTATTACTCACTATGGATCTTCATTTGACGTAGAAATGACCACGGTAACTCTCCCAAGAAGACGGTCCGTTCTCCTAAAAGATGACGGAAATGATGATGGAAGTGTAAAAGACCACGGAAAAGTAAAAAGATGACGGAAAAAAGTGCTAGTGTGACGCCGCCTTTAAAGTTGGTCCAATACAGCTGGGGTCTCCCTGGTCCCGCTAATACCCACTCAACCCATCCCTAGCAGCAGCAGCAGCAGCAGCAGCAGCAGCAGCAGCAGCAGCAGCAGTAGCACCTGCAGCAGCAGCAGCAGCAGCAGCAGCAGCAGTAGCAGCAGCAGCACCAGCACCAGCAGCAGCAGTAGCAGCAGCAGCAGCAGCAGCAGCAGCAGCGAAAACTTAGTAGTGTTCAATACCTCAAAAACTGTACCTATCAATTTATCACACCTTTTAGACAACTATTTCTGTTTGCTTCAGTTTTTTTTTTTTTTTTTTTTTTTTTTATCTGTCTATGACCTGAACTCATTCAAAAGGGAGTTTTCAAGACATTTATCCTATCCTTTCGGCTACCTCTCAACCCGATACGGGGACAGCCATTTCAGCAAGCATTTTTTGTTCAATTGTTTTTATTGCTCTTGATAAATGATGATTTCCAGCAACATTAAGAAAGAAAATTATACTGGAGTGTGGCTTACCAGTGTTTCTCTCTCTCTCTCTCTCTCTCTCTCTCTCTCTCTCTCTCTCTCTCTCTCTCTCTCTCTCTCTCTTTATCATTTACGCAATGTGGAATTATTTATTCTATTTATGGAATATTTTTTACCTTTTTACCATTATACAAAGCAATATTTGTGTTATATATATATATATATATATATATATATATATATATTTATTCCATTCCCTTCATCACCATTTGATTTGTTCCCCACGCAGAGGTCTTTAACTTTTCCCTCTGCATTTTATGATTGGTGAATGTTCATGCAGGTAAAAAGAATTAATTAAACCAAACCATTTTATTCTCCTAACCCACACATCACCATTAGAACCTTATCATTCCTCATGTTGCAGTATATTCCAATGTTATCATCAACAGAATCAATCTTCATTCATTTCCTCTTTGAACTATATAATATATATAACTCACGCGTAATTATGACAGGAGGCGAAGACCTGTGTGTTTCTATGTGTGTCTCCCTCGTCTTCCTTTAATTTACCCCCCTCACGCTGAAATATAAGTCTTACAAGTCGTGTGTGTGTCTCGCCTCGCCTACAGTTGTGATGCAGCGCTTCGAGGTCGGAGTGAGTGACGCCACCGGTGTGGTTGGAGGTGCCGCGGTCTTCTCCTGCGACGTTCCTCCGACTGTGGCTCGACATGTGTCTCTCATGTCTTGGAGTGTCGACGGGCGCTCCCTCTCCGTCTCCACCAGGCCAGGTAAGGGAGGAAACACGGGCTGGAAAGGGAGACGAAGTAACGATAGGAGGAGGAGGAAACTGCAAATGTTATAAGATGGAGGGGAAGGAAGGCAAGGGAAGAGAAGGGGAGCTGGAGGAAAGAAGGAAGGAAGGAAGGGAGAGGCATTCAGTGCATTTAGTGTAGGGAGGATGAACCAAGAGTGAGGTTGAGGAGGGGTAAGAATAGTGGTAAGGTGGACTAGTACATATTAGGAGGGCAGGGGGAGATTGCCTCACTGAAATAATGTAAGGGGAGGTGAGGCTAAAAAATAGAGTTGATAAAAGGAACGGGTTGCACCAAAGGAACAAGGGGTAGAAAGATAATAAGATAGCCAGTAATGGACAGGAGAGGGTGGCGTGAGGGACAATAGCTAGGACACTGTACAAAGACTGGCTTACAAGGGTGCAGAAAGAGTGGGAGGAGGGGAGATAAGGGATCAGCTGGAATAAGTGAAATAGAAAAGGATGAGAAGATAAGAACCAGAGAGAGAGAGAGAGAGAGAGAGAGAGAGAGAGAGAGAGAGAGAGAGACGACATTAAAAACATTACTTTATTCCGAATTCTTATCACGGCTTCTTTCCATTCCCAGTTACCTCTCTCTCTCTCTCTCTCTCTCTCTCTCTCTCTCTCCTGTGTCTCATCTCTTCTGTGTCACTGCATTAGGAGGGGAGAAGGGGGGAATGAAAGGAGGGGGGATAGGAATTTCAGGTGTGTCTCTACCTAATTAGCATTCCACAGGTGTTCCAGTAAAGCTCTGGAGTTGAGCCTCTTCTTAGTGGCGCTCCAGTAGTAGTAGTAGTAGTAGTAGTAGTTGTTGTTGTTGTTGTTGTTGTAGTTGTACTATTATTATTATTATTATTATTATTATTATTATTATTATTATTATTATTATTATTATTATTATTATTATTATTAGTTAGTTAGTTAGTTAGTTAGTTAGTTAGTTTTAATGGCGTTGGTAGTGTGGGTGTGAGTGTGGGATCTACTGCGCAAAATTCTGCCTCATATTTCAACTACATGTATTCATTCTTCACTTCTGTACACAAGTTTGCATATGTACTCATCTACCACCGTGTGTATGAATATGTATGTATGTATGTATGTATGTATGCATGCATGTATGTTGGAGAAGCGTTATAAATGCCATATTGTGAGATGATTTATGATCGAGGGATAAATGGAGGGAGAGAGAAAGAGGGAGCAAGAGGAGGAGGAGGAGGAGGAGGGAGGCAGGGAACAGAAGCTTGATGAAAAGGGAGGGGAAAGCGAGGGATAAGAGGACGGAGAGACTGGAGAGTTGTTAGGAGAAGAGTTGAAAAGGCTTAGAGGAGGGAGATGGTGGGGAGATGAAGAGGAGAAGAGACGACAGCGGAGAGGAGGATGGAGGAAAGTAAACGGGGAGGGAAGGAGGG
>CM035177.1:2589200-2621450 GCA_020233015.1 Callinectes sapidus | reverse complement strand
GGGTGATTTTAACGGTCGCCATCCCTTGTGGGAAGATAACGCTACTAACCCTCGTGGCATTTTAATCGCATCTTTTATTGATGACGAGGGTCTTGAGGTTTTAAATTCTGGTGCTGTGACACACTTTCATAGTCCGACGGGGACTTTTACTTCTATTGACGTCTCCCTCTGTACTTCGAATTGTCTTCTTGATTTTACCTGGCGGGTCCTCCCGGATTTGTACGGAAGTGACCATTTCCCGATTTTAATAGAGTCCCTTGACTCCGATCCGCAGTCTCGCCCTCCTCGCTGGCGTTTAGATAAGGCGGATTGGCAACGTTTTGAGGACTTAAGTTCTCATGTTGGTCTGATTTCTGACTTTGGTTCTTGTAATGAGGCTGCCGATTACTTTGCTGATTTCTTGCATTCTGCAGCTCTTCAGTCTATTCCTAGGACGGCCGGTCGCTTCCCTAAACGTCCTGTTCCCTGGTGGAACGAGGATTGCACTAGAGCCGTGAGGGAGAAGCGGGCTGCTTATAATAGGGTTTGCCGCTACCGTGGGGACCCACTATACTTGGAGGATTTTCGTCGAGCTCGTGCACGGGCGAGGCGCACATTTAAAGTTGCTCAGCGTGGTTCCTGGAGATCTTATATCTCCTCCATTACTTCTAGGACCCCGCTTACTGATGTCTTTAATAAAGTCCGTAAGATCTCGGGAAAGTTTTCCCCTCCCCCTTCTCCTGTCTTATTGCAAGCTGGGGAGTTAGTAGCGGACCCCAAGGCAGTTGCTGATCTCTTTACAGACTCGTTTGTGAGTGTATGTCGGAGAGACCCCAATACGTTGGGAGCTCAGTATCGGCAAAGGTCGGAGGCTGCGGGAGTGACTTTTCCTTCTTCTGGTGGTGAGTCATATAATATAGCTTTCTCCGTCGCTGAGTTGCGGGCGGCTTTATCTCAGTGTCACGACTCGTCGCCGGGTCTTGCTGATGTTCCTTATGGTTTTTTATGTCATTTGTCTGATAATGCTTTGACGTTTTTATTGGGCCTTTTTAATTTGCTCTGGCGTACCGGTGACTTTCCTGATTCGTGGAGGGTGGCAGTCGTCCTTCCCATCCCGAAGCCTGGTAAAGACCATCTGTACCCAACGAACTATCGTCCTGTTTCTTTAACATCCTGCATCTGCAAAGTGCTCGAGAGGATGGTCAACGATAGGCTTGTGTGGTACCTGGAGAGCAACAGCTTATTGTCTCCAGTGCAATATGGCTTTCGGAAGGCGCGGTCTACTATTGATGCTCTTTTATCTCTCGAAGCCTCTGTTTGCGAGGCGTTTGCCAAAGCCCACCACCAGGTAACTGTGTTTTTCGATTTGGAGAAGGCTTATGACACGGCTTGGTGCCATGGTATCTTACGGAGTCTGTTTGACTTTGGTCTACGTGGTCGTCTCCCAATTTTTATTCAACAGTTTTTATCTAGACGTCTTTTACGGGTTCGAGTGGGTGGTGTCCTTTCCGACGCCACTCCACTCGAAGATGGTGTGCCACAGGGAAGTATCCTTAGTGTTACGCTGTTTGCGGTGGCCATAAATGGTGTTATTGGTGTCCTACCAGATGGTGTTCACAGCTCCTTATATGTGGACGACTTATGTATTTCCTTTTCTGCGGCAAGGATGTCTCTGATCGAACGGAAACTGCAGTTCGCAATCAATAGAGTATCCACTTGGGCTGATAGGAGAGGTTTCCGCTTTTCTGCATCTAAGACAGTCGCTATGCATTTTTGTCGCAAACGTGGTGTCCATCCGGACCCTGACTTATACCTTGGCAATAGGCGAATATCATGTGTGGAAACAACTCGCTACCCTGGCCTTGTGTTTGACAGTCGCCTGACGTGGGTCCCTCATTTTCGTTACATTAAGGCGTCTTGTCAAAAAGCTTTGTCTCTTCTTCGGGTTTTAAGTCATACCTCTTGGGGTGCAGACAGAGACACCTTACTCCTCCTGCACCGAACACTTATCCTTCCCCAGTTAGAATATGGTTGTGAGATTTATTCCTCTGCAACAGAAGCTCGCCTACGCGTGCTGGACTCTGTACATCATGCTGGAGTCCGCTTGGCTACTGGCGCATTTCGGACCTCCCCAATTCCTAGTCTCCTGGTAGATGCTGGATTCTGGCCACTCGACCTCCGGCGCCAGTCCCCGTGTCTACGGTGTTGGTTCCGGGTTCGCCGCCTTCCCGAGTCGGTCCCTTGTGTATCAATATCGAGGGATTCACGTTCACAGGTGTACATGAATCGACCTAGTTTCCCTAAACCATTCGGTTTTCGAGTCTCATCTGTCATGGCAGACTTTTCTATTGCTTTCACTCCTGTCTGCCCTTATCGACTACCTCGGGTCGGTTACTGGCAGTTCCCTGACGTAGCGGTATGTCCGCCTGTTATAGATAATAAGAAAGATTTACCACCACATGTATGCCAAGCTTTGTTTTTAGATCATTATTCTACCCACTCTGATTCTACCCCGGTTTTTTCAGATGGTTCTAAATCTGCTGCTGGTGTAGGGTATGGTGTTATCTTCCCCTCCTTCGGTAGGGGAGGTAGTCTTCCTTCAGTAGCTTCTGTTTTTACAGCAGAGTTGTCTGCTATTGTTCTTGCACTACAGATTATTTTTACCCTACCTGTTTCGTCTTTTACAATTTTTTGCGATTCCGTAGCGCTCTTTCGGCGCTGGACTCGTTTAATACTTCTCTTCACCCCTTGGTTTTATCTGCTCTTGAGTGGTTGTATCTGCTCCGCAACAGGAGGTACCGTGTTGGGTTCTGTTGGGTCCCTGGCCATGTTGGTGTTGCGGGGAACGAGCGGGCTGATAGACTTGCTGGGGAAGCGGCAAGTCGAGCTCCTTCCCCTGGTCCTGTTCCTTTTCGGGATGTCTTCCCATCGATCCGTGTCGCAGTTGCTGCCTGTTGGCAACGGAGGTGGGAGACTACAGCTGCTACAGGAAAACTGGGGGAGATAACTAAAACTGTAACCCAGGAATGGGACTACACCCATATCCGCAACCGCCGTTTACAGACACTATTAACTCGGTTAAGAATAGGGCACACGCGACTTACACATGACTTCCTCATGTCCAGGGACCCGCAACCTTACTGTGATGATTGTCGTGTGCCTTTGACTATACGGCACATTTTAGTTGAGTGCCCAAGTTTACTAGATTTCCGACACCGTTACCTCTACCGTTGTCGCGGTGGAGGTAGCGGTGGGTATTGCCTTTCAAAGGTCCTTGGGCCGAGCTGTTTGGCCCCTGGGCATGATGTTTTTCGGTTTTTGGAAGAAGCTGGCCTTCTTCCCAAATTGTGAGTTTTTACTGTTTTAGCTGTTTTATTTTGTCTCTTTTATTAGTTGACAGTTATTAACGTATCTTTTATATAACCTATTGACGCGGCGCCATATGACCCTGGCTGTTGCGGCGCCTAAACCTAAATCACTCACTCACTCACTCCAATGATTTGCATAGATTCTATGACATGTGGCAGAGGTTTTCTTTCAATGTTGCCAGGTTGTGGCGCCACATGAAAATTCCGGAATCGGCCTCACCTAGAATAGACTTTATAGAGCGGCCAGACTATTGCAGCATTATAAAAGGGGCGATGGATACACTTCCTCTGACATTACTCAATTAAAGGATTCATCAACCCAATGCACCTGACTTTCCCAGACTATAGCAGAATTTGACAGCCACTTGTAAAGTGACACAAGTTAATAGAAATGGTAGATGAGGCGATGGATGCACTTCACCTGACTTTCCCAAGGACACACCCTTCTTGTCGCACCCATCGTCAGGTAACACATGATACCCCTTTTTTTTTTTTGTGTGTGTGTGTAGATTTTTGGAGTACTTAATTAAGGGATTCATCAACCCATCCCACCTGGCCTACCCAAGGACATGTCCTTGTCAGTTTCATCTTGCCTCGCCATCATCATTATTGTTATTTTTGTTGTAAATTTGTCGCCTACTTGAAGTGAACATTTCAAACCCAGTTACTAGTGCAAGTACAATAGTACATGATATCGTTAATTTTCATGTAGTATATAGTATCTATATGCGAGTTTGGGGTGTAGTTGCTTGGTTGTGGGGCAAATTGAGACGTATAAACCACCAATGAAGCCCATTCACGCCAACATCTAGGGCGAAACGATTTGGGGTGTAATAAGATTACTGGGCCGAATCGATCTGCTACTAGTAGCAGATCGCTTCCCTAACCATCCAGATCGCCTCACTAACCATTCTGGTGAGCTAGGCTTTAACTTTTTATTCTACCTTATCTAATAAGACTGTGTGAGTATAGACCCTCTCTGCCCGTCCTCCATTGTTTGGAGTACAATGTACTCCATATATTGGCGGACAAGGCCCTTGTACAGAGTTAGTAATTGAAGAAAAAAAATGGAGCAGAGGCCGCAAAACGTCTAACTTCATAGAAACTGTTTTAACAAGATTTAAGATGTGTAGTTTATCAGTAAAGACGAGACCAAAGCTATTAGACGGATGGAAACAGTTGGGTGCCATTGAAGAAGAGGGGAGAGTTGTCAGGAAGTTTGTGTCGAGTTGATAGATGGAAAAATTAAGTTTTTGAGGCATTGACCAGTACAAAGTTTTCTCTGCTTCAATCAGAGATCTAAGAGATTCCCATGAAAAAACCCACTTTGTATATATATATATATATATATATATATATATATATATATATATATATATATATATATATATATATATATATCTCAGGCCTTCTAGGACGTCTCTGCCTGGTTTCTTTATTCCTGAAGGGTTGGTCGCCTCTAAAAAGACGTGGAAAATTGTTGGCGTAGGAATGGATAGC
The DNA here is from genome assembly GCA_020233015.1 of Callinectes sapidus. NCBI lineage: Eukaryota > Metazoa > Arthropoda > Malacostraca > Decapoda > Portunidae > Callinectes > Callinectes sapidus. The sequence goes on along the minus strand of CM035177.1, from coordinate 2,616,603 downwards.
GCAAAAAGGGCGGCTTAGAATATCATTAATAAATGATACAAAGAGAGTGGATAACAGAACATAGCCCTGATAAACACCATTGCTAATAGATTTAGGAAAAGATCAGTGGTCATCTACTACAGCAGGAATATAATTGTCAAAGAGAAAGGATAGAAAAAGTATGAAGGCAGCTTTGTGCCAGATTCTATCAAAAGCTTTCGATATATCTCAGCCATTAACAAATGTTTCACCGAAGCATTGGAAAACAAAAGCCTAGATGACAACACAAGTAATGGAGGAGTAGCCTAGATACAAGTGGGGATGGACTCCAGTCCTGGACAGAGGATACTAACAACAATCCTCGTCGCAATGATAATTCGTCAGGACGTAGGAACTTATGCCATACCCGTTATATAACAATCAGTTGCAATGTCAGAGTAGCAACATTCGGGATCTCTCTCATAACTTTGTATTACGACAGAAAGCAGACGTTGTGGCAGTAAGTGAAACGTGGCTGAATGACCTTGTGGAACCATTATTTGGCAAGATAACAGGATACACCAATTTGGTGAAACTGGTGGAGGTGTGGCTGTTTTAAAAATTACCTCTAGACCCAAAAACTGTCAGTAGACCTTCCTCAGCTGATAGAAGCACCATTCTTCAAAATAGTGCTAACAGACAACAGTGGCTTGCTGCTGTTTATTATACCATCCCCTCAGGCAAGATCGCTCCTCGCTCGACTTCCTGGCGGAGGAACTGGACAACTTGCTCCAACACCATGGCTGCAAGAATGTGCTCTTCGTAGAAGATTTAAATTTCCACTTGAAGCAGTAAGCATATAACAATTTAATGGCGGTGTCGAGCTTCACTAACCACTTCCCATTCCAAACTCATGAAAGGGGAGGGTTGCTCGACCCTGTGTTATTGGACCTCCTTGAGGAAACAATATCATATCAGCAGCTGGGCAACTTGGCTACTTGTAGCAGCGGCTACAAGTAGCAGCTGGGCCTCAGAACACAACCTGGCTTTACATCATACTGCTTGAAAGAGATTGACAGACACCTCCAAGTGGGCGAGGAAGCACTGGGAGCAAGTAATAAAAAACAAGCTCACTGACTTAAGACAAGATGTGGTGGATGCTGGTCACCACGACAGTGCCTATCACCACGGAGCTGGTGGAAAAAGCACTCGGGGAAATGGACGTAGGGAAAGCCACCAGTCAAGATGAAATCAAACTCTGGGTGCTTTAACAATGTGCCAGGGAGCTGTCAGCGCTACTTGCTAGCACATTTTATTTTTGCTTGGCAGAGAGGAAGTGGCCAGCATCCTGAAAAGAGGCCTTTGTGGTCCTTGTGCACAAAACAGGGTCCCGGTCTGACCCTAGGCACTATAGACCCATCTTCCTGCTGTTTATGATGGGTAAGATGCTTACGAAGCTTGTGTCATCACTCATACGGTAAAATCTGGACGAATACCAGCATTTCTCACCCCACCAATTCGAGTTTCGGCCAGGCATATCTACCTCAGATCTCCTTCTTCTCCTCTCACAAGAATGGGCAGACATCCCTGACGAAGACCTGGACACACTAGTAGTGGCCTTTGATATCGCGGGAGCTTTCGATCGAGTGTTACACGCAGGCCTTATGGCTAAGTTCCAAGCAAAGGGCATTTAAAACAGTCTCCTGATGCTACTCAAAGATTAGCTCCAAGATAAGATGCTTCGGGTAGTAGTCAATGGGCGAACTTCATCTCCCAACAATATAGGAGCATCAGTTCCACAGGGCTCAGTGCTGGCTGGGCCAGTCCTGCAGTCAGGGATTACGCTGATAACTGCACAATCTCCCTCTCCTTCTGCCGCCAGGATAATCACCACGCTGTGGCCAACGTCAGTCGTCAGCTGAAGGTAACCGGGGAGTGGAGGAAGGTATGGCAAGTCACTTTCATGCCGTACAAAACATTCCCATGTAATTATGCAGTTGATCACATTGTATATCCTGCATTCATAGTGGAATTGTCAAACACGGTCAGGCAGTATCTACAATACGAAAAGCGCTTCATCATAATAGTAACGTATCTCTGCTTTTCTCAAAAAAAATATTGTTACAGTTGCCAGTTACTTTTTTTCATATAGATTTCTTTAATATTCCCGCGAATATTCACAAGTTTATATATTTTCCCCGTATACTGAGTACGTAAGGTATCTTTTGGTAGGGACGGAATTTGAGAAACTTTTGTAATAACGAAAATAAAATGTATGTTTCCTTTCCTATCGATGGTATAACCTTAGTTCAATAAGCATAGCTACGACACAGACATAGCTATTCCAGTTCAGCCACGATGTCCGATAACTTGAGCTAACTGCGGGCTTGGTCTGAAATCCCAACCAAATATAATCATCGCATACTTAAAACATGCTTTTCTGAAAGGCACAGATTAACGAATGGTGCCTTCACAAACGACACGCCAAATGCGCCTTTCCTGTATCTTACATTCTGTTCTTAAAAACAATCAAACCGGACTGTGGACAAAATCTTCTCCTCAACAGACTCCTTTCAACTGCTGTCCCTCTATAGGGACTTTGCTGTAATACTTAAGCCAATCACAGCGGCAGTAAGAAGCTGCATCTTTGAAAATACAAGTGGAGGGATTTATAAGTGGCCTGAGACAGTGGAATGTCTGAACTGGATTATCTCAACACGTGTATATGGTCGCAGTCTTAGATGTCTCCTAACTCAGAGCCAGCGTTCAATTTAAACAATTTTTTTTTATGTAAAATGACTCAATCATCTGTATATTGACCCAAAGCTAGTCTTCTTTCTTGAGATCACTATATAATCCATCAATGCCTTGTCTCTCACCATCATTCTCCTATGATCTTGCAGCTGCCATGTAGACTTCAATATCACTTTTTTATTGAATCATGCATTTGCAATTGTTAATTCGAATAGAAGACAATTTTTTTTTTCTTTTTTTCTTCAATATTTTCCATGATGATGCAGTCACTCTCATCAGTCTACCAAAAGATCTTGATGGTACCACGTCCAACCTTTAGTGCCAGAGCTCACTTGTTGCGACATCTCATCACTCTCCATGGAGCTAAGGTACGGGTTCACTCTTTGATAATTATGTAACATTAAAGTGAGAATTGAAATAATCATAATATCACCTTATAATCTTTCCACATAGGAGTAAACAAAAGGTTGTCTTACATTATACCACAGGATTTTTTTTCATGTACCGAATGTGTGTGTGTGTGTGTGTGTGTGTGTGTGCATATATATATATATATATATATATATATATACATATCTTTGTGTGTTTGTCAACTTTTATCTTTATCAGGTGTGGATGGTGTGCATGAGGGAACCTCGCTGGTGAAGAGTGTGCTGTTAGTGGGGCCACGTGGCTGTGGCAAAAGTCAGCTGGTGCAGGCAGTGGCTTATGAGGCTGGAGCCACACTCATGGATTTGACAGCAACCAATATAGTAGGCCGTTACCCAGGCAGGGCTGGGCTTAATATGCTCACTCACCTTGTAATGAAGGTAAGATATTAAACATTAAACTTAATTTTAAAAAATTATATCAAACCTTTTTATAAGTATGGAGACGATTACTAAATATAGTGCCTGGCTATAGAATTAGATTGATGTTAATTAAAGAGTACTCTAAAGAATTCTTTCTTGAATAACACTACTTTGTATACCTATCATGTGTGACAATAGGTGTGTAAGAACCATGTTCTCTACTCATAGTTGTTATGGTGCTGTGGTACTACTTACTAAATATAGTGCCTGACTATAGAATTAGATTGATGTTAATTAAAGAGTACTCTAAAGAATTCTTTCTTGAATAACACTACTTTCTATACCTATCATGTGTGACAATAGGTATGTAAGAACCATGTTCTCTACTCATAGTTATAATGGTGCTGTGGTAAAAAAAAAAAAATAGCTGACTTGTTAAAAAAAAAAAAAAAAAAAAAAAAAAAACTCATTCTTCAAGGGGATGTGACATTGGTCTCTTGAAATACAATGGTATCATGGGCTACTTCTGTCACCGTATACTCCCAAACTGGCTTGCATCTGACGATAGGTGCCCGTACGTGGCTCCGGCGTGCAGAGGTGCAATTCCGCCTGAAGAGGATAACCACCTCAACAACCCAGACCGACCACGTCCTCGCGTCCCTCCCTGAGGAAATTTTCCCCTGCATCTCAGAATGACTTGCATCCAAGGGCGACTCTGCCATTGAGTGCAGCGACCTCAAGGCTTTCCTCTTACAACGCTTCGTTCCGTCAGCAGCATCGCAAGTGACACAGCTCCTGCAACTCTCTAAGCAGCCCCTCGGTGACGAGAGACCTTCCTAGGTCCTCCTGGAGATGAAGGCATTAGCAAGAATTCCCCCAGCAGCCGAGGTATCAGAGAAAAAGCTGGACTTGCTGCGTGTCCTCTGGTTCCACCGCCTCCCAGAATTCATTCCTGCAGTTATACCCGACGCGGAAGCGATGGATAAAGACAATCTGCAGCAGTTGGCAGATTGCTGAAGTGATGCACAGGCTTCAGCCGGCCATCACATCAACGCCATGCCTTCGGCCTCATCAGCACCCACACCAGAGGGCGACGACATCGCAGCGATCAACCACGCTCCAGCATGTGCCCTTCAACCTCTAGTACAGTGGTTCCCAAACTTTTTCTGGTTGTTACCCACTTTTCATACATGATCCTTGGCCATGGCCCCCGATCCCCCTACAACCATAACCCGTGACTACCGTGACTGTCTATAGTCCTACACTCATTAGGTCCATATAAAAACCACTCTAGCAAATCCTGTAATTTTTATTGATTCCATTAATTATTTTTTCTTTTGTAAATAAAGAAATTTGTATTTTGCATTTGCTGAATCTCATATGATCATTGAAATGGTATTAAAGAAGTAATACAATGCATATTTAAAAAATGCATACGTAGAGTAATTAAACATTGCATTATTGTGAAAAGCTGTTTCAGCAAAAAAAAAAAAAAAAAAAAAAAAAAGTAATTCCACTGGATTGAAAAAGTGTATTAATCCTACGCAATGTGATCTGATCTTTTAATCTTACAATTCTGATAACTTTGTAATTCTGAAATGAAATGCTATCATAGGGAGTCATAATTAACTGCCACAACCATAGCCTTCAGTGGCCACACACCCACCTCCTCCCAGATCATTTGCTTCTGAACGTTCATGCTAGGTTCATGTTTCCTTCACTTTTTGAATCCCCATTCTACTCAGTGTGAAAGGTGATGTTCCAGATTATCAACAAGCTTCTTGATTCTTGGTTTTGTTTCACTTAAAGCACACCGTAGGTCATGCTTCACTTCAAGTCTGTTAAGATATTTCGTTTTGATGTGGAGTAGTTGAGAGAATGCAGCTTCACATGAATAAGTTGATGAAAATGTTAGGAGGTGGCAAAAAGATAAGTCACATATCTAAGTTTGGGTATGAAGCTGCCATTGATGACCAAAATATTTAGAGATTCAGCAACGCAGCACGATCCATAATACATGCCGCTGAGGCTTGCATTCCGAAGACTTCTGCAGTTCACACTAAGCATAGAGTTTCATGGTGGACAACGGATTGCCGACAAGCACTTCGTGAGCGTAATAGGCGATACAGGCATTTCAGCCGACAGCCCAGTCAAACAAACTTCATAACCTATAAAAAGGCTAGGCCTCAGGCAAAGTATATACAAAATCAGACTCATTCAGACAATTTATATCATTAGTGAACAGCACAACACCCCTCTCAATAGTTTGGCAAACAATAAACATACTTAAAAAAAAAACATATATTCCAATATATATTCTAACCATAAACAACAATATAATTGACAACAAAGAAGAAATAGCAAATGCAATATCCCATCATTTTTATCAGTCAAGCAGTTCCGCCTACTACACCCCTACATTCCTCCCTCGCAAGGAGGAGACAGAACTCTCAGTCCCAAACTTTGCCACGGGAGGCGTAAACTCGGACTACAACACCGAGTTTACGTTGAATGAACTCCTCCTTGCCCTGAAATACTGTAAAGGCTCCAGTCCCGGTCCAGATAATATTTCATATAATAAGTTATATCTCGGCCACCATTCCATTACTGAATTATTATTCCTGTACAACAAAATATGGACATTGCACACATTTCCTAAGTCTTGGGGCTTTGCCCATATCATCCCAATCCCCCCAAAGGCTGGACGCCTTACGGATCCCAGTGCGTTTCACCCTATTGTGCTCACGAGCTGTCCATGTAAGGTCATGGAAAGTAAGGTAAAGCGAAGGCTGCTTTTTGTTTTAGAAGCGAAAGGTCGAAGCACGATGGATCACCTAACACACCTGGAGCATTGTATTTCAGAGGCATTTGCCCAAAAAGAATTCATGATAGGGGTGTTCCTAGACATCCACAAAGCCTTCGACATGACATGGCGACATGGTATTCTCATGAAACTATATGCTCATGGCTTCAGAGGCAACTTCCCCATTTTTGTTTATAATTTCATACAGAACAGAACATTTTCTGTCAAGCTTCCTGGTAACGTAATCTCGGACGTTTTCGTCCAGGAGAACGGGGTGCCGCAGGGTAGTGTTATTAGTCCTATATTATTTTGTATTATGATTAATGATATTCAGTCCACAACTCCTGTCCTCAGTGTTTGATGCAAGGGCGTGGAGAAACACAGGCTTGGGCTTTCTCTTTACTTAGCAGGTGTGTACAGTATTGCAGCAGGAGGTTAACTGAACAACATTGGTGTGAACAAGCAAGACAACGATTACTATGAAGCATACATTTGAACCCAAACGAACCTAAGATACATTTAACCAACAATCCTCTCATTCACTCACACACACACACACGACCCGCACACTCGTCCACTCGTTTATTATACCCTTGTTCACACATAACACCTCCCCCGAGACATAGTGAGTTAAACGATGTCTTGATCGGCAGTCTCCTCGTCATATGTTTGTGTTCCCCATCGTATCTGCATACGCTTTGGAGAACAGCGCTGACGACTGCTGCGGCGAGGTAGTTGAGCGTCTGGCTGTTTCCCCGTGTCTACGCGAGGTGGTGAGCGCGGTGCAGGACTGCGTGTAATGTTCCGCGACTGTGTTTCGGTCGACGGCGTCGTGCCGCCCATGAGAGTCTCAGGCAGCAAAGGTCGATGAGGGCGGAGGTATTTCCTATTCCTCCACATGACACGCCCGCTCCCCATCTTGACCAGATAATCCCTGTGGGCGCCGATGCCGACGATTACGCCGACTTTCTCCCAACGTCTGCTTACATGGTCCTGTACATCCACATACGCACCCATATGTAGTGGAGGAAGGTGACGGGCAGTGTAGTCGTACCGCTCCTTCGCCTTACATCTGAGATGTTCGGCCTTGGCGTCGCAAACCTCCGCTGCCCGTTGCCATTCTGGAGCGAAAGATCGATGGTGTGCTGGAACCGCTGACCTGATGGGATGGCCAAAAAGTACCTGAGATGGTGACCTCCCATCGGCGTGAGGAGTGTTTCTCAGCTCCAGCAACCCTCGGGCGAAGTCGTCCTCGTCCAGCTGTCCACCCTGTGTCGAAGTCAGGATCAGCTTCTTAACTACCTTTACAGTCGCCTCCGCATGTCCGTTAGCTTGGGGGTTGTATGGAGAGGTTATGCGGTGCTCCACCCCCCACCGAGTCAGGAAGCGGCGCAGCGTGGATGACGTGAACTGCGGCCCACCATCTGTTCGAAGGACAACTGGTACTCCTGTATCTGCAAAGACAGAGCGTAAGACAGTGACAAGATGGGCCGCCGAGGCCTGTCGGGGGCAAGAGGAAACATAAGGCCATCCCGACTTACGATCCACATAAACCAGGAAGGTGCGTCCGGCTACGTGGAAGTAGTCTGCCGAAACGCTCTCGAACACACGAGATGGTAAGTCTTCATCCTGGCACAGAGGCTCCTTCTGTTGTGTTGGGAGAAGAGGGCGACACTGTTGACAACTGGAGACTACATTCTCAATATCCCGGTCTATACCTGGCCAGTACGTGGTCTGCCTGGCCCGACGTTTCGTGCGCTCCATTCCCTGGTGGCAGTCATGGAGGCGTGACAGCGTCTCCCGGCGGAGGATGCAGGGAATAAGTAACCTTGGTCCATACACTATAAGGTCGTCGTCCAAGGCGAGTTGACTACGGACGCCCCAGTATGGCCGCAGGTGGTGCGGGAGGTCGTGGCAGTGCTCCGGAAAGCCGTTGGTAATAGCTTCCCGCAAGTCTCTATACTCCGCATCCTGTACCGCAGCAGCTCGCACCTTTTCCAGTGTCTGGTCCTTGAGAGGAGCCAGACGTGAGCCCTCCTCAGTTACGGCGTGAAGAGCAGCTACCACGGCAACATGTAGCGGATCAGCTTCCTCGACGTCCATGTCCCCGACACCATCGTCCACCTCAGGATGCCGAACAGGAGCACGTGACAAAGCGTCAGCTGCAGAGTGAGCTGATCCCTTCTGCCAGCACGCGGTGAATGTATAACTTGAAAGTTTCTCACGGATGCGCTGCAAGCGGGGGTTTTCTATTTCGCTGAGTAGCTTCGTATTCAGTATGGGCACTAAGGGGCGGTGGTCGACGATGATGTCAAAATGCGGAAGACCCTTAAGGTACGTGTTACACTTGTGTACCGCCCAGTTTACCGCTGCCAGTTCCAATTCGATGACTGCGTAGCGAGATTCCACATCCGAGACGAATCTCGACCCACACTGAACCAGCTTCCACCCCTCCTCGTGCCTCTGAAGCAAAACGAAGCCGAAGCCATTCTTTTTCGAAGCGTCGGTTTGTAGCATGGTGGGTAATGTTGGGTTGAAAAACGCCAACACAGGAGGCGTCACCAAGCATCCCTTCACATGTTTGAAGGCCTCGTCATGTTGGGAAGACCAACACCAGACGTTTCGAGGCTTCAAGAGGTCTCGGAGTGGCTGACAGTTGTCTGCTATAGCTGAAGAGAAGGCGCCCAACTGGTTGGTGAGGCCCATAAACGAGCGCAAGTCTGTGATGTTTTGTGGCCTCGGGAAATCTGCGATGGCTTCAACTTTGCGCTTGTCCACGGTGTAGCCTTGAGGAGTGATGGTGTAGCCACAAAAATCTACAGATGTTCTACCAAACTTGAATTTCTCAGCATTCAAAGTTATACCATAACGATCGCAGCGCTGCAGGATAGAGATGACATGGGAAAGATGATCTTGGTATGACGAATCAAAGGCCAAGATGTCGTCAACGATCTTGACCGTGCGAGCGGTGGCTCCCAAAGCTTGATCACCACGTCGATTATATTCGTCGCCGGAGGACACAAGCCCCATGGGTGCGCGCTTAAACTTGAAGCGCCCCCAGGGCGTGATGAAGCACGTCAGGTCTTGGTCTTCCTCGGCAATCCTGACCTGGAAGTAGCCCATTTTCGCGTCCATGGTAGTGAACCAAGACGCGTCTGATCCTATGGAAGCCACAGCATCATGCGGGGACTGCACTGGATAAGTGGGCCTCCGAACGTACTTGTTGAGCCGTGTAAGGTCCACACACAACCTTACACCAGACTGCTTCTTCGCGATGGGCACAATGGGGTGGCACCAGGCTGTTGGGTAGTCCACCACGGCGATGATGTCCTTAGCGACCAACTCGTCCAACTGGGCTTTGATCTCCGCTCGCCAACTGTAGGGAATCATGCGCGAGGCTGTGACAGCAAAGGGGTGAGCGTCCTCGGTGAGCTGGATACGCATGGGGCCTCCATCCATTTCACGTAACTTGGATGAAGCACCAAACACACGAGGGAAGGCTTCGATCAAGGTGGCAGCATGTTCCGCTCGCTGAGACGGCGTGGGAGCGTGAGAGTGTGGCCAGCGAGGTAGTGCTTTAGGTGGTCTGGGTAACGACTGTACTGTATCCTGCTTCTTCACTGACTGGATCTGCGCAGGGAAGTTATGCGGCAGAATTCCGAGATCAATAGAGTCGTACCAGCTTAATAAAGCACCTCTAACCTCCTTGACCACGGAAACGACAGTCTTGATGTTCTTCATACCCAGCTTCATCTGTGAAGGGAATGTTCCGAGGCACGTGAGAGAGTAGTCACCAGCAGCGACGAGCGCAGGGTCTGCAGGAGTGTCCAACGCTGCATGATCAATGCCAAGGCTCTCCGCAACATCTAGGCCTATGACAGTGGCTTCCGCACCCGAGTCCGGAGTCCAGGTAACTCTATCGCGACCACAGGGGTGAGTGACACTGATAACCACTGTAGGCGCGGGGCGGGCACCCACTGCGTTGACGTACACGCCTGCAAGGATCCGGTGGACGGTGCGGATACGTTTCTGTTGTCCCACGCCGCGTGTCGAACGCTGGTTAGGTAGACGTGGCGAACCTTTACTACCAGGAGCTCGGGTGGAGCTTCGACACACGGCTGCAAAATGACCTCTTTTGCCACAGTTCAAACAGTCTTTATCCACCGCTTTACACAACCGTCTTTCACTATGGTTGGTCTCTCCACAACGATAACACACGTTACGCGTATCTTTCACACTCGTGCTGGGTGACATACGCTCACGCTTGTAACGGGACACTTTATTTACAGCATGGCTTGCATGTGGTTCCCGTATCACAGCACTGCACTTGTTAGCATTTTCGGAGGCGCGGCAAATGTCAATAGCATTTTCTAGAGTCAAGCTCTTTTCTTTAAGCATGCGTTTCAATGCTTCCTCATCGCGCGTACCCACTACAATCCTGTCTCTCAAGCGATTGTCTATGCAGGAATCACAAAAGGAGCAAAAGTTTGCAATTTCCTTGATAGCACACAGAAAATCGTCAAACGTTTCACCCACTTCCTGCACTCGTGAGTTGAACTCGCGGCGATCGACGATAACGTTGCGTTGTCCTCTGAGGTGATCTTCCATCAAACCCAAAACTACTTTCAGCTCGGCGTCCTCATCCGCGTTGATCACGTGACGGAGTGTTCGCACCCACTCGTCGTCTAGCACAGATGCAAGCACAGCCCTCTGCTGCGATATGGGCAAGGAAGTAACTTTCATCAGCGTCACGTAACCATCGAACTTGTGTCGCCAGGCGTCGAACTCCCGGAGGGACGCGGACGACACCAAGTGTGGGGCGACTGCGGCGCTAGCGGGGAATCTCACATGCCGCTGCGTGGCGTCGTTGGCGTCAGCACCTGTGGCAGTGGGCATCCCCTGCCCTGAAGGCTGTCCAGTCACTGCTTGCTCCAGGAGGTGGCTTAGACGTTCCTCCCTGCGTTGAGATACTTCCTGGGCCTGCTTTGCCATGTCTGCCTGCCGCACAAGCAGTGCCGCTAGCTGCTCCATTTGCTTCTCCATCTTGCAATCTTGCAATCCTACTCACTGCGCCATGTTTGATGCAAGGGCGTGGAGAAACACAGGCTTGGGCTTTCTCTTTACTTAGCAGGTGTGTACAGTATTGCAGCAGGAGGTTAACTGAACAACATTGGTGTGAACAAGCAAGACAACGATTACTATGAAGCATACATTTGAACCCAAACGAACCTAAGATACATTTAACCAACAATCCTCTCATTCACTCACACACACACACACGACCCGCACACTCGTCCACTCGTTTATTATACCCTTGTTCACACATAACACTCAGTAATCTTAAATACTCACTGTACGCTGACGACTGTGCATTATGGCACTCCTCGCCTGACGCTCAGTTCTTGGCGGGGCAGATTCAAGACGCTCTTGATTTCGTTCAGCATTGGGCCTCTTTGTGGGTATTTGAGTTTTCTGTTGCTAAGTGTATCGGTTTTGTTTTTACTAGACGTAACTCTTCAAGTCCAGCCGATGTCATTTCAAAATTCAGTCGAGTTCTTGGGTCTGTATTTTGATAGCAGGCTCGATTGGAAGACCCACATTAATGAATTACTTATCCGTTGCCGTAAAAAAATCAACGTCCTCAAATACCTCCGTGGTACTTCATGTGGAGCAGACAGAAAATAATTATTAATGGTGTACAAGTTCTTAATTCGTTCTCATTTAGACTATGGCTCACCGGTCTGGGTCGGAACCAACATTGAGGAGGTTGGATGTTTTCCAGAATGAATGTGTACGAATGTGTCTTGGGGCCCTGCGCTGGATGGAGGCGAGGATGGAGGTAGAGGCCAATATACCACCACTGAAACACCGTCGCGATGCTCTACTCATATCTTATGGGATAAAAATCTGCCTTCATGGAATAAACCACGACCATCTATCTAAACATCATAGATAAGAGGGGAGAAGGCTGTTATTGCCGAGGTGGAGCTCCACCAACACTTCAGGGCCCTCATCGCAGGCCTCCCTTCATCCCTACATACACTAACGGCTCCAAGACAGATGAATGTGTGGGTGCAAGTGTATGGTCGTGTGAATGTGCCCTCAGGTTCCGACTGCCGACTCATACATCAATCTTTTCCGCTGAAATTTTTCCAATTGATAAAGCAATAGATTATGCTTTAAGTTCATCTTATCATTCAATTATAATTTTTTCGGACTCTATGTCAGTCCTTCAGGCAATAGAGTCCGGCCGTGCCGATACAAATTAAATCCAGGGCAACATCATTAATAAATTAAATTCAAGTCGTAAATTCTTCTCACTGATTTGGGTGCCTGGACATTCCAGTATACCCGAGAATGAACAGGCTGACATGCTACCTCGGTCTGCCGCAGAGCTCGAGGGAGTGTGGAACCTCCGTCGGGATATGTAAATAAAAGTATGGAAGTGTGTATGATTTCCATCCAGCATGATTTGATGTAAATGTTTTCATTTTTTTTCTTATAAAAGCAATACGTAGTAATGCTACATAGTCATCATGTGAGTTTGTTTTGGCCCATACTCCCTACCCTCCCCTTGCCTTGACAAAGGACAATAGCTTTGTAGTGGGAATAGATACCCTGTGTGAATGAAGCGCGTGTGTAAGTGTGACTGTTGTTGTTGTTTTTGTTGTTGCTGTTCTGCTCTTCATGGACCACCACGGACAAAGAACTCGAAAGAATCTCTCAATGGTTACTCAAAAGAGGAGATAAATTATGTTATCAGACACCGTATGAACAACTACGTCGTTCAAGAAGAAGAGCGAAACACCTCCCGAGATAACAATCTCTACTACAAGAACCATATGTCTTCATCCTACAAAGCCGACGAAAAATCACTCAAGAAAATTGTACAAGCTAACGTCAAACCCGTTGAGCCCACTGCATAACTGAAACTCATCATTGATTACAAAACTAGACGCACATCAAGCCTCATCATAAAGAACAACTGCCTCCCCCCCCTACTTCCCCGCTACAAGATGTGAGCCTCGTGTACAAGTTTACATGGAAGTATGGCGACTGCAGTCACCGACCTTCCTTGTACATCGGGTGTACCATCACCACTCTCAAAATGCATCACAGCTCACCTACAAGACGGAGCTATGAAGCGCCACACACACACACACACACACACACACACACACAGTAGACTCAATACCTAATAATTAATACTTAATTCGTTCCAAATGGCTGTTGAAGTATTAAAAAGTTCGATTATTGATACCTATAAATCAGGCAATTTTGTTGTAACGTTATCAAAACCTTAAATTTACAAAACTTCAATGTATTTTTCATAATCATAATTTTTCACTTATTCCACTGTTGCAGATCGTTTAAGTTCCTTTTTCGTATTCATTGTGACTCACATGAAAACATTTTTAGTCAAAAGCTGATCAATAAGGGACTAGAGTGTTAGACAGTGAAAGAAGGAGAGAGACCTAAGAAGCGGTTCAATGTCACAGGTCCCGAAGAGAAGATGAGGCCGATGTCATCTCCGACCATGTGTCACTTAGTAAACATGTCACCCGTCAAAAAGTCAATAAAATGTGTACATTCCAGTGTATATATATATATATATATATATATATATATATATATATATATATATATATATATATATATATATATATATATATATATATATATATTGTTACACCGGCCCCGCCCCGTCCACACACACCCACAGCTTCCACGGCGACGACATGTACACTCTTCTTACCAACAGCGTCACCCTCAGGACAGCATACAGGACGGGGTCGGCAGCAGACAGGGACACTTCTTGGCGAAGGTTCGTGGCTAGGAAGCGGAGCAAGGTAACAGACCCACAGACCCCAGACTTACTCAGAGAGGCAGGAATACAGTTAAAGGCACGGCACAACTTCCTTACTTTACTAGCATACAAGAAAGTAAATACAGGATGACAGACAGTACTTGACAGTACAACACAAAAAGGGCAGGATCGCGTCCTCAGGGAGAGCGGTAGAGGCAGGCGTCCTCTCAAGGCAAAGCTGGCTACGTCTCTTCTCACTGGGTGACTGGGCTGCAACTGCCTCCGCTGGGCTCACCCTCCGGTCGCCCAGCCACCAATTGCAGAGTCGGCAAAAGCCCCCTTTCCTTTGTGTCGCTCCTCCGGCCGCGTCTTTCTCCCTCTCCCGTCCCAGACGTGTCCCTTCTACTGGCCTAACAGGCACAAGATATCCACCTGGCCGCAAACTCCCGCCATCTTTACCACCTCCACACCAATGTCATCATTGCCAGTCTAATAGCATTGCCAACGTTATCTTCACACTAGGCGCCGCCGCAACACTACCCTTCCCCCACAAAATAGTCGTCCTCGACTATTCATACTCGCTCCTCACCTGTAGTACCTCCACTACAGGACTTTTCCTCGATCTGAGGGTGTGAGACAAGCGGCTCCCTCACGCTCGTCCTCTGCTGTCCACCCATCGCAGCCTCGTCCTCCACTTCGCTGGCATCTCCTCTCCACCTGCTGACGCTTCTCCACGTCGCCAGCGTTTCTCCACCTTGCCGCTGCAACGCCGCCAGAGCCTCAGGCGACGTCTGTGGTAGCTCCTCCCCAGGTGGTTGTTCAGTAGCCGCAGGGAGGTAGCGGCGGTTACTTCGGGGCATACAAGGACGTTCCCCGGCGACATCCACCGCCATCCTCTCCCATGGAGCACCAAACTGGTACCATCTCAGTGCTGCTCTGGTACGTCGCTCAGGGCGACGTAAACGTGGTACAGCTCGTACCACTCTACTTCTTTTCCCATGCCAACCCAGGACAGGCGCCAGCACAGTCGACGCAGAGCCTTCCTGCGCCCCAGGTGCCCACCAGAGACGCCAGCATGCGCCTCCTCCAGCAACTCAGCCTGCAGGGAGAAAGGGTTTAACAGTAGCTACGTGTGCTCCCGTGCTGCATCCTCCACGCCCTTCTGCAACACGCCGTCTTGTACGTGCAGCGTCTCCCTCTGTTCCACCGAGTCCTCAGTAACAGGACTTTCCGGCAAGAATTCCTCCTTGCACGGCTGTTCCTTCCTGCACGACTCCTCGCCTTCCTCCGTCCACCCAAACACCGGGTGGACATGCTGCCCGCCGTCTCGCTGCTGGCCAGCTTCGCATTGCCCGCTCTCCACCTTCCCCGCGCCACCGTCCACCTCACCACCGCAGCTGCTCACCGCTGCATGGCCTCCACCGCCTTCGTCAGTGCCGTCTGCTGCCTCACGTCCCCTCACGACTCCGCAGTTCAGCTCCAGTCTCTCCTCGACATCCGGACTCGTCACGGGGCTCTCCACCTGTTTAGCAGCACCCTCAAGGACCAGTGGTAGGATTTCTCCACGTACCTGCCGCTGCATCCTTCCGAGGTCATCACACGTTGCCTTCCCAAACAGGGAGTATAGCCCCAACAAACAGGATTCCTCGATGTCGGCAACAGAGACTCTCAGCTTACAGTGGCCAGTCACGCCACACAACTGCTGGTTTGACACAGAGGGTTGGGCTGCCACAACTTCTTCCTCCACTCCGCTTTGGACGACTTCAGTGCTTCCCTCACAACTTCGTCCCGTTGCCACCAGCTCCTCCCTGAACTTCTCTCTCAACCCATCCAATTGTACCACCGCTACACTAATGCCCTGTTTCATTTCACTGACATCCTGTGCCATTTTGTCCATCCGTGCTATCATTGCACTTGAATCCTGTTTCATTTACTGTGCCATTTTCTGTGCCAACTCAATGAGCAAGGCTTCCAGCCTTTCCAAGCCCGACTCACTGCCTTCCGGCTTCTCACTGCCTCTCGAGTCTGAGTCCGCCATGGTGCCTTTATACCCGGCAACCTCGCTAGCCAAAGTATCCCCAAAACTCCTAACACCACTTGTTACGCTGGCCCCGCCCCGTCCACACACACCCACAGCTTCCACGGCGACGACAGGTACACTCTTCTTACGAACAGCGTCACCCTCAGGACAGCATACAGGACGGGGTCGCCAGCAGACAGGGACACTTCTTGGCGAAGATTCGTGGCTAGCAAGCGGAGCGAGGTAACAGACCCACAGACCCCAGACTTGCTCAGAGAGGCAGGAAAACTGTTAAAGGCACGGCACAACTTCCTTACTTTACTAGCATACAAGACAGTAGATACAGGATGGCACACAGTACTTAACACCACTACACAAACAGGGCAAGATCGCGTCCTCAGGGAGAGCGGTAGAGGCAGGCGTCCTCTCAAGGCAAAGCTGGCTACGTCTCTCTTTACTGGGTGATTGGGCTGCATCTGCCTCCGCTGGGCTCACCCTTCGGTCGCCCAGCCACCAATTGCTGAGTTGGCAAATGTCCCCTTTCCTTTGTGTCGCTCCTGCGGCCGCGTCTCTCTCCCTCTCTCCCTCTCCAACCCTTGGGGGTGGCGGTGGGGCTTACCCGTTGGAACATTCCTGGGGTAACATTCGAAAGGTTCTGCATGTGGGCTCCTGAAATGTCCTGAGTGTACCAGACAATCATCAGTTGCCTCATTTATCGAATGGGCTTAGTAGGCTGAGAGTGAATATGGTGGGGCTTTGAGACAAGAAGGCCTAGCAGTGGAGGGACCAGTAGCAGGGGTTTTACTTACTACTGGTCCGGCATGAGCAACGGTTGCATTGTCGAGGGGGAGGCTATAGGCATCTTCAGTAGACAGCAGCCGTCCGTTGTAGAGGTTACTCCGGTTGACAAGCATATAATGTGATTAAGGCTGAAGCACAGCAGATAGTTGCCTCGTAGAACATGCAGATGAGCAGGAGGCTCGTTGGCCTGAGTACTTTGAGCAGCTGTTCATGGTGGATCCTCCAAGCAGTTAGCTCCAGACTGCAGGGTTGCAGACACTGAATATCCGACCATTGACGAAACTGCACCCTCCATCAGTAATTTCAAAGAGGCTATGACAAAGTTGAGAGGTGGAAAGCCAACCAGCGTCTGCAACATCAGTTCCTCAAAGCTGGGGGTGTAGCCATGAGTTGCCTGAGACTGATTAAAGGCCTATAATTACCAGCATTGCCCGTCAACGCTAACTACGGCTATATGGGCATGCAGCACGCTCCCCGGGTTATCTCTGAAAGGGTAACCCAGCATGCAGGAGGCCAACAGAATAAACAAGTGAAATAAGCCTTAAATAATAATTTTCTTCCCTTTTTTCCTTCAACAACAATCCTTTTTCTCATACTAGGTACAAAATACCTGGCATCAACAGATTCTAAATGGATGTTCTGGTATACAAAAGCTTGACTACCGATACCGATAAATCAGATACAGGTACCTCTTGATTTATGTGAGGGATGCTTTCCGTATGAAGTCACGGAAAACAAAAACGATGTAAATCAAACAAGAGGTATGTTTACTTGCACCTCCTCTGGCTGTCCTTTCTCTTGTGATTGCTCTTTTGGCTGCTGTTTTTCCTCTTTCTCTCTCCTCTTGAAGAAAGAAGTCATTGTCATCTGCACAGTCTTCTATTGTTTTTCTCATCTCTTAATAACATCCAAATGAAACATCGCATAAAAGACCCCCCCCCCAAAAAAAAAAAAAAAAAAAAAAAAAAAAAAAAAATCATAAATGAAATATATATTTTTTCGGATTTTTTACCTAGTAGTTTTACCTACAAAAAATATAAAAAGTGAAGTTTCGCATGGAACACCGAAAGTACAGCTAAAGATGAAGAGGCAGATTTGACCAACGCCGAATGCCGTGACGAGTACCTCTTGTAACCGCTTTAACCTTTTATCACTTCTAGATCCTGTGTGTTCCTACAGTGTAGTTTTTATTCAATTTATTGTTATTTCTGACTTATCTCCTACACCTTCACCAAAAACCGCCTCATTGCCTCTATGATTCTTTTCATGTGTGTTGCTTACACCACAATATTTTTGTTTCTGTTCCTCTACTGCCTGCTATAATGGATATCATCTTTGTATTCATATATGATTGTGCCATAAGGATCGAGTTATGGTGAACTGTTATTGAAGTACCGGTTCCATCGACATGAACTATAGAGATACTCTCTGTCTGAAATCATCTCCCCTGACGCTACACCCCAAAGAGGGTTAAGGTCTCGGTATCGGTGAATAATTTTTCCTTATAATATCATGGGATGAGGAGTGTTGAATGTGGTGAGTAGTAGTTCTGGGAATTTGATGCTGTATCTATATTAGTGAATAATATCATATGATTTCCTCAGGCTTGGAGTAATACCACTTTATGATTGGCTATCTCTCCTCATGACGTCATAGTAGTGATGTATTAAGCCCGGTAGCCAATGAATTTGGGTGAGCTAACATCTTTCACTCACCAACCACCATATATCTTTGTGGATACCGGGGTCAGTACCAAGTCAAATTCTTGCTTTCAAGAATCAAAAAGTTAGTCTTTTAAGATGTTTGCGTATTTTACCTAGTGTGTGTGTGTGTGTGTGTGTGTGTGTGTGTGTATATGTGTCTCTCTCTCTCTCTCTCTCTCTCTCTCTCTCTCTCTCTCTCTCTCTCTCTCTCTCTCTCTCTCTATATATATATATATATATATATATATATATATATATATATATATATATATTTGGGTAGGAGGCCATTCTGTATACATGTTTTATTAAAGTCTACAGCATTAACTGCATTATTCAGTTTTCTCTATCCTCCGGATGAGAGAACGTAAGTTCTGGTTTACTGAGTTTAGGAGATTTCCAAAGTCCATTAGAATTCTCTTTTAGTAGCAGCTGGGGGTGTTGTTTGCCTTTTTCTCAAGATATCTTTCGGTCTCTCTTGGACCATCTTCAGGAGAGGAGTGAAGAACGTCGAAATCGAAATCGAAAAAATAGAGAAAAGATGGGGAGGGGGAATTGGGGATAGTGGGAAGAATAGAGGGTTGAAAAGAAGGGAATTTTAGTAGAAGAGTAAAGTCGCTGGGGCTTAACCCAGGTGCAAGGTAGTGTGTTTTGTGATGTGTGATGTGTGTGCTACTGCTCGATTTTGTGTAAATGTTTTGGCCTGACGCAGCGAGGGAGAGAGCGACCAGGACAAAGGGGAGCCAAGCCTACAGCCCCACACCGAGCACTCAAGGAATCGCAAGACCGCCACCAACCAGACCGCGCACGTGCCGTCTCTGTACGGACCTAGTAGCCAGCCCCAATCCTCACATTATTTTTTAAAAGAGTGAAGGAGGGAAATGGGAGAGGAAAGACAGTCAAAGTAAACAGTTTTTTTTGTTTTTTATCATTATTTTAGAGAAAGAGGGACAAGTTTGAAGGAAGTACTCCGTATAGCGGAGGGACCTACAGCTTTACGTGGTGTCCGAACCACTTTGTTAGTAGAAAGATTGGTGATATTGAGTGGAGGGTGTTATTGGAGGGATGATGTGTGGGGATGATGGCGTTGGTTGCTTCTTCCGCCCCGTCATCTGCTGTTAGTGTTGCTGGCTTCGATGTTCGCAGCACAGCACAGCACAGCACAACCTGCCGGAGAGAAAGAAAGAATCGCTCCGCGATGCCATTAGAAAGAAGAATGTGGTGAAGGGGAGAGTGAGAGGGAGTGTGGTGGGGAGTGATGATGGCTGTGTAAAGTGAGTTGAGTGGTGAACCCCCCTTTGGAAAGCGGTCCGGTGCCCCCTTGGAAACCCAGGCTTCGAGACAGCAAAATAATGTACAAACACAAAAAATATGAATACAAAGCCATAAGACAAAAAACGAACAAAAACCACTGGGTGTTGACACGCGGACGCATTACCTCAGATGGGGGTATGGTATGGGAATAGAGATGCTGTTTGTCGCACCCCCGATCCAGGAACAGTCCGGTGCCCCCTTAGTACCTAGGCTGCGAGACAGAAAGATAATAAATAAAAACAAAAGTATGAGTATAAAGCCATAAGACAAAAAATATGAAAAAAACCACTAGGCGTTGACACTCGGGTCTGTCCCCAGATTGGGTTAGCGACGGTGATGCCACTCAGGCACCTTGAGTGGTACGAGTGTTAGTAGAAGAGGGAGAGATAGGGAGAAGAGGGTGTGGTAGAAAGGGGGGGGTGGGAAGAGAGGTGGAAAAATGGGAGGACAGCAAAAGATGGAGAGGGAGGGCGGAGTCCGTTATCTGTAGACAGGTTCCGGGGGTTCGTTAGGGGGATTGAGTAAGTTAGTTCGGGGCAGGCAAGAGGAAGTGTGTTGATGAGGTCATATGTGTCTGTGTGTCTTTTATGGAAGTTTGTTAGTTGTTTGAAGAGTCTGTTATGGTGTGTGAGGTTAATAGGGAGGATGTTGGACTCCTCGTGGAGAGAAAGGGAAGTCCTGAAATGGAACCACTTCGTTCCGTGGGCGAAACGAAGGGCCCGGTTCTGGATCTTCTGTAGTTTGGAGATGTTGGTGGGAGCGGCTAGAGAAAGGGCCAGTGGGCAGTAAGTTAAGAGAGGGAGGATGAAGGTTTTGTAAAGGTGGAGTTTTGTTTTAGTTTTACTGTCGCGGAATCACTCCAGGCTGCTCAAGGCACCGGCGGCTATGGAAAGTTTTTGCATTATGAGATGGTTAAATCTCAGGTAGTTATCAATGTTGAGGCCGAGGACCTTATTGGTGGAGCTGATAATAAATAAATCATACACAGAATGCCTTTACTTGGAAAAAAAGAATGAAGATCTTGGAGGTCTACTTCTTGTGATATTCAACAAAGCACATTTGTTTGTTTTTTAGGCACAAAAACACATCACACTTAGTGCACTTGAAACCAGATACCCCCTTGGGACAATTAGCACACCTTCCCCTTGACTGAGCTTTGAACTCATGGGCATTGGCCAGTGATCAATGCAGTCATACCGAATATCTGAGGATGGGACTTTTTTCCTTGCTATTTTTTTAGGATTAGCCTTGTCTGGAGTGATGCTTTTCGACAGGGGTCTGCCAACTCTTACCTTCTTGTTTACCTTTATCATGGTACTGGCTATTTCACAGCGAAAGTTCTTCAGTGGCATGTACTCTTCATTCAGCATTTTGGTCTCACGTTTGTACAAAAGCCAAGCATTAGTTAAGCAACATCCAAAATGTAGCCAAATATTGGAAGGTACCATCTGTGTGACCTGATTGGTGTCTTATACAAAGCCAATAGCATATCAGAGAGGTCAATTCCCCCCATATGTTTGTTGTAGGCCAAGACAATAGAGGGACAAGGGATGTCTACTTTGCATTTAGCTTCAACATCAAATCTTTTGACAGAGCCTACAGGTTCAACTCCTACTGCATTACTTAGCAGTGTAACACATTTGTTGTCATGCCATTTAACTGCAATGACATTCTCTGATGAACAGAAATCATACTGACCTCTCCCCTTCTTTTTCAGTTCATTGTCTGACAACAAACGTGCACCACCACACCTGTTTTCTCTCACTGTACCAAGGGTTTTGATACCTATCATAGATTCAAGCCTTTTTACTAGTTTGTAGCTGGTGAAAAAGTTATCACAAAACACAACAGCTGACTGTGGGTCTTTGATAGATCTTGTCATCACTAACAAAACTTTTTCGCCAAGCAATAGACTTTTCTCGTCTTCAACCAGATTTTCAGTGCAAAAAGTAGTTTTCCCTTGGTATAAGAGCAGATCATGAATCATTCCACAAGAGCTTGACCTGCTAAAGATTTTATAACCCCATTTGTGAGGTTTATTTTTTACATACTGCCGTAATTTTCCAGCTCTTGTGCCTTTGTAAGGAACCATTACTTCATCTACACTCTGAAATCTGCTGCTTTCTACCTTCCTGCACTGTCCACGAAACATTTCAAACAGTGGCCTAACCTTCCAAAATTTATCTTCATCGTTCTGCTCATTATTGTTATCAGTGAAATGAATGTACCTTTTCAGACATTTGAACCTCTTAACACTCATGACATCAGCAATTAGGTCATACCGCAGCTGCACACTCCAGTAGTCATCAACTGCTGGTAAATGACATATGCCCATAAACAGTAGCATTGCAAGAAATTTCTGTATTTCATTGTCATCTGTATCAATGATCTTAGTCAACACTTGAACTGAGTATAAATTTGTGTTTTGTGCTATATGGCTTATCATTTCAGGTGTAAAGAACTGAGAAAAGTATTGGTAAGGTGTCTGGAGATGATCTGGTTTGGCATAATCAGTTTCTGGTGCATACAGATTGTCAATGTCCCTCTTCCTCCACTGTCGCTCTCGCGAGAGAGGTTCATTGGGAAGATCAATCCTAGGATGAACTTCAACAGGATTTCCTGTACATATTCTACGTTTTTTGCTACATGGTTTATTTTGCTGATTAGAAGCACTTCCTTCTTCATGGGCATATATATTAAGGTCATCCTCACTCATGTCATCAGACTCATCTCTTACAAATCCATTTTTACTAACTGTTGTAGGATTGAAATCAGGATCAGCCACATCATCATCATAGTCAAGGCCATCATCAGTCATCAGCATTAATTGGAACCACAGGGCGTAGTTCCTTATGTCTGGTTCCAAAAAATGTTGCAGGATCCATATTGAGGATTCTGAAAGGAAAATGCAGTGAATAACACATTTTACTAAAATGGCTCAACAATTTTGTTGAACTAATCCACTATCCATAATTTTACCGTAAGGGGGCAACTCAACAAAATTGTTGACCAACATTCAAACGACTAGCATTATGTCATAAGCATCATATTTCAAACACAGCTCTTTTCATATATTTCTTCAACTATTAAATGCACAGAAAATATAAGAAAAATAATCATAACCTACCTATAACATGTTCACGAGGGGTGAAGAGTGAGGTGAAAATCTGCGGGGCGGCACACAGCTGTGAAGCTCTGTTCAAACTGAGCCACGCCTTCACCACAACGCCATCTATTGACACCATATATGACTAGGCTACTCTCTACAACTTTGTTGAGCTGCCTGGATACGGAAAATAATTCAATACCAGCACGTTCATGTATTTTTAAGTAGTCATATATACCTCAACAATTTTGTTGAGCAAACTATTTAAGGGATATAGAGAAATTTGGCTTGGTCCTCGGCGTGAGTTTTTTTATTATGAAAGTAGGTGACCTTTGATTTTTCAGGGTGGGCGAGAATGCGCCATTTGAGTTCCCATAAGCTTGTTGCTGTTATCTCATCCTGAATTTTGTCAGTGAATCTGTCTAAATTTCTGGCACGGGCTAGTTGTGTGACATCATCAGCGTATTGGATAGTTAGTGAATCGTAGTAGGTCGGAGAGGGCAGATCTGTTGTGTATATATTGTAGAGTGTTGGGGAGAGCACGGATCCTTGTGGGACGCCTGCTTGGGGACTGAAAAAAGCCGAAAAGTTGCCCATGTGGCGAATTCTGGTTTGCCTCTCCGCCAGAAAAATGAACAACTTTTGAGTGATGAGTGGTAAATTAAAGTTGTTGCAAATTTTGTAAATTAAACCAGTGTGCCAAACTGTGTCAAAAGCTTTCTGAACGTCTTTGGTGACTAAAGCTGTTCTGAAGTGTGGAGAATTGTTTTTTATGTAGGCTATGATGCTGTTGAGGGCGTCCTCGGTGGAAACATTGCTTCGGAAACCGAATTGCTGGGGTGACAGCAATCCGTTACTCTCGAGGAACGTCCTCAACCGCTGATTGATGACACGTTCAAATGTTTTGGCAAGTATGTCTAACAAGCTTTTGGGAAGGTAATTTTCCGGAAGGTGGAAGTTTTTTCCGGGCTTCGTGATTAGAATGATGTCGGAAACTTCGAATAATTTGGGGAAGTACCCGGAAGCAAGGCAGGCGTTAAAAATGTCTGTTAGGCTTTTCATTACCTCAGGGGGAAGATTCTTTGCAATAGGCCAGGTGATGCCTGAGGGGCCAGGCGCGCGCCGCGATGAATGCCTGAGCAGCCGGGAGACATCCTCCTCCTCAACGGGTGTGGTGAGAAAGTGTAGAGGGTCTAATCTTGCTGAGAGGATTGCGTTGTGTGGTCGCATGTTGGGTGTGTTAGCTGTGATATTGTTTATGTGTGTTACACTGGGCTCGTGTAGGGGGAGAGGGTGGGATTTGAAAGTATTTTGCCAGTGTGTTTTGAAGACACTGGCTACCTGGTGTGGTTCCGAGATGCGCACGTTGTCCATCAAGAGGTACTCGAATCTCTCACGCTGGCAACCCCTTAGCCTGTGCACTGATTGCCATAACTGGGTGTGGTTGCGGCAGCGGGCTCCGTCCATGCGGGAGACCAGGCTCCTCCAGTGGGCATCTTGATCATCCAGTAGACTGTTTATGATGTGTGTCCGAAGAATGTGGAGGTCTCTATATGTGGGTATGTGGTTATTGATGTTTCTTTGGAATTGTGTTCTATAGCAGATCATAAGTCTTTGTGTGCGTATTGATGGTCTGAAATCTATGTGGAGTCTGTGGTGTTTTTTTGGCATGTGTCTGTTCGCTGTTGTAACGATGTTTATGTGTAATTGCTCTAGTGCTTTGTCTATTTCCGTGTAGTGTTTGCCTTCGAGCTGTGTTGGCTGATGTGTGTCCGCTAGTGTGTTTCTGAACTCTTCCCAGTTAGTGGAGCGATAGTCAGGGATTAGTGGGGAAGGGATGGAAATGGGGTTGGAGGATATTTTGAGAATAAGGGTAACGTGATCTGATCCGCAGAGAGAGCCGTGTGATATGTGGTAATGAAAGGGAAGGGATAGGCGGTTTGAGAGGATGAGGTCGGGTCTGCCAGTTCCGTTATGGGTGAAGCAGGTAGGGAGGTCAGGGCCAAGGAAGCGGAGTCGTTTTGTTTGTGTGAGTTGGTAGAGTTCGTGTCCATGTTGGTTGTTGTTGTTGTGTCGGAAGGCTGTGTGTTTGGCGTTGAGATCTGCTAATATGTAGACGGGTAAGTTTGTGTGGTTGAAAAGGTGGTTAAGGCTGTTGAGTGGGAGCCCGGTGTTTGGTCTGCAGTATGTTGTGGCAACAAGAAAAAGCTCCATGTTGAGTGTACATGTAGATCTTAGTTGCCAAAAAGTGAGCTGAAGGCCAGTCAGTGATTTGGATGTGTCTTAGGATACTCTTGACCATGACGGCCACACCGTCATGTTGGGTACCCCTTGTGTGACGTGTGTTGTAGCCATATAATTTTATGGGGTTGCGTGTTAAACCTGTGTGATTGAGGAGAACAATGTCTGGATCGATGGAACGAATGGCTTCTGAAACAAGGAGCCTGTTGTTCCAGAAGCCGCGACAGTTTAGTTGCATGATTGTGATCATGCTTTAAGCTTTCTTAATCCTAGTTGCTGTCCTTGTTGGTCAGGGTGAAATGGGTCGAGCAGAGGGAGGAGGTCGCGTGTTGGTTGTTGTGGTGGTTGCAGTGGATGGGGGAGTAGTGGCTGAGCCAGATGGGGAGGAGACTGGGGTTTGAGATATCCCAGCAGCTGGGACCTCGTCAGTGCTTGTGTTGTTTGGAGGTGTTTGTGTGGGAGTGGTGACGGCAGTAGATGTTTGTTCGTGTGTGTCTTCGGTGTTGTTTTGTTGGAAGAGTGTTTGGTATTTTTGGTGGAAGTTGGAGGGAATCTTTGCTGTAGGGAGATTGTTGTCTTTTAGGAGGTCATTCATGATGTTGGTCTGAGTCTCGAGGTCACCGTTAGAGAGACGGAAGGAGTAGTTGATGATAAAGTCATAGAGGGTTTGTTTACCTGTGCTGGAGTCTGACTACAATGGTGTGGTGGTAGGTGCAGGGGTGACTGGGGTGACAGTTGTTGTGGCTTTTGCGTTTTGTTTGTGTAGGTGCTAGTGGTGTCTTTGAATTTTGTTGCTGCTGTGCTGTCTTTTTGTTAGGGCATTTGAAGGATATCGCCGTGTGATCTCCGTTGCAGTTGATGCATTTTAGAGTATTTGATTGGCATTGTATATAGTAATGGCCTTTTGTGGAGTACTTGGAGCATGATTCCTGTTCCCTTACATTGGTTTGTGCGGTGGCTGAATTGGTAGCATTTGTAGCACTGAGTCACAGGGCGATACTCTTCCATGTTTATGTTGTATGAGGGGGATGATTTGGGAAAATACTTTGATGCCTTTGTCTTTGATGTGGTCGGCCCGTTGTCGTGTCTGGAAGCGGATCTTTATCATATGTACCCTAGGGATAACATGAATGTCATCGATTGTCATGTTGTTCTTGTCTTGAATTTCAGCGCGAAGGTCTTCGGTTGTCTTTTTAAGAAGATAGTCGTCGCATCGTCGGGCAAGAATGGTCCGGGCAGATATTTGCTCTTGAGACTACGAGCTCAAGACCAGGGAATTTTAGGTTATCGGTTGCCGTTTGAGAGGTATGTGCGTCGCGGTCAGCATCGCTGGCAAGGCCAACGATAACGTAAGCTCCGGACACGAAACATTTTGTGTGTGGTACCTGTGTCTTGCTAAAGAAGGTGTTACTGAGGTCGGTAGGAAGTTTAGTAGTCGTGGATCGGTGGCGCTGTTGATCTGCGCCAGGAGCGGCAGTAGACAGGATGCGGGGAGTAGCTAGATGTTAATTGTAGGTTTTATGGAGTTAATGTAGACCGATTCAGCCATTCTGAGTCAGGTTACGTTTTTTTCTTTATGAAGTGTGGTGATGTTTTCTTCAATGTATTTTCGGGAGACAGATGTATTGTGTTTGGCCAGGTAGTGGCGTTTGATAGCTCCGTCTTGTAGGTGAGCTGTGATGCGTTTTGAGAGAGTGGTGATGGTAGACCCGATGTACAAGGAAGGTCGGTGACTGCAGTCGCCATACTTGCATGTAGACTTGTACACGAGGCTCACATCTTGTAGCGGGGAAGTAGGGGGGAGGCAGTTGTTCTTTATGATTAGGCTTGATGAGAGAAGAAGAGAATTCTAATGGACTTTGGAAATCTAAACTGAGTAAACCAGAATTTACGTTCTCTCAACAGGAGGATAGAGAAAACCTCTTATAAACTCAATAATGTAGTTACTGCTGTAGACTTTAATAAAACACACACACACACACACACACACACACATATATATATATATATATATATATATATATATATATATATATATATATATATATATATATATATATATATATATATATATATATATATCTATATATATATATATCTATATATAT
>CM035177.1:2576206-2587461 GCA_020233015.1 Callinectes sapidus | reverse complement strand
ATATATATATAGTGTATTATAGTGAGCTATAGTGTTAATATGGGTCTTTAGCGTCAATGTACAAATAGATTTTGCACACGAAGATTAAAGTTTTGGTTCGGTTAATTAACGTTACTGAGGAACCCAATGACATTAATGTTTGATTATCGCTATTGAGCACGATATAATATATATATATATATATATATATATATATATATATATATATATATATATATATATATATATATATATATATATAAGTCATCAACTTGCGCAAGCCATGAGTTATGTGCGCGTCCCCTTGGCCTCCTCCATATTGGGCTATCCATTTTGGAGACAATCTGATAAGCAGGATCGGCTTCCGGGTAGCGTGCCACATACCCATATAGCTGCAGTTGGTGTGAACGGACTATGCTGGTATGCTAGGTCTTGAATCCGCCTCATGGAACAATTGCTGATTTTTTTTATTTAAGAAATCTGGGCTTCTTATGGGAATTTATAGGCTAAAGGAGACCACCTAATGGAGACCTCTTATGTGAGAGCCCACCCACTTGGGAACCATTACCCCAAGTGGACGCCTAATCTCCACTGAGAGCGTAGTCAGTATTCGAACCTATGCGCTCCGGTGTCCCAAGGCCCCCAGAGCCCAAGCAGTTCCATTATACCAGTGGTATCCCATTATCCTGCAAAGGCATCTAGTACGAAAGACATCAATGCGCCTCTTCAGATCGGTGTTCAGTGACCATGTCTTACAACCATAGAGTAAGATAGGTATCACCAGCGACTTGAAGATTCGAATCTTCGTCTGTCTGCACAGGTATCGACAACGCCAAATACTAGTGTGGAGCGAGTCCGTAAAGCAGTCGGCCAGGCAAATCCGCAGTACAACTTCTTGGCACGACCCACGAATTTTTTGGTGATCTCAATGACCTCGCCACAGGCATGAACGGACAACATTTTCATTCAGTAAGCCTCCAAACACCTGAACCTTGGTCTTGGGCTGAAAAACTTGAGTCCTAAAGGCTTCGCCTTCTTATGCGGAGCCTCGAGTCATTAGCAGACTATACAGTGACTATGCAAAGATTACTGCATCATCATCATTACCCAGTCCATGCATTTGTTAAAAAGTGATAGAGTCCTAAGCACGCATCCTTGCATCACTCCCGCATTCACGGGAAAGAAGCTGGACACGCCCCCTTATTTCACAGCACTAACAGTCCCAGAGTATTGGCCCGTTAATAATCCTTGCAGGAATCCCACGAAAATGCAGAAGACCCAAGACCGTCTCTTAATGCATTGAATCAAACGCTTTCTTGAGGTCGACATAGGCTGTTAGGATCCCTTGCCGATAATTTAGACCTTTTTTCTGGGATCTTTAAACCAAGTGAACAAACATATTGTGTAACCTGAAGGCTATTTTATGATTCTTGACTAGACTTACTCAATATAAAAATGTAAATATTTTTCTTTAGAAAATAGCGATATATTAGAATTACAAGAGGTTTTTAAAAGAAAAAAATAAATAATATGCCTCCAATAATAATATCGGTATTTCTTACACAATACAACAATTAATACACTTCTTTCTCAAAATGTTGCAGTGTATTTAATTTCTGAACGGTTTTCTTATGAAAAAAAAAAATAATAATAATGTCTCCCTATGTTTCAAAATACGACTAAGAACAAAATACCATATGGCCTAACCCCGGTTAGTCGGTCAGAGAATGACGCGACACCAGGAAGGGACAGGGGACAGAGAAAACCACCCACCCACTAATGCCATTACGGTTTCCCTCGCCTCACTTTATCTGTCTTCCTTTGTTTACAATAAAGGAACAAGAACTTTAACAATAATTACGGGCGTCCCAGTATATTATAGCTGAATATAGCTTGTTGGCGGCCAGCGATATCCCTGTACCACTTCTAATATGATTTTCAAAGCGAGGGGATAATTATTAAAAGGTGCAATTGCATATGGAGTAGGCTATACATGTCTTCCCTCACTGCTGTCTTCTGGGCTTTCAATATTCATTTATTTTTATTTCTTTTGTCTGAAGAGTTTTCCTTCTTTACAATGAAAAGGCATTGTAGGCTTCCTTTCCGTTTGCTCAACAAAATTGTTGAGCTGCACATCGTGCTTTAGTGTGAGAAATACGTGGGAATGGACGGGTGACAGCCAAACGCCATGTCTCTTGCTTGATCTCTCTCTTTATTCAGGACACATAACTAAGTCTTCAGCAATACAAAACAACAAACAACATTCACACCACTTGCCAAATACACACCCAAAATATAAGATTAACTTTACTATGTCACGCATTAATAAATATATACCCAAATGTTTACTCCAGATAATGAATACAAAAAATGTGTGTGTCTGGAATAGTACTACTGAAATCTCAGAATGACATAGTACAAAAATCTTGAAATGAAGGAAAATGGTGAACGTAGACGACAAAAAGGAAAAGGAGAAATGCTCAGGTACTATTTCAGGTACAACTATCCTTAAGTAACATGAACATCAACATTCTCCCCGCAACAGGGGCAGTGAAGCCACCTATTAAAGAACACAATATTCTTCACTAATGGCTTGACTACAGAACAGTCACTATTAGATTATACTGTTATTCTCCAAACTAAGAAACTTAGTTACCTATTTGTACTCAACATGAACAAAAGAATGACTTTTCAGTGATTTTATAAGTCTATCTTGATAGGAGCCTTGATTACTCTACCAGACCTAGACTTAGGATACACATCATCATCACTTGCAGTATTCACATGTCTATCACATACACCATTACCAGATTAGAATTAAGATTATCAGAGGTTACATCAGAGATAATCAAATCCTCAGATCTACCTATTTCTAGGTCATAATATAATCTTTGAATAGGTTTAGTCACCTCTTCTTTCTTACATTTGACCTTTACACTTCTGACAAGACCATCTTTACCTACATAAACATCGAGAACAACTCCAAGAGGCCACTTCAATCTAGGGATATTATCCTCCTTTACCAACACAAAGTCGCCTTTAGACAAATTACATTTCTTAGTAAATCCCTTTACAACTGGAGGTAAATTAGTTATATAATTGTTACTCCACAGTTTCCAAAAATGTTCAAGCTTTTGGTCTCTTACTACTTCCCTTTTACTCAAATCCCTGGAGGTCATTTTACATGGTTCTAGATTTACTAAGGGTTTACAGTGTGGGACTCATCCCAGGATGAAAAGGGAGGGAGTGAGGTAGTGCATGGAATCCTAGGCTTCACTCACATAGCTCAAAGGTCTGGAATTAACACAGGACTCTGTTTCTACAAGTTTGGTTCACTCTTACAGACATAATTTACATTTAGTGTCTTTCTCGAGGCAAGCTTAACCGGTCTAATCAACCGCTCCCACCAACCGCCCCACCAGGGTGCTCAAGGGACTATAAAGTTCTATTTGGGGCTTAAGTGGTCATACACCTCTTGTACTTGAAACCTGGCAGCTGCAAAGGTCTTTGCATTATCTGAATACAAAATAATAGGTAAACCCCGTCTAGCAACAAATCTTCTTATAGCCAGCATGCAGTCTGGCAAAGATAGATACTCTGTCAGCGAGAGATGAACAGCTCTTACAATACCACAGGTAAATAACAAAACATAATTTCTTATTAGGACAATCAGCACCAAAGAGAGGGCCTGCGTAATCCAAGCCCGTCACATTAAAGGGGGGAGCAGATCTTACTCCTTCTTTGGGGGATGGAGCCACAGTTTGACTGTAAGGTTTGGAATCATGCCGACGGCACTTTATACATTCCAACAGTACTGTATTTGCTAATCTCCTCATTCCTATAATCCAAAAGGTATTACGTAGGGAAGAAGTTACAGTACCAACGACTGCATGCTTCAAAAACTTGTGCTGAAATCCAATCAACAATTTAGCGAACTGACCCTTGAAAGTTATGACTGTATGTTTAGTGTCGTAGTCTAGGGTGGAAAACTCAAGACGGCCCTTGATCCTTAACAATCCATCATCGTCAATGAATGGGACAAGTTACTCGAAAGTGCCTTCATTTCTGCACAAAACGCTTATCTCTGCATGTAATGAATTGACTTTACTTGAGACGAATCAATCTCTTCGGTAGTAAGATGGCCTTCCACTTTCTGCTTGGGTTTACAATTCTTAATAAACTTTAAAACGTAGGCAGTAATTCTCAACACCTGGCCTAAGTCATTGTATTGATCCAAGTCTATCAAAGAGTTTATTGGCATTTGTACACTGAGACATGTAGCATTCCCTGTGTTTACCTCTTCTGAATCTGTGGCAACTGTACTATCGTCCTTATTAGGGCAAATGGCCTCTGGCAACATACTAGGGCCACCACAAAGAACTATCCACAATCTTGTTCGCCAAGAGGCCCCGTGATATTAGATTAGCTTGGTTTTAATTACTTCCGCAATGTTGCCAACAATGAGGAGGTGTCATGTGGCAGTGAGAAAAAACACTAGTAAAGTTTTCTCTTTATTAAGAGCAAAGGTGTAACAGTGAGTGTGTGCACGGCGCAGGAACAGAGTGGAGTCACTGGAGTGGCGTTGTCCAAGCTCGTGTACGTCCAGCCTCGCTCTGCCAAGTCTTCGTCCCGGCCGTCACCACCCCGCCTCGCTCCCAATACAGGTTGTCGACGTGGCAGCTCCACTCGTTCCACCTGAAGCCCCGAATGAGGTCCAACAACCCAAACCCTCAATAGTCTTTGTCACATGAAATAACACCCAATCAAAACGTAATTAAACTACACGGCCCCATGTTATTCTAAACACACGTCACAAATTCGAGGTGTTCTGAGTCTTGAGGAATGCCTCGGTAGTGTGATGGCCTCAGCAGCATCCTTCAGATCCTCCTCAACGACTCTTGTGGGAAGCTGGATGTTAAGTTCCTCGTCCTCGTCGCCCGCAGAAAGGTCTTCATCTGCAGAAGCCGACGAAGCACAGCGATGAACATGTTTGATGTGGCACGGGATCCCGTTGACTTCCACCGCCTGATCAGACACTAGTCTCATTACCAGGCCTCTGCTGTACTGACTGTCACAACGAGCATTTGGCGGTCTCACCCAAACTTTGTCTCCCACCTGTTAAGGACTTTCCACCTCCTCTTCATCCTCGACACAGTGATCTATGCCGCGAGTCATTACAAGGTATCTGTAGAGTATGTTTGCAGGGGTGGTGGCCTACGTACTGTCGTCACGGGGTGTGAGGTTGTATAAATACACTGCTTCCGCTATTATTCAACATTGCCTTGCCACTATCACTTTTGTGGTACCATGTCATCTTTCGACTATCCCATTCCCGGAAGGAACATGAGCGCACCTAAAGTGTAGTCGTACACACCATCGTGATGCAAACTCAGTAAACAGTCGGCTGTGGAATGCTGTGTCATTATCTGTTAATATTTCTTGAAGTACACCCCGTTCATAGATCACATCTCCAAATGCCTAATGACTCTTGCACTGGTCTGAAGTCTTAACTGACGCCATACAGTGAATCTCGATGGTCCACAATCCATGAGTCAAATATGCTTGTCCTTTATAGCGAGTGATGTCCATGGCTACTCTCTGTCACACACTATTCACTTCCAAACTTACTTTTCTGCCACTTCACGGGTTCTGGGTCAATGGACTGGCACGCATCGCAGTTCGCGACAACATTACGCGCTTGCCATCTGGTGGCTGCTGGACATGAACGTTTTGCAAATAAACGGTTCACCCCTGCATGATCCATGGAATGATGGATGTCTGCGATGTCGTCACTAGTCATCTCATCGCCAGCGGCACACATAGTCTGTTGAGTTGCAAGGCAAGTCACAGGAGCCTTCAGCCAATGCTGCGGCACGCGCGTTAAACTATCAGCCTTATTGTTAGCAGAGGGTACAAGGGTGACTGATGAGTGAAGATTGTACTCTTGGACTAATGACGTCATAATACCAACTCTTCTCCGATCAGCATCTCACTAGCTGCCTTTGCCATCAATTTGCTTCTCCCGGAAAGTCCATAAAAAATCCAGCGATGAACTGTTGCAGAATCATAAGCCAGCAATTCCACGCTCTGCGTCCCCCAAGCAAACGGAAGGTTCAGAGTTTTGATAGTCGCGTCCTTTTCAGTCATATTTATGTGACAAGAGTGATCTTTGCGAAGCCAGCTGGCGTCTTCCATGACACACCCACTAACCTCGACAGCAACACCAAGTGCAACAGAGCTGGCATTAATCCATACCTTCGCCTACTTTCTACTCACATCCCATCTCCCTCACACTGGATCATTCCTCCGTACTCGCTCCGCTCGTCACGGATCCTCTCGTCCCACGATTCCGTGACATGATTGGCTCTCCTTTTAAGGTAGGCTGCAGCCACCCTCACCCAACCACATACAGGGTAATGGCCTACGAGCTTACCGCAGCAGGAGAACACAGAACGGCGTGTTAGCTGACTTGGCACATCTATTTCATTGTTCCTTTTCCAGACAAGACTTTCCCATTCCTTAGAGACTTTCAGCCCCAACACTTGTGCTCCATCAGCGACTCATTCATGTGGCTTGTTTGTAAGCCCGAAGTTTCTAAGATGTTCTTCAACATTTGTGGCCTTGATGATGTCTTCGTTTACATAGATGTCGTCGATATAGGCTGAGGTTCCTTTATGACTGCGTCTTGCGACAACACAGTCTAGCACTGTCTTCATGATCAGCGGCGCCACGTTCAGGCCGAAGCCGAGGCGTGTAAAGAAGTATCTCTGGCCCCTGAAAACCACTGTTTAGTAAGGCCACAGAGACTTCTAAATCCTAATTTGTAAATAGGCCTTAGCCAAATCCACCACAGCCACATTTGTCCCCTGAAATCCATAAATTCGGCGCACTTTGTTCTTGCTGTGCTGTGTAACAGCCATCAGAGGAATCAGGCCCATGACTGGTCCGTATTTCTCTTCATCATATGGAAGTAACCATTCGTCTTCGATCCATTTCAACAGCTCCCTCTCATACATGTCTTTTGCCTCGCGTGGTGTTTAGTACTCCTCCACGTATATCACAGTACTTGGTAGAACCTCACTCATTGACTTCCAGGAGAGGAGGCTGACACTGATGCCCCCACTCCACTTCCGTTTCCCGACCACATAAAAGCGACGTGGCAGCTCCACTCGTTCCACCTGAAGCCCCTAATGAAGTCTAACAACCGAAACCCTCAACAGCCTTTGTCACGTGAATTAACGCCCAATTAAAACGTCATTAAACTACACATCAACTCTCGAATCTCCTTTACCCTATCAGCTATGAATACTTCTTCCTTACTAGCACCATCTGGAATCCATGATAAAGCAATAGTAGAATCTGTGCAGCACATAACTTTATTATCTTTTAGGCTGAGGGCATTCTTTATAAAGTTAACTAATCTTGAACGCAAAAGTGATCCCATGAGTTCCAGTCATGGCAAAGTAATTGTATTTATGGATGCGACTCTGGACTTTGAGGCTACCATAGTCAACTTATATGAGTTGTTCTCCATGGGTACTCTCAGGCACAAACATGCCCCAAAGCCCTTTTCCGAGGCATCACCAAATCCGTGTAGCTCCACAGGACTAAGCTCCTCCCAAGATCTGTGAGGAAAATAACATCCATCTATATGAAAGTCCTTGAAATGTTGACTACTGAGGAGCCATTTCTGAAATTTGAATTTTAACTCTGATGGCATTTCTTGATCCCAACTTAGACATAGTTTCCGGAGTTCCTGAAAGAGTATTTTACCATACATAACAAAGGGACTTATTAAACCTAAGGGATCAAAGATCCTCGCTATCACACTGAGGATGCTTCGCTTAGTAGAGACAACAGTTACACTAGGGTCTGGGTTAATGCCATCAAAGTTGAAACTGTCCAGTAAGTTACACCACTTCAGGCCTAACACAGTGTTGGGGGTCATCACTCGTTAGAATGGGTAACTCGTCATATAACTTAGAAGTGATCAACAAACTATTTGACACAAGCTTTGTAAGGTGAATGCTAGCATCAGCAAAAGCGGCAAGGATGTCTCTGATCGAACGGAAACTGCAGTTAGCAATCAATAGAGTATCAACTTGGGCTGATAGGAGAGGTTTCCGCTTTTCTGCATCTAAGACAGTCGCTATGCACTTTTGTCGCAAACGTGGTGTCCATCCGGACCCTGACTTATACCTTGGCAATAGGCGAATATCATGTGTGGAAACAACTCGCTACCTTGGCCTTGTGTTTGACAGTCGCCTGACGTGGGTCCCTCATTTTCGTTACATTAAGGCGTCTTGTCAAAAAGCTTTGTCTCTTCTTCGGGTTTTAAGTCATACCTCTTGGGGTGCAGACAGAGACACCTTACTCCTCCTGCACCGAACACTTATCCTTCCCAAGTTAGAATATGGTTGTGAGATTTATTCCTCTGCAACAGAAGCTCGCCTACGCGTGCTGGACTCTGTACATCATGCTGGAGTCCGCTTGGCTACTGGCGCATTTCGGACCTCCCCAATTCCTAGTCTCCTGGTAGATGCTGGATTCTGGCCACTCGACCTCCGGCGCCAGTCCTCGTGTCTACGGTGTTGGTTCCGGGTTCGCCGCCTTCCCGAGTCGGTCCCTTGTGTATCAATATCGAGGGATTCACGTTCACAGGTGTACATGAATCGACCTAGTTTCCCTAAACCATTCGGTTTTCGAGTCTCATCTGTCATGGCAGACTTATCTATTGCTTTCACTCCTGTCTGCCCTTATCGACTACCTCGGGTCGGTTACTGGCAGTTCCCTGACGTAGCGGTATGTCCGCCTGTTATAGATAATAAGAAAGATTTACCACCACATGTATGCCAAGCTTTGTTTTTAGATCATTATTCTACCCACTCTGATTCTACCCCGGTTTTTACAGATGGTTCTAAATCTGCTGCTGGTGTAGGGTATGGTGTTATCTTCCCCTCCTTCGGTAGGGGAGGTAGTCTTCCTTCAGTAGCTTCTGTTTTTACAGCAGAGTTGTCTGCTATTGTTCTTGCACTACAGATTATTTTTACCCTACCTGTTTCGTCTTTTACAATTTTTTGCGATTCCCGTAGCGCTCTTTCGGCGCTGGACTCGTTTAATACTTCTCTTCACCCCTTGGTTTTATCTGCTCTTGAGTGGTTGTATCTGCTCCGCAACAGGAGGTACCGTGTTGGGTTCTGTTGGG
The DNA here is from genome assembly GCA_020233015.1 of Callinectes sapidus. Classification (NCBI taxonomy): domain Eukaryota; kingdom Metazoa; phylum Arthropoda; class Malacostraca; order Decapoda; family Portunidae; genus Callinectes; species Callinectes sapidus. The sequence continues at coordinate 2,578,277 of CM035177.1, read as the reverse complement.
TCCCTGGACATGTTGGTGTTGCGGGGAACGAGCGGGCTGATAGACTTGCTGGGGAAGCGGCAAGTCGAGCTCCTTCCCCTGGTCCTGTTCCTTTTCGGGATGTCTTCCCATCGATCCGTGTCGCAGTTGCTGCCTGTTGGCAACGGAGGTGGGAGACTACAGCTGCTACAGCAAAACTGGGGGAGATAACTAAAACTGTAACCCAGGAATGGGACTACACCCATATCCGCAACCGCCGTTTACAGACACTATTAACTCGGTTAAGAATAGGGCACACGCGACTTACACATGACTTCCTCATGTCCAGGGACCCGCAACCTTACTGTGATGATTGTCTTGTGCCTTTGACTATACGGCACATTTTAGGTGAGTGCCCAAGTTTACTAGATTTCCGACACCGTTACCTCTACCGTTGTCGCGGTGGAGGTAGCGGTGTGTATTGCCTTTCAAAGGTCCTTGGGCCGAGCTGTTTGGCCCCTTGGCATGATGTTTTTCGGTTTTTGGAAGAAGCTGGCCTTCTTCCCAAATTGTGAGTTTTTACTGTTTTAGCTGTTTTATTTTGTCTCTTTTATTAGTTGACAGTTATTAACGTATCTTTTATATAACCTATTGACGCGGCGCCATATGACCCTGGCTGTTGCGGCGCCTAAACCTAAATCACTCACTCACTCAGCAAATATACGATATGCGTGACAAAATTTCTCAGCGGCTTCTACTGCACTTCTACTATTCTACTGCCGCTTCTACTACTGTTCGGGGTGGGGGCTATGGGCGCGGGCGAGCCTATGGCCGCGGCCCCGATCCAAGTATGCTGGGGGGTCCGACCGTGCAGACCTCTCGGGTGCCAAGGCACTTCCCCAGCAAGTCTATCAGCCCGCTCGTTCCCCGCAACACCAACATGTCCAGGGACCCAACAGAACCCATCACGGTACCTCCTGTTGCGGAGCAGATACAACCACTCAAGAGCAGATAAAACCAAGGGGTGAAGAGAAGTATTAAACGAGTCCAGCGCCGAAAGAGCGCTACGGGAATCGCAAAAAATTGTAAAAGACGAAACAGGTAGGGTAAAAATAAGCTGTAGTGCAAGAACAATAGCAGACAACTCTGCTGTAAAAACAGAAGCTACTGAAGGAAGACTACCTCCCCTACCGAAGGAGGGGAAGATAACACCATACCCTACACCAGCAGCCGATTTAGAACCATCTGTAAAAACCGGGGTAGAATCAGAGTGGGTAGAATAATGATCTAAAAACAAAGCTTGGCATACATGTGGTGGTAAATCTTTCTTATTATCTATAACAGGGGGACATACCGCTACGTCAGGGAACTGCCAGTAACCGACCCGAGGTAGTCGATAAGGGCAGACAGGAGTGAAAGCAATAGATAAGTCTGCCATGACAGATGAGACTCGAAAACCGAATGGTTTAGGGAAACTAGGTCGATTCATGTACACCTGTGACCGTGAATCCCTCGATATTGATACACAAGGGACCGACTCGGGAAGGCGGCGAACCCGGAACCAACACCGTAGACACGAGGACTGGCGCCGGAGGTCGAGTGGCCAGAATCCAGCATCTACCAGGAGACTAGGAATTGGGGAGGTCCGAAATGCGCCAGTAGCCAAGCGGACTCCAGCATGATGTACAGAGTCAAGCACGCGTAGGCGAGCTTCTGTTGCAGAGGAATAAATCTCACAACCATATTCTAACTTGGGAAGGATAAGTGTTCGGTGCAGGAGGAGTAAGGTGTCTCTGTCTGCACCCCAAGAGATATGACTTAAAACCCGAAGAAGAGACAAAGCTTTTTGACAAGACGCCTTAATGTAACGAAAATGAGGGACCCACGTCAGGCGACTGTCAAACACAAGGCCCAGGTAGCGAGTTGTTTCCACACATGATATTCGCCTATTGCCAAGGTATAAGTCAGGGTCCGGATGGACACCACGTTTGCGACAAAAATGCATAGCGACTGTCTTAGATGCAGAAAAGCGGAAACCTCTCCTATCAGCCCAAGTGGATACTCTATTGATTGCTAACCGCAGTTTCCGTTCGATCAGAGACATCCTTGCCGC
>CM035177.1:2565409-2576186 GCA_020233015.1 Callinectes sapidus | reverse complement strand
ATCGGTTTGGAGCGCTCGACACTCTTGAGGACCCTGAGGAGCTATGGGATACCTTCAAACGTGAGACTCTTGAGGCCGCCAAGGAATGCATTGGGGAGCGCCCGAGGTCACGGAGTGGCTTCACCTCGGTAGAGACGCTGGAAAGTATTGAGGAGAGTCGCGCTGCCAGACTTGCGGGGGACCATGACCAGTACAGGGCTCTGTCACGTAGGACTAGAACTCTTCTGAGAAGAGACAAGGAGAGGTACGTCAGGGGTCTCGCTGAGGATGTCGAGTGTCATTTAAATGCTAATGACCTCAGACCTGCCTATCGAGCTCTGAAGAAACTCCGCTCCAAGTCTACTTCTCAGGTGAGTGCTATCCGAACAGCAGATGGTTGCCTCGTATCGGACGCAGATGGGCAGATGGCTCGTTGGGCTGAGTACTTTGAGCAGCTGTTCACGGTGGATCCTCCAAGCGGACAGCTCCGGACTGCAGGGTTGCAGACGCTGGATGCTGATCCACCCATTGACGAAACTGCACCCTCCATTGGCGATGTCAAGGAGGCTGTGGCAAAGTTGAGGGGTGGAAAGGCAGCTGGCATCTGCAACATCAGTGCGGAGCTGCTTAAAGCTGGGGGTGAAGCCATGATCCGTGGGTTGCATGCTGTCTTGACTGCTGTATGGCATTCAGGTACCATTCCCCCTGACTGGAAGAAGGGGTTGGTCGTCCCTATCTGGAAGGGGAAAGGGGACCGTCAAGACTGCAACAACTACCGTGGAATAACGCTGCTCAGCGTACCAGGCAAGGTGCTTGCCCATTTGCTGCTGACACGGATCCGCACTCACCTGCTGAAGCATCAGAGACCTGAGCAGTCAGGGTTCACGCCCGGTAAGTCAACAACTGACCGTATCCTAGCGCTTCGCGTACTGGTGGAGCGCCGTCGTGAGTTTCGACAGGGAATGCTTGCAGCCTATGTCGATCTCAAGAAGGCGTTTGACTCAGTGCATCGAGAGACACTCTGGGATCTTCTTCGTCTCCGTGGGATTCCTGCAAGGATTATTGGTCTATTAACTGGCCTGTACTCCGGGATTGTAAGTGCTGTGAAGTGTGGAGGAGGCGTGTCCAGCTTCTTCCCTGTGAATACAGGTGTGAGGCAGGACTGTGTGCTTGCTCCATCGCGTTTCAACACGTGCATGGATTGGGTACTAGGCAGATTTGTGGAACAAAGTCATTGTGGAGCATCTGTCGGCAACACCAAGATTACAGATCTTGTTTTTGCTGATAATGCAGCAATCTTCGCTGAGTCACTGGAGGTTCTGGTAATGGCTCTAGAGGCACTGCACGAGGAGGTGAAGCCCTTGGGACTTAAGGTTTCCTGGGCCAAGACCAAGGTTCAGGTGTTTGGAGGCGTGCTGGATGAAACAGTACAGTCTGTCCATGCGTGTGGCGAGGACATTGAGATCTTGAAAAGTTTCACATACCTTGGTAGTGTAGTACATAACGATGGTGGGTCGAGCCAAGAAGTCACACGGCGGATTGGCCTGGCCCACGGCGTTATGGATTCGCTCAACACGAGTATTTGGCGTTGTCGATACCTGTGCAGACGGACAAAGATTCGGATCTTCAAGTCGCTGGTGATCCCTGTCTTACTCTATGGGTGTGAGACATGGACGCTGAACACCGACCTGAAGAGGCGAATTGATGTCTTTGGTACTAGATGCCTTCGCAAGATCATGGGATACCGCTGGTATGACTTTGTGTCAAATCAGCGATTGTTCCTTGAGACCGATTCGAGGCCTATTACTAGCATAGTCCGTCAGCGCCAACTGCGGCTATATGGGCATGTGGCGCTATACCCGGAAGCCGACCCTGCTTGTCGGGTTGTTTCCGCAAGGGACAACCCAACCTGGAGGAAGCCTAGGGGACGCCCACAGAACTCCTGGCTGCGGCAAGTCGATGCCTCCTGCTGGGAGTTACTCGGTATAGGAAGGGAGCCTGCATGGGGACTCGCGAAGCGTGACCGCCAGGAGTGGCGCCGTAGGGTAGGCGAGGCAACGCGCCCCCTGGCGTATGCCCCCCATGATTGATTTATTGATTCTACTGCAGAATCCGCACCACTCAGCCAGTCTGTGTATATGTCAGCTTTCAAATCATGTGCTACACTGATCTGGGAGTACTTATCCAAGTGAGGTTTGATTCAAAAGAAATGGACTAGATGTGTTGCCAAAGGGGACATGTGTGGATCTCTGATATGCCGTATAGTACCATTGTCTCTTGGCCATAAAAATCTATGAATTTCTCTATATTTCCTTTGAACACTAATCTGCAAAAATGCCTTTCTTAAGTCTGCTGTAATGGCAACAGGCCAACGACGAAAGCATATGAGCACCTCAACCAAATTCGGATTGAGTGAGTTGGTACTTGAGCTACTTAATCTTACTACTGGACGATGCGGCATATAATACACAGGATTCACACTTGAAATCTCTTCCCTTGGTACTTCTTCTATGATGTGATCCGACTCATAACTGTCAAACACCCTTTGTTACTCTTCTTTTAACTTCTTATCTTGTTCTAATCTAACTATGAAGTTATCTAGCCTTTTTTCTGGCTATGCTTTCATTATTTACAAGTCTTTCTTTAGCAAAGTCATCATTCCAAGATAGTGCAACAGACTTCATAGCTACAACATCATCAATCTGAAAGGCATCTATAGGAGTAATTAATGTCCAATAAAAATCTTAACCAATCAATACATCAATCTCAATGGGAGTATTATGGTGGTAGTTATCAGCTAAATCAACATGAGAAAAGGAATTTAAGCAGTGAATATGTTACAACTGGCCTAACCAAGGGTTGACATATTCTAGGGATCTCGGCGGCAATGATAGGTACCACTTACTTATGAGATCCCAACAAGTTTAACTCAAAAACATTTCTATGCTCAGTAGTAAAACAACTGAGTGTAAACATGATAAGGGAAACCTCACTCACTGAGGAAGACATTCTGTCGAAACATTAGAGTAGAGTGTCCCTGACCCCGCCCTGGCTTTCCTTACCATCTTTACACTCATTTCTATGCTCATTTCTTCCACCATTATGACCACCAAGGTAAGGCATGGTTGCACTAGTGACCCACTGTGGTTTACACCTTTTCACAAATGAGCTCCTAATATATGATCTCTCTGCACCATTATCAAACATTATCATCAAGTCTATCCTTACTAACATGACCTTCCTTTTCTTCACCTCCTTCATTCTTTATGCTCAATTCAAGCAGGCCTAACACCACACATCTGGATAGAGTGGGTACCATTACACTTGGTACATCTCACACGAGCTTTACACTCTCTAGATCTGTGCCCACTGTTCAAACACTTAAAACACAGACCTAGACTTTTTTATTTTCTCATCTCGTTCTTTTCCACTTAATTCTAAATTACCATAACAATCTTCTGAATTATACTTCCTACCACAGAAACTGCACACAGGGTATTCTTGCTTAGACGAAGCATAGAAGGCGCGGCCGAGTACACCCGATCCTTAGAAGTCTTATTAACTTTATTTTCTTCACTACTACCTTCCTTTCCCTTAAAGGCTTCAGACCTTTCTAATCGTGAAATTTCCTTGTCTAAGAATTACAGTAAATCATTCTCGTGGCCGTAACTATCCCTAGCCCACTCCACCCGCATTTTACTGGGCAAACGGGAAAGCATGATGGGAGTAAGAAACACCTCACATTGCTTACCAGTGACAGCTAGCACATCCGAACTACGGATGTGTACCAAAATGTCATTTCCACAACTGTGCCATGCTATTAGGTCCACCACCAACCAACGTTGACTCAGCAATGCCTGAACGTTGGCAAAAATAATCCTAGGGCTTGTTGCAGCGCTCCTTCAGCAGATCACAGGCAACAGGATAATTAGCTCTGGTATGAGTTAGTCCCTTCACTACATTCTTGGCATCTCCCTCCAACAATGTTATCAAATGGGTACACTTACTGATCACTGGAAGGCCTGTAGCGTCGATGTGGGAGGAAAACTAATCCCAAAAGGACTGCCAGTGGGTAACCTCACCAGTGAACTTCGGCAATTCCAACTTCGGTAACTTGACCTTGGCGTCGTCTGGGTCCCGAGAGGAAGACCGTCCATTTACACTGCAAGCTTTCACACCAGAACCAGCTGCTCCTGCTAACTTCCTGATCTTGTGTTCAGCTTGTATACGGGGTTGCATACTCGCTTTTCTGAATGCATAGGCTTCGTCCAAAAAGTCTTCTAATTCGTCTTCAGGTACGTCAACTTCAAGAGCTTCTTGTACGTCATCTAACTTAGCTAACCTTTTGTCCAACTCCTGGATGGCGAACTCAATTTGGCTGATGGTTGGGGCTGGCGCTCCCAGTGTTTCACCCAATGTCTTGGAAGCTCTTGTCACCTACCCACAACACATCGTCCTTGTCTTCCTTAACTTCTCCATCTTCTCGCTGGCTGCACAAGTCACTATCTTCTAATCTTCTTAGGGATCAGTACAGGGTCTGGGCACCAAAATGTAGACTTCATTAAGCCCACACCGTGCAGCAGTGTGAGAAATACGTGGGAATGGACTGATGACGGCCAAGCACCATGTCTCTTGTTTGATTTCTCTCTTTTTTTTTTTTTTTCAGAACACATAGCTAATTCTTCAGCAATACAAAATAACAAACACAACATTCATGCCACTTGCCAAATACACACTCAGATATATAAGATTAACTTGACCATGTCACGCATTAATAAATATATACCCAAATGCTTGCTCCTGATAATAAATACAAGAAAGGTATGTGTCTGCAATAGTACTGGAACCTCAGATTGAAATAGGACACGAATCTTAGAAATGAAAGAAAACGGTGAACGTAGAGGACATAAAAAAAAGAAATACTCAGGTACTGTTTCAGGTATAACTATCCTTAAGTAACATGAACATCATTTGAAATTCAACAGGCATTTTTATATTTAATATTTCATTGTAGGTAAGAATGTAATTATTTTTATTCACCAATTTTCCTCAGGTATATAAAAAATGGAAATTGAAATTCTCTACATTGTTGTCTTCTAACCAGAAATTACTTCTTTCATTGCACTATAGACTGAATCCTTTAGTGGTATTTACCCTATAGCCACAAATAATATCACATTTTTTATCAACATACATTGTATTTAAGTTATTTGTAAATGCCTGCAACTTTTCTTCAATCATTAACCTCACAGATCCCCAAAACAGACAAATCAGACCCACGACGCCTTAAAAAGGAAATGCCCAGAATGTTAAAAAGCATAGGCCCTGAGGACAGGATGGTGTTTATTGGCATCACCAATGCTCCCTGGAACTGCGATGTTAAGGTAAGCAGATTCCTTTATTGCATAATTTTAAGAAATTTGTGAAATTATGGTAAGATTACACTGATCAAGAATCTTTGAAAAGTGATTTTTTTTTTTTTTTAATGAGATTGGTTATTTCATATGTATCTTAATACACTGAGCCCAAATGTCATATTGTAAGTTATTCCTTAGCTATAGGTTCAAAGATATGTAGTATGCAATATTCTATTATCTTATTATAACGCACAATGTGTGTCATTATGTTTTAAGGCTTAATCCCTCTTGCAGCTTCGATCATTTTCTTATGTTCTTATGTTCTAATCTACATCTGTTCTCTGGCTTTTTTTTATGCTTGGCACTTATAGTGGGCTGAAATGTCTAGCAACAGTGTACAAGCATAGTTGCGGTCAATTTATTCTGTTATCACTTTTCCATAGTTGAAATATCTTCGTGAAACCTTTCACAATGTTCATCACTAAATGTTCCACAGTTCAGTGGAAAAATCCCAAATTTGGGTAAAAAAAAGAAAAAAGGATTTTAAGTGACATGTTGCATCTCATATTCTTGTAAGCTTTGATAAGGTTTTCCACCAATTGTTCAGTTTCCTTCCCACTTGTTTCAGAGATATCCCTTCAACACTAACTTGAATGTTTCCCAAGCAGCTTTTTCCTCCTCTATGTAGGACTTAATCAAAGTCACCATCTTCAAGAAGCTCTTCAATCTGTGGACGAATGAAAACTTTCAGAGAGAGGAAGTTGATTACATGGATATCATATGTCCAATGATTTGCATAGATTCTATGACATGTGGCAGAGGTTTTCTTTCAATGTTGCCAGGTTGTGGCGCCACATGAAAATTCCGGAATCGGCCTCACCTAGAATAGACTTTATAGAGCGGCCAGACTATTGCAGCATTATAAAAGGGGCGATGGATACACTTCCTCTGACATTACTCAATTAAAGGATTCATCAACCCAATGCACCTGACTTTCCCAGACTATAGCAGAATTTGACAGCCACTTGTAAAGTGACACAAGTTAATAGAAATGGTAGATGAGGCGATGGATGCACTTCACCTGACTTTCCCAAGGACACACCCTTCTTGTCGCACCCATCGTCAGGTAACACATGATACCCCTTTTTTTTTTGTGTGTGTGTGTAGATTTTTGGAGTACTTAATTAAGGGATTCATCAACCCATCCCACCTGGCCTACCCAAGGACATGTCCTTGTCAGTTTCATCTTGCCTCGCCATCATCATTATTGTTATTTTTGTTGTAAATTTGTCGCCTACTTGAAGTGAACATTTCAAACCCAGTTACTAGTGCAAGTACAATAGTACATGATATCGTTAATTTTCATGTAGTATATAGTATCTATATGCGAGTTTGGGGTGTAGTTGCTTGGTTGTGGGGCAAATTGAGACGTATAAACCACCAATGAAGCCCATTCACGCCAACATCTAGGGCGAAACGATTTGGGGTGTAATAAGATTACTGGGCCGAATCGATCTGCTACTAGTAGCAGATCGCTTCCCTAACCATCCAGATCGCCTCACTAACCATTCTGGTGAGCTAGGCTTTAACTTTTTATTCTACCTTATCTAATAAGACTGTGTGAGTATAGACCCTCTCTGCCCGTCCTCCATTGTTTGGAGTACAATGTACTCCATATATTGGCGGACAAGGCCCTTGTACAGAGTTAGTAATTGAAGAAAAAAAATGGAGCAGAGGCCGCAAAACGTCTAACTTCATAGAAACTGTTTTAACAAGATTTAAGATGTGTAGTTTATCAGTAAAGACGAGACCAAAGCTATTAGACGGATGGAAACAGTTGGGTGCCATTGAAGAAGAGGGGAGAGTTGTCAGGAAGTTTGTGTCGAGTTGATAGATGGAAAAATTAAGTTTTTGAGGCATTGACCAGTACAAAGTTTTCTCTGCTTCAATCAGAGATCTAAGAGATTCCCATGAAAAAACCCACTTTGTATATATATATATATATATATATATATATATATATATATATATATATATATATATATATATATATATATATATATATATATCTCAGGCCTTCTAGGACGTCTCTGCCTGGTTTCTTTATTCCTGAAGGGTTGGTCGCCTCTAAAAAGACGTGGAAAATTGTTGGCGTAGGAATGGATAGCGCAAAAAGGGCGGCTTAGAATATCATTAATAAATGATACAAAGAGAGTGGATAACAGAACATAGCCCTGATAAACACCATTGCTAATAGATTTAGGAAAAGATCAGTGGTCATCTACTACAGCAGGAATATAATTGTCAAAGAGAAAGGATAGAAAAAGTATGAAGGCAGCTTTGTGCCAGATTCTATCAAAAGCTTTCGATATATCTCAGCCATTAACAAATGTTTCACCGAAGCATTGGAAAACAAAAGCCTAGATGACAACACAAGTAATGGAGGAGTAGCCTAGATACAAGTGGGGATGGACTCCAGTCCTGGACAGAGGATACTAACAACAATCCTCGTCGCAATGATAATTCGTCAGGACGTAGGAACTTATGCCATACCCGTTATATAACAATCAGTTGCAATGTCAGAGTAGCAACATTCGGGATCTCTCTCATAACTTTGTATTACGACAGAAAGCAGACGTTGTGGCAGTAAGTGAAACGTGGCTGAATGACCTTGTGGAACCATTATTTGGCAAGATAACAGGATACACCAATTTGGTGAAACTGGTGGAGGTGTGGCTGTTTTAAAAATTACCTCTAGACCCAAAAACTGTCAGTAGACCTTCCTCAGCTGATAGAAGCACCATTCTTCAAAATAGTGCTAACAGACAACAGTGGCTTGCTGCTGTTTATTATACCATCCCCTCAGGCAAGATCGCTCCTCGCTCGACTTCCTGGCGGAGGAACTGGACAACTTGCTCCAACACCATGGCTGCAAGAATGTGCTCTTCGTAGAAGATTTAAATTTCCACTTGAAGCAGTAAGCATATAACAATTTAATGGCGGTGTCGAGCTTCACTAACCACTTCCCATTCCAAACTCATGAAAGGGGAGGGTTGCTCGACCCTGTGTTATTGGACCTCCTTGAGGAAACAATATCATATCAGCAGCTGGGCAACTTGGCTACTTGTAGCAGGGGCTACAAGTAGCAGCTGGGCCTCAGAACACAACCTGGCTTTACATCATACTGCTTGAAAGAGATTGACAGACACCTCCAAGTGGGCGAGGAAGCACTGGGAGCAAGTAATAAAAAACAAGCTCACTGACTTAAGACAAGATGTGGTGGATGCTGGTCACCACGACAGTGCCTATCACCACGGAGCTGGTGGAAAAAGCACTCGGGGAAATGGACGTAGGGAAAGCCACCAGTCAAGATGAAATCAAACTCTGGGTGCTTTAACAATGTGCCAGGGAGCTGTCAGCGCTACTTGCTAGCACATTTTATTTTTGCTTGGCAGAGAGGAAGTGGCCAGCATCCTGAAAAGAGGCCTTTGTGGTCCTTGTGCACAAAACAGGGTCCCGGTCTGACCCTAGGCACTATAGACCCATCTTCCTGCTGTTTATGATGGGTAAGATGCTTACGAAGCTTGTGTCATCACTCATACGGTAAAATCTGGACGAATACCAGCATTTCTCACCCCACCAATTCGAGTTTCGGCCAGGCATATCTACCTCAGATCTCCTCCTTCTCCTCTCACAAGAATGGGCAGACATCCCTGACGAAGACCTGGACACACTAGTAGTGGCCTTTGATATCGCGGGAGCTTTCGATCGAGTGTTACACGCAGGCCTTATGGCTAAGTTCCAAGCAAAGGGCATTGAAAACAGTCTCCTGATGCTACTCAAAGATTAGCTCCAAGATAAGATGCTTCGGGTAGTAGTCAATGGGCGAACTTCATCTCCCAACAATATAGGAGCATCAGTTCCACAGGGCTCAGTGCTGGCTGGGCCAGTCCTGCAGTCAGGGATTACGCTGATAACTGCACAATCTCCCTCTCCTACTGCCGCCAGGATAATCACCACGCTGTGGCCAACGTCAGTCGTCAGCTGAAGGTAACCGGGGAGTGGAGGAAGGTATGGCAAGTCACTTTCATGCCGTACAAAACATTCCCATGTAATTATGCAGTTGATCACATTGTATATCCTGCATTCATAGTGGAATTGTCAAACACGGTCAGGCAGTATCTACAATACGAAAAGCGCTTCATCATAATAGTAACGTATCTCTGCTTTTCTCAAAAAAAATATTGTTACAGTTGCCAGTTACTTTTTTTCATATAGATTTCTTTAATATTCCCGCGAATATTCACAAGTTTATATTTTTCCCCGTATACTGAGTACGTAAGGTATCTTTTGGTAGGGACGGAATTTGAGAAACTTTTGTAATAACGAAAATAAAATGTATGTTTCCTTTCCTATCGATGGTATAACCTTAGTTCAATAAGCATAGCTACGACACAGACATAGCTATTCCAGTTCAGCCACGATGTCCGATAACTTGAGCTAACTGCGGGCTTGGTCTGAAATCCCAACCAAATATAATCATCGCATACTTAAAACATGCTTTTCTGAAAGGCACAGATTAACGAATGGTGCCTTCACAAACGACACGCCAAATGCGCCTTTCCTGTATCTTACATTCTGTTCTTAATAACAATCAAACCGGACTGTGGACAAAATCTTCTCCTCAACAGACTCCTTTCAACTGCTGTCCCTCTATAGGGACTTTGCTGTAATACTTAAGCCAATCACAGCGGCAGTAAGAAGCTGCATCTTTGAAAATACAAGTGGAGGGATTTATAAGTGGCCTGAGACAGTGGAATGTCTGAACTGGATTATCTCAACACGTGTATATGGTCGCAGTCTTAGATGTCTCCTAACTCAGAGCCAGCGTTCAATTTAAACAATTTTTTTTTATGTAAAATGACTCAATCATCTGTATATTGACCCAAAGCTAGTCTTCTTTCTTGAGATCACTATATAATCCATCAATGCCTTGTCTCTCACCATCATTCTCCTATGATCTTGCAGCTGCCATGTAGACTTCAATATCACTTTTTTATTGAATCATGCATTTGCAATTGTTAATTCGAATAGAAGACAATTTTTTTTTTCTTTTTTTCTTCAATATTTTCCATGATGATGCAGTCACTCTCATCAGTCTACCAAAAGATCTTGATGGTACCACGTCCAACCTTTAGTGCCAGAGCTCACTTGTTGCGACATCTCATCACTCTCCATGGAGCTAAGGTACGGGTTCACTCTTTGATAATTATGTAACATTAAAGTGAGAATTGAAATAATCATAATATCACCTTATAATCTTTCCACATAGGAGTAAACAAAAGGTTGTCTTACATTATACCACAGGATTTTTTTTCATGTACCGAATGTGTGTGTGTGTGTGTGTGTGTGTGTGTGCATATATATATATATATATATAT
>CM035177.1:2540808-2558061 GCA_020233015.1 Callinectes sapidus | reverse complement strand
ATATATATATATATATTTATTTATATTTATACACACACACACACACACACACACACACACACACACACACACACACACACACACAGACACACACACACAGACACACAGACACACACACACCACACACACACACACACACACACACACACACACAGACACACACACCACACACACACACACACACACACACACACACACACACAGAAGAAGAATATTCTTCAAGACTAGAACTTTGTACTACAGGTGGTGACTGAACAACGGCTGACAAAGCAGGACAAGAATCCATTAACGGCAGAAGAGTTTGTGGTTCCTCTAAGCAAGCTAGAACCCATTTATAGGTGAGTTTATGTATATGTATAGTAAGTGTATACATAGAGTTTTCCTACAAAAGTGACAAGGAGAGGTATGTCAGGGGTCTCGCTGAGGATGTGAAGTGTCATTTAAATGTTAATGACCTCAGACCTGCCTATTGATTCCTGAAGAAACTCCCTTCCAAGTCCACATCTCAGGTGAGCACTGTTCGAACAGCTAATACTGGACGCAGATGGGCATATGGATAGTTGGGTTGAGTTCTTTGAGAACCTGTTCATGGCAGATCCTTCAACCGGACAGCTCAAAACTACAGGGTAACAGAAGCTGGATGTTGATCTACCTATTGACAAAACTGCACCCTCCATTGATAATCTCAAGGAGGCTGCGGCAAAGTTGAGGCATAGAGAGGTAGTTGGCATTTGTAACTTCAGTGTAGCGCTGCTCCAAGCTGGTGGTGACACCATGATCCGTGGGTTACATGTTGTCTTGACTGCTATATGGCATTCAAGTATCATTCCTCCTGACTGGAAAAATGAGAAGAAAGGGAACCATCAGGATTACAACAATTACCGTGGTATAACTCTGCTTAGCGTACCAGGCAAGGTGCTCACCCATTTGCTGCTGATGTGGACCCGCTGTCATTTGCTGAAGCACAAGAGACCTGAACAGTCAGCGTTCACACCAGGTAAGTCAACAACTGACCGGATCATACCGCTTCGAATACTGTTGGAGCGCCAATGTGATTTTCCACAAAGCATGCTTGCAACCTATGTTGAAGGCGTTTGATTCGGTGCATCGAATGACACTCTGGGATCTTCTGCGTCTCCATTGGATTCCTACAAAGATTATTTGTCTATCAACTGGCTTGTACTTCGTGACTATGAGTGCTGCAACTGCAAAATGTGGAGGGTGCGTGTCCAGCTTCTTCTCTGTGAGTATGGAAATGAGGCAGGAATGCATGCTTGCTCCAGCACTTTTCAACCCATGAATGGACTGGGTTGTAGGCAGAGTTGTGGAACAAAGTCATTGTGAAGCATCTGTTTGTAATACTAAGATTGCAGATCTAATTTTTTTTCCAATGACGCAGTAATCTTTGCCGAGTCAATAGAAGTTCTGGTTCTAGAGGCACTGCATGTGGAAGCGAAGCCCTTTGGACTTCAGGTTTCCTGGCCCAAGACCCAGGTTCAGATGTTAGGAAGGTTACTGGATGAAACATGCGTGTGGCAGGGACATCGAGATCTTGGAAAAATTCACCTTTATGTAGTGTATAACGTTGGTGGGTCGAGCCAGGAAGTTGTACGGCAGATTGGCCTGGCCCACGTCTTTATAGATTCGCTCAACACGAGTATTTAGCGTTGTCAATACCTGTGCAGTCAGACGAAGATTCAGATCTTCAAGTAATCCCTGTCTTACTCTGTGGTTGTGAGCCATGGACACACTGAACACTGACCTGAAGAGGAGAATTGATGTCTTTGGTACTGGATGCCTTCGCAGGATCACGGGATACTGCTGGTACAACTTTTTGTGTCAAATCAGCGATTGCTCCGTGAGATTGATTCGTGGCCTATTGCTAACACTGTCCGTTAACGCCAACTGTGCCTATATGAGCATATGGCACGCTACTTGGAAGCCGATCCTGCTTATCAGGTTGTTTGCGGAATGGATAACCCACCATGGAGGAGGGCAAGGCGATGCCCACAGAATTCCTGGCTGCAGCAAGTCGATGCCTCCTGCTGGGAGTTATTCAGTATGAGAAGGAAGCCTGCGTGGAGACTCACGAGACATGACCGCCGAGTGTGCCGTCATAAGGTGGGTGAGGCAATGCGCCCTCCCCGGCATATGCCCACATGATTGATTGATTGATTACCCACTCACTTCTGACAATTGACATTTTACCTTTAGTTAGATAGTCAGCTGACCCCCAAATATTTTCTTTTACGGTAAAGATTCCTTCAATATTCTGTCATGATATTCATGTGATGAAAATATTCCTTACTTGATAAGCTATTCATTCTGTAATTGGAATGAAGCTCAACACAGTAACATACAAATACATATAGGTAAAATTAACACACTACAACACAGTTTGACATCAGTTAGCGTAGGGATGTGTGGCAACCCCCCTCTCCCCCCCTCCCCCCCCCCCCGATTTAAGGAGTTCCCGCTTGCTTCCTTGTTCAGTTTGAATACAGCAGGGGTATGGAATAGTCGTCCTGCGCCCTCACCGTATCTAAGGTTATTCTGGCTATAAAGCCATCAATATACATCAGCCTTTCTGTGCCACGACATTGCGCAATATCTTCATGAGTTGATGGAAGAAAGCACGAGCGGTATAGAGATGCGTCAGACAGCAGCCGATATTCCCCACCGTAACCCCCACAGTACATGCCAAGCCAGGACTTAACATCACTTTGGATGACGACTCCGCATCGACACCTCCCATCACCACCACCAGTGACCATGGCCATGTCGCCAGCAGGCTTTGATGCATGGGCCACCACTGTTGAGGACTACAGTAACATTTGCGGCTGGGCGCCGCCAATGGCCGCACCGTATAATATATGCCTCCTTTGTGCACAGCATGTGGGGACCTAGAGTGCACAGGTGAGCGTCAGTGCAGTGCGTTTGCAGCGATATACCGTTGCTTTGGCCAGAAGGGGCACTTTTGGCACCTGAGCCCTACCCTCATCCCACAGAGTGACAAGTTCACCCGCCCACCACTCTCATGTCTCCCTCACACCGGGTGCAGTGATTGTTAAAGGAGTGGAAGCACCGCCACCGCTGTCCATGGTGATTAGCTGCTCCCATCCCAAACACCTTGTGCCCCTACACAACAGTAGCAGATACTGGAGTGCAAGGAACTGTGGAGGATTGCCTACAATTGGGGGACCTCAGCATATCCCAGCGCCAACTCCAGGTCACTCACGTTGCTGGGGGCAACACATGCCTTCTGGAAAGCATTACATGCCATGTATCTATGTGGACTGTCTCCACCACAGAGCATATCCACATAGCCTGAGGCGTCTAGCTTCACCTGGGCCACCACACTTTTCCACTTCCCCCAGCATCTGCCAGTGTGTGTGCTGTGGAGCCATCAGCCGCACATTAGCCCAATTTACCACCCTAAAAGCTCATCAAGAAGAACGTGGATCGCGTGGAAACGTGGCTCCTAGAGGACTTTAGGCGCATCGTGTTTGCCATGGAGTGAAAACCCCTACCAAAAATTAGCAGTCCACCTAATCATATCCATCTAAAGTCTGACACATCCCCCCCATGCTGTCCATGTCCCAGCCACAGTCCTGCTCCATTTCTTTGACGAGGTACGACGCCAATTGGACAATGATGTTAACAAGAGCATCATCGAGGTGTTGCCTGTGGGTGAGCCCTTTCAATAGTGCTCCAGAATGGTAATGGTGCCAAATAAAGATGGCTACATCATACAGTTGACTTTCAGCGCCTTAACCGTTCAAGCCTCAAGGAGATGCACCACACCAGGCAACCATTTGACCCTGTCTCCGGCGTGCATTCAAGACCGTGGGAGATGCTTACTTAGGTTATCATCAGGTCCCACTCGACGAGGGTAATCGAAAAAATCATGACATTCATCAGTCCTTGTGGGCGCTACTGGTATTGCCACACTCCCATAGGCCACTGAGATGAGTTTATGGGGCTTTTTTTATGACATCATCACTGATGTTCCCAGGAAACTCAGTGAGTAGACGACACTACTCCATGACACCAATGGCAGCGACACCTTGCACATGTTCGATTTCCTCCACAGGTGTGTGGAGAATGGCATCATTTTGTGACCAGACAAGTAGTGTTTCTGCAGGAAGAGTGTCACCTTTGCCGGCTATCTCCTGAGTTGGGAAGGGAAGGGTACCAGTCGAGTCATGACCTCATCAACACCATAATGGGCTTCAAGATGCCTCCCCAATTCACCCTGACTGATGTGCTGACATGGTTTGGTCTGGTCAACCAGATCGCACCGTTCTTAGCAATCACTCCTAATACTGGAATTAGCAATTGGAAGCGCTTGTCATCCGCTAGGGACACAACCGGGCGATTGGTTGCTAAGAAACTGAGCCTCTATGATGTTTTGCACCCAAAGGCAATTCTCACTAACTACCGTCGTCAAGGAATTGGTTTCATCATCTTACAGCACTACTGTGAGTGTCTCCGATAAGCCGCAAGTATGTTGCCTTGGTGGATGGAAACTGGTTCTCTGGGGCAGCCGGCACCACACAGCAGCTGAGAAAAACTACAGCACTGGTATGGTGTCCGAAGAAAGTCTGCCTCTTCCTCTTATGATGCAAAAACCTCATGTTTGTCACTGACCAGAAAGCCCTCATACGAGTCTTTGAAGACAAGGAGCTTAAGCACATAGCCAACCCCCAGCTCCTCAATCTTAAAGAAAAACGCTTATGTTCACTTCTCATATGAAATACCTAAAGGGCAAAACCGAATGCGCGGCAGATACCTTATCGTGGTACCTGATCCTTTCTGGTGGACTAGAAGAGTCAGGCATAGATGACAAGGTATGCGCAGCCATCACCGCAGGCACAGCTGCGGCAGCCAAGAACGAGATAAGACCTGGTGTAGACCTTTGCCAGGTAGAGGAAGAGACCACACAAGACGAAGAATACCGAATCACGGAAATGTGTGGCCGATGACAGATGGACTGAGAGGAAGGACCAGAAGCCTTTCGTTCTTTGCCAGTATTTGAGGATGTGGCGCCACCTCTCTTGCCACGAGTGTCTTCTACACCTGTGAAGAGAAGCACCCATGGCTGGTCCAACCTACCCCATTTAGATGCACAGTCCTCTCGAATCTACTCGTACATGTGGGGCACCAGGGCAGTGGCTCAATGCTATGCAGGGCAAACGCCAGCGTGGGATATGCAACACACACATGCTCTCTAAACCTGCAAACTCTCACCAACCCACCCCTGCAGTACCTATTACACCAGATGATGGCCAATATGTTTTAACTTGGCAGCCACACATATTTCACTGACAGACTCATGGGAAGACTCAAAGAGGAGCGAGCACCGGTCAGGCGATGCCATCAGAGCGAGCTTGGTTGCCGTTTCGACGGTGGTTCAGACTCTTTGGGATCCCAGAGAAGCGACCATCTGATGGAGAAATCTTACTAGCCAGGAATCAGGGTGCATCATTGACTCTTGTTATATACGACTGAGGATCTTGTCCAAGTTCTAACCCCAGTAAAAAAGTGGAAGTCAAGTGTGCTAAGAGGCTGCTGCGCGGCAACATCGCCAAGAACATCCACCTGGACACCAACAGCATTGCGAGGACAAAGATGAAGTACCTCAACACTCCTCCACAGGGATCTGAAATTTCTCCAGCCCAGCTGCTCACTGGGCATCAGCTGCATGATTTTATACCCATACATACGTCCCTCTATGAACTGAGTAAACGATGGGCATGCCTGCTGCGGGAACGTGCGCGAGCCATGGCCTGCTCTGGAGGCAGTATAGCCCTGCATCACAACTAGACGGCCCACGGCCTTAGGATTCTGATAACGCTAGCAATGGGCCATGAGACCGCACAGGCACCGTCCTCAAAAACAATAATTGTAAGTTCATCGCAACTTACATGGTAAGTGTGCGATGATCGAAGTTCTTCCTTAGCTGTGCTGCCCAGCAATGCGTGGTCATGCGTGACTTGGTGTGACGTCACAATCATTCAGGTTTCATCCGGCGTTGGGGATGAGGAGGTGATGTGGCGTACCACATCACCAGAAAAACAACCACTCAGAAAAAAAGAACAGTTAATTGAAGCAATACAGAGGAGCCAATAATAATTGATCAACGAAACAGACGAACAATCCATTCCAAATAGGAAATACATGGTATTTGATGTGATGCCAGAAATGCACAAATGTTATATGTTCATCAGTAATACACACACACACACACACACACACACACACACACACACACACACACACATATATATATATATATATATATATATATATATATATATATATATATAATGAAAATAAAATTCTTTCCCCAATCACCACCCCCTCGCTCGCGACCGCCAAACATAAACAAACCGTTGTTTGAGCTCCTCTCCTTTCTGGCCCCCCCAAGTGGGAAGTCCCAAGTGGGAACCGCCTTGCCGTGGTGGGGGGGCTTGCGTGTCCCTATGACCTGGCGAGCTGGACTAGAGGGGGCTTCGGCCCCTGCTCCGCCCCAGTTTGGGGGGAGAGGGCTTCCCATGCTAGGAAGGTCGCCAGCGAGGGACCAGACTAAATGGTTCCTGACGTAGGCTGCCAGTACGGGTCATCAGTGCCGCCCGCCAGGGGGACCGCCCTCTATGGGCCGTCCTGTGTTGGATGGTTGGGTGTCTGGGCCGGAGGACGTGAGGGAGGGGGTCTTAGCACCGTCGTGGGCAAACTTTCGAGCCATGGGGGCTGCTTTTTAAAACGAGCAGTCCCGTGGGGGACGAGGTACCCCGCCCGCGGCGGCCAGCGCTCGGTCCTCTCGTCTGTCCGGTAGGCGGTAGCTCTTGGCCCCTGGGGCCAACCTTCTCTATCTTTCTCTTTCATGGATAAAGACTCTATTTCACCTTCCCCTCGAGTGGTGGGCGACCAGGCCCTCGGGGTGGATTCCACTGGTCTTTGTGGGTCTCCTGCGCTAGCTTCTGGGGGACGAGATGTCCTCCTACTTAGAGATGTCCCTGAACATCTTACATACAGGGCTCTCCACGATCTCGTAAAGCCCTACGGGGATGTGGCCCGGATTCGGCTCATTTATGAGACCGACGGGTCGAATCGGTGTTATGTGACTTTCACCACCGCTGTCCAGGCGCGTTCGGCTTTTGACGCGTCTGGCACTTTTGGCTTTTCTGCCCCTCGCCCTGAACTCCTAGCCTCTGCGAACGTGGCCGAGTCTGACTCTGACTACGTTCCGAACATCTTCGAACGAGTTGCTGAGGAGGCCTCCAAGGGGGTTCGCCAGGCCCCTACCCCGCGGTGGTTCCTTGCCTACTTCCGGGGTGGCAAGGGTAACTTCATACGTGCTTGCCAGTTTGTCGAGAGGGAGTTTGGCACCGTTCCTAAAGAGAATCTGCGTCGGTATGGTAAGGCTCTTTTAATAAGAGCGAAGGACTTGACCCAAGCAAAGATGCTCCTCAATTTTAGGTGTGATCCACAGTGCATGTTTGATGCCATCCGCCCCCACCGTACCTTCAACTATTGTAGGGGTATAGTGTTCAACTATGACCTGTGGGAGTTTCCGGAGGAGGAGATACGCGCCATGTGTCCTCAGACTGTGCAGAAGGTGTGGAAGGTGAACGGGAGAGGCAATATGGTTGTTTTGACTTTCTTTGGTTCGGTCTTACCAGATTATGTACAAGTTGGTCCTCTCCATCTCAGGGTGAAGCCCTTTCTTGACAGACCTCTGCAGTGCTTCAACTGCTATGAATTTGGCCATGGCAGGAAGCATTGCACTTCCTCCTCTCGCTGTGGCCGTTGCTCTGTTTTAGGCTCCCATGGCATTGATAACTGTGAAGCCGATCCTTACTGTTTCCACTGCCGGTCAGATCACCAGTTACGTTCCAGGGATTGTCCGAGATATCGTCTAGAACAGGATGTCCTCCATCTTGCGAACACTTCCTTTATTAGTATTGGCAGTGCTCGCCGTGAGCTTTCCTATAGGCAAGGACGGAGTGGGGAGGCCAAGTCCTACTCCGCTGCAATTGGTTCACGTTTGCCTTTGTCGCAGTCTCCCCCCTCTCTTTCTGTTCCCTTAGGCGTCCCTGTCCGAAATACGTTTTCTGTGTTGGAAGGCTCGGGCGACGGTACACCAGCGGTTCCTGATCTGCCTCCTTCTCGCGCTGACTCCTGCCCTACTCCGGCGCCGCTTCCGCCACGGAGTCCTAGGCGCAGGGACCGTCAGCGGGCTACCAATAAACGACAACATGGTTCCGCTGAGTCGGTTGAGCTGTTGCAACTGCCTCCGACTAAGGTTGCTGTCGGTCGTACTCCTCGTGGGCGTTCTGCCGACAGGGTCCCGTCGACGTCTGCGGTTACTAGTGACGGTTTTCCAGTACGTTCTGCTTCGCTGGGTCGTACTGATGTTCCTGATGTTCCTGTGACTGTTGATATGGAGGTTTCTCAAGGGGGTCCGTTGCCCCAACCTTTAGGTAGTCCTGTATCTCCAGACCCTGTACTTTCTGACCGCTCTGCTCGTCCAGTCTCACCTCTGCCTTCTGGTGGTGTGTCGCCCACCAAAGGTGCAGTCGTTCCTGTTAAAGTAGTTCACCGTCCAAAGGTTGCGACCGGTCGGTCCAGCCCTTCTTCTCGTTCCCGACATCCTCTAGTGCGGGCTTCTGGTCTTCCCGGTTCTCGTCTTGTCACGGTACCTTTTGGTGAACGTGAAAAGAAGGGCAAGTCCCTGAAAGGGACGCGGACTCCCCACTAGTTATCTTCCGGTTCTTACAGTGGAATTGTAGAGGTCTTCGAGCCTCGTGGGAGGAACTCCGTTGTTTAATATCCCGGTTCTCTCCTGAATGCATTTGTTTACAGGAGACGATGCTCGGTGACCTCTCTCACTGTAGTCCTCCTGGTTATCGTTCCTTTTTTAGTAAACCTTTTCCAGGTCAGGGCCACCACGGTGGCACGGCGATTTTACTTCGTAACGATGTGCCTTTTGTCAGCCAACAGCTTCGCACGCCTGTGCAGGCTGTTGCTGTCAAAGTATTTCTGGGCAGGTTCTACACCCTGTGTAGCCTGTACCTCCCTCCCGGTGTTCCTGTAGTAAAGCCTGACCTGGTCGCCCTAGCTCATGAACTCTCTTCTCCGTTTCTTATTTTGGGTGATTTTAACGGTCGCCATCCCTTGTGGGATGATAACGCTACTAACCCTCGTGGCATTTTAATCGCATCTTTTATTGATGACGAGGGTCTTGAGGTTTTAAATTCTGGTGATGTGACACACTTTCATAGTCCGACGGGGACTTTTACTTCTATTGACGTCTCCCTCTGTACTTCGAATTGTCTTCTTGATTTTACCTGGCGGGTCCTCCCGGATTTGTACGGAAGTGACCATTTCCCGATTTTAATAGAGTCCCTTGACTCCGAGCCGCAGTCTCGCCCTCCTCGCTGGCGTTTAGATAAGGCGGATTGGCAACGTTTTGAGGACTTAAGTTCTCATGTTGGTCTGATTTCTGACTTTGGTTCTTGTAATGAGGCTGCCGATTACTTTGCTGATTTCTTGCATTCTGCAGCTCTTCAGTCTATTCCTAGGACGTCCGGTCGCTTCCCTAAACGTCCTGTTCCCTGGTGGAACGAGGATTGCACTAGAGCCGTGAGGGAGAAGCGGGCTGCTTATAATAGGGTTTGCCGCTACCGTGGGGACCCTCTATACTTGGAGGATTTTCGTCGAGCTCGTGCACGGGCGAGGCGCACATTTAAAGTTGCTCAGCGTGGTTCCTGGAGATCTTATATCTCCTCCATTACTTCTAGGACCCCGCTTACTGAGGTCTTTAATAAAGTCCGTAAGATCTCGGGAAAGTTTTCCCCTCCCCCTTCTCCTGTCTTATTGCAAGCTGGGGAGTTAGTAGCGGACCCCAAGGCAGTTGCTGATCTCTTTACAGACTCGTTTGTGAGTGTATGTCGGAGAGACCCCAATACGTTGGGAGCTCGGTATCGGCAAAGGTCGGAGGCTGCGGGAGTGACTTTTCCTTCTTCTGGTGGTGAGTCATATAATATAGCTTTCTCCGTCGCTGAGTTGCGGGCGGCTTTATCTCAGTGTCACGACTCGTCGCCGGGTCTTGATGATGTTCCTTATGGTTTTTTATGTCATTTGTCTGATAATGCTTTGACGTTTTTATTGGGCCTTTTTAATTTGATCTGGCGTACCGGTGACTTTCCTGATTCGTGGAGGGTGGCAGTCGTCCTTCCCATCCCGAAGCCTGGTAAAGACCATCTGTACCCAACGAACTATCGTCCTATTTCTTTAACATCCTGCATCTGCAAAGTGCTCGAGAGGATGGTCAACGATAGGCTTGTGTGGTACCTGGAGAGCAACAGCTTATTGTCTCCAGTGCAATATGGCTTTCGGAAGGCGCGGTCTACTATTGATGCTCTTTTATCTCTCGAAGCCTCTGTTTGCGAGGCGTTTGCCAAAGACCACCACCAGGTAACTGTGTTTTTCGATTTGGAGAAGGCTTATGACACGGCTTGGTGCCATGGTATCTTACGGAGTCTGTTTGACTTTGGTCTACGTGGTCGTCTCCCAATTTTTATTCAACAGTTTTTATCTAGACGTCTTTTACGGGTTCGAGTGGGTGGTGTCCTTTCCGACGCAACTCCACTCGAAGATGGTGTGCCACAGGGAAGTATCCTTAGTGTTACGCTGTTTGCGGTGGCCATAAATGGTGTTATTGGTGTCCTACCAGATGGTGTTCACAGCTCCTTATATGTGGACGACTTATGTATTTCCTTTTCTGCGGCAAGGATGTCTCTGATCGAACGGAAACTGCAGTTAGCAATCAATAGAGTATCCACTTGGGCTGATAGGAGAGGTTTCCGCTTTTCTGCATCTAAGACAGTCGCTATGCATTTTTGTCGCAAACGTGGTGTCCATCCGGACCCTGACTTATACCTTGGCAATAGGCGAATATCATGTGTGGAAACAACTCGCTACCTTGGCCTTGTGTTTGACAGTCGCCTGACGTGGGTCCCTCATTTTCGTTACATTAAGGCGTCTTGTCAAAAAGCTTTGTCTCTTCTTCGGGTTTTAAGTCATACCTCTTGGGGTGCAGACAGAGACACCTTACTCCTCCTGCACCGAACACTTATCCTTCCCAAGTTAGAATATGGTTGTGAGATTTATTCCTCTGCAACAGAAGCTCGCCTACGCGTGCTGGACTCTGTACATCATGCTGGAGTCCGCTTGGCTACTGGCGCATTTCGGACCTCCCCAATTCCGAGTCTCCTGGTAGATGCTGGATTCTGGCCACTCGACCTCCGGCGCCAGTCCTCGTGTCTACGGTGTTGGTTCCGGGTTCGCCGCCTTCCCGAGTCGGTCCCTTGTGTATCAATATCGAGGGATTCACGTTCACAGGTGTACATGAATCGACCTAGTTTCCCTAAACCATTCGGTTTTCGAGTCTCATCTGTCATGGCAGACGTATCTATTGCTTTCACTCCTGTCTGCCCTTATCGACTACCTCGGGTCGGTTACTGGCAGTTCCCTGACGTAGCGGTATGTCCGCCTGTTATAGATAATAAGAAAGATTTACCACCACATGTATGCCAAGCTTGGTTTTTAGATCATTATTCTACCCACTCTGATTCTACCCCGGTTTTTACAGATGGTTCTAAATCTGCTGCTGGTGTAGGGTATGGTGTTATCTTCCCCTCCTTCGGTAGGGGAGGGAGTCTTCCTTCAGTAGCTTCTGTTTTTACAGCAGAGTTGTCTGCTATTGTTCTTGCACTACAGATTATTTTTACCCTACCTGTTTCGTCTTTTACAATTTTTTGCGATTCCCGTAGCGCTCTTTCGGCGCTGGACTCGTCTAATACTTCTCTTCACCCCTTGGTTTTATCTGCTCTTGAGTGGTTGTATCTGCTCCGCAACAGGAGGTACCGTGTTGGGTTCTGTTGGGTCCCTGGACATGGTGGTGTTGCGGGGAACGAGCGGGCTGATAGACTTGCTGGGGAAGCGGCAAGTCGAGCTCCTTCCCCTGGTCCTGTTCCTTTTCGGGATGTCTTCCCATCGATCCGTGTCGCAGTTGCTGCCTGTTGGCAACGGAGGTTGGAGACTACAGCTGCTACAGCAAAACTGGGGGAGATAACTAAAACTGTAACCCAGGAATGGGACTACACCCATATCCGCAACCGCCGTTTACAGACACTATTAACTCGGTTAAGAATAGGGCACACGCGACTTACACATGACTTCCTCATGTCCAGGGACCCGCAACCTTACTGTGATGATTGTCTTGTGCCTTTGACTATACGGCACATCTTAGTTGAGTGCCCAAGTTTACTAGATTTCCGACACCGTTACCTCTACCGTTGTCGCGGTGGAGGTAGCGGTGTGTATTGCCTTTCAAAGGTCCTTGGGCCGAGCTGTTTGGCCCGTGGGCATGATGTTTTTCGGTTTTTGGAAGAAGCTGGCCTTCTTCCCAAATTGTGAGTTTTTACTGTTTTAGCTGTTTTATTTTGTCTCTTTTATTAGTTGACAGTTATTAACGTATCTTTTATATAACCTATTGACGCGGCGCCATATGACCCTGGCTGTTGCGGCGCCTAAACCTAAATCACTCACTCACTCTCCTTTCTGGGTTTTGTGCTGGATTTCTGCTGTCACCATCCCGCAGCTGTTGCAGAGAGCAACATAAAGGTCCAGTCTTTGTTTACGTATACAGCTGATTTTGCCTCGTGTTGGACTTAGTCTGTAGACTTAAGAAAATTCAGTCCCAATCGGCCAAGCCCCTCTGGTCCATGTGCTTCATTTCCGCGCATGCGCAGTACTGCTAGTATGACGTCATGGATTCGTCACTAGAACTACGAAGCTGGTGACGCCTCTATCTCCACTTGACCGCTGCATTGGCGTGCGGTATGGAGACTTCGGGTCCAGTATCCATCGCGGACGTTGAGGCTGACCTACACATGAGTGAAGATGATGACGACTCTGAGAGACACTGGCCACCATTACCAGATGGATGCCATGACGCGCTGGACACGGGAATTGTGGCGGCGTCAGGGCTACCAACATCTCTCCACCCACACCCTCGGGCTTCTACTTCCAAACGCCGTATCAGCTCTTCCTCGGACAGCAATGATGAGCACTCGAAACCTACAGCCAAGTCTTTCAAGCCTAAAGAGTCTTCTCGCATGCAGCAGCGCGCGCCTGGCACGGAATGCAGCTCCTCCCGCCCAGCTGATCCCGCACTGAACCCGCCACCACCAGCGTTCGCTCCCAGGGCTGACTACATCAAGCTTCTTTTCCAGGATAAACCTAGTGTGGACATCAAGCTTCGCTGGCTGTCTGAGGTCACCCGAGCCTTTCATCTTGACCGTGACCAAGCTGAGGTTAAAATGTCAGCGATTACATCCAGCTTCGTTTATATTGCCCGCCATCGCTCGGACATCGTTGACAGCGTGACTAAAGGAGAGTTTCTGTCTCTTTCCCTCGAGACTCAAGATTCACCGGAACGGCCCCGCAAGTTTCCTACTTATCTCCTTACACGTTACCCTGTCTCCTGTGATCCAGCTTTGGCCAAAGAGATGTCGGGCATCTACACCGCTCGTCGCTTCTACCAAGAAGGCGCACCCATCAACCGATTGGTTGTCACCTGGAGTCTCCCTCAGCCACCACCACCCAGTGTTGCCTTCAGCTTTCTACCATGCCTTCCATTTTGTGAATTTCGCAGGATGAAGGATGAACAGCCCTGGTGTTATCGCTGCTGGAATATTGGCCACATCTCTCGGTACTGCACTGCGTCAGAGCGTTGCGCGTATTGCTCCGAGTCACATGACTCCCGCACGTGTCCTCACCGCCCCCCTCCACCCCCCGCCCCTGCCTCTGACGCATCCTCACTGCAGCCACAGCCACAGCCACTGGACACTTCACTTTGGAAGTGCCCCCGATGTCACCAGCCTGGGGTTAATGTCTGGCATCCTGGCTGCCCACGCCGCCGCGCTGATGCTGCACCCTCTGGCACACACGGGACGACGCGCGCGTCACAGTCATCGCCACCTCCACCTCCACCCGGACGTGCCACGCCCCCTGCCACAACCACGCCAGTTGAAGTAACTGCACTCCGTGACGCTGTTGCCGCTCTCAAGACTCGCGTAACTTCACTCACGGCTCGCTTTGAAGCAATTGAAACCCGTCTTGATGGTTTGGTCAGCAAGCAGGACTCACTTGAGACTCAAATGAAGACGGTGGTTGAGTCTCAACAGGTTATCATTGATTCTATTACCAGCCTGACAGAGCAGCTCAGCACTGTTGCTTCAAGCCTCGAGACCCTGACTAATTCCCCCAAGAGTTCTCTCCCACGTAACGTGCTGCCTCGTGCCCCAAGTCATGCCCGTGCCCACACTGCCTCCTCTACCAGTCACCGTCCTAGTAATGGACATGTTCAATAATGAAGTGAAGCTGCATGTCACCTCGTGGAATGCCTGTGGTATTACAAATTGGGCGAAACTTACTGCACTCAAGGGATATATACATAACCATCGTCCGGATGTCATCTTCATTCAGGAAGCCTTTGTTGGTAATGCTCTGCCCAGGGAGGAAGCCCCCTCACTTAGTGGTTACGTGTCCTATGTTCATCGTGTGAGGCACGGGCTTGTCACCTATATTCACTCCTCCGTCCAGCATAGGTTCCTCCAAAATTCTGTGGACGATGCCACAACCTTTCAGCTGCTTGAGGTTACTGTTGGAGGCGGCAACATACGGTTGTGCAACGTATACTCTGCTCCGGGAGGGATGGATCCAGCCACCTTTCCAGCTCCTACCATCCGTGGCATGATTTACATAGGAGATTTTAATGCACGACATCCTGCTTTGGGCGATCTTTCTGGCACCGTGAATCGCAATGGAACTCGACTTCTGGAGTACATTCGCCGAAATCAGCTGACTCGCTGGGACACTGCTGGTGCCACACATGCTCGAGGGGGTACTCTTGATCACATCCTTACCTGTGGACTCGTGCCTTCACATGTCAAGTGTTCATCTGTTCCAGCACTCTTCTCTGACCACGTTGGTCTCAGTATCCACTATTCCCTCCCCGCTACACGCGCTCCAGTACACACGCGCACTCGCATTGCAATCCCACCCAAGTACCGTCCTACATTCATCACCTATATGTCTAACCTTCTCCCTACGTTTAACCGACACTCCCCTGAAATATTATATTCCTCACTTGTTGACGCCATACATTCCTTTTACGCAAAATATGTCAGCAGGCCGCACATCGGACGTCGCGCTGGTGCACATACCTGGACACTGGATAATCGAGTGGCTCAGGCGGAGAGGAAAGCCATGGAGGACGGCCTCGCCTTTCAGAAACGACCAAGTCCAGAGACTCTGCACCAGTACCAACTGTCAAGGGATGACCTAGTTGCCTTACAGCGCTGTATACAAACGAACTCGTGGCATAAACTCACGGACAGTATCAACCATCAAACGAGTGTTGGCAGTATGTGGCACCTCATCAACAAGGTTGTGAAAAAGAAACCCCCAAGTGTTCTACATAACAGCCCTGCTCAGTACGCACAGGACCTTATTACTGAGTGGTCAGCACAATCACGAGCCAGCAATCTCCCAGCACATATTCAAGACGCCCTCTCCACCCAGAAAAACTACCGCGCACTCCGTCTCACAGCTGCCTTACTGGGCACTGATGAAGAGGATGACGTAGCCATAACTGAGGACGAGCTGCGACGTGCCCTCGCCAGGGGCAAGGCAACATCTCCGGGTGATGACGGCATCACTTACGCAGTCCTCCGTGCACTCCGAGACGTACCGGGCACCCCCCTCCTCCAACTTTACAATCTCTGCTTCCGCCTGGGATACGTACCACAAGCCTGGACCCACAGTACAATTGTGCCCATCCCCAAGCCTGGCACCGACAAATTCCGACCCATCTCCCTCACCTCCTGTTTCTGCAAGGTCCTCGAACGCATTCGTCTCTCACGCCTCATGTTCCGGTTACAAGACAAGCTCTCGCCCAGACTGTACGGCTTCCTGCCCCAACGAGGAACGCACCCCGGCCCCATGGAGCTCTACACTCGTCTCTCCCCCGCCAGTGTTGTCGCCTTCATCGATCTGAAGAGTGCCTTTGACATTGCCAACAAAGATATCATCCTTGACCAGCTCGTTGATTTTGGCGTCAAAGGAAATCTTCTCAGATGGATCCGAGATTACCTGCGAAACAGAACATCTCGTGTTCTATTTAAGGGGGCGTTGAGCACCACCAAGGATCTTGAACTTGGCACTCTGCAAGGTGGGGTACTTAGTCCCTTTTTATTTAATATCCTTATGCATCGCCTTCTCTCCCTCCTTCCTGACGTCACTGATACAGCCATTACTTGCTACGCAGACGATATATGTATTCACTCAAATTCCCCAGACAACTTGCAACGCTTCCTCCACTCCTTCTATGTGTCAGCTTCTTCATGTGGCCTCATCATCTCCCCTAACAAAAGCAGAATTTTCTCTCATCGTCCAGCAAGAAATTTGCCAGAATTCACCATGGGGAACAACGTCATACCTCTGTGTACACAATATCTCTACTTGGGAGCGCCAGTGCGGATTACGCCTCCTATCCCAGCAAGGCAACGAGTGCATCCTATTGTCCAAGATCTGTTGGCCCGGCTGCAGCGACGCCTGACTCCTCTCAAGTGGCTGACCAACTATGCTGCCGGAGTTTCTGTTCCTGTCGCCAGAACCATCTACATTGCTTTTATCCGCTCAGTGATAGACTACCTTTCCCCTTCATTATGTCAGCTCTCCAAAACAACGTTACAGCCTCTTGAAAAATTTCAAAACCAAGCAATGAGACTCATCCTGGGGTGTCCTGTCTCCACCAGGATTGTCAACATGCAACTCGAACTTCGTCTCCCACCACTCATTGAAAGAATATACTCTAATGTCATCTACTTCAGCATCAAATGCCTTCACTATCCTCACATATCTCCTCACTTTGCTCACCCTATCAGTACATCATTGGATCCAACTGTGCCTCGTCCTTTGCTTCGTCCAGGTGGCCGTACGCTGGTCAGTGTCATATGTTCCAACATTCGGAGGCTTAACATCACCATCTTGGCGGTGAATGTGGACCGTGGCTTCCCACCCTGGCAGACTCCTGTGCCGGCAGTCTCCTACACTCCAACCACCAAGACTGATCTGCCTCAGCTCCAACGACAACGTGCTCTTGAGACCATCGCCAGG
>CM035177.1:2526565-2538006 GCA_020233015.1 Callinectes sapidus | reverse complement strand
CCGCAGTCTCGCCCTCCTCGCTGGCGTTTAGATAAGGCGGATTGGCAACGTTTTGAGGACTTAAGTTCTCATGTTGGTCTGATGTCTGACTTTGGTTCTTGTAATGAGGCTGCCGATTACTTTGCTGATTTCTTGCATTCTGCAGCTCTTCAGTCTATTCCTAGGACGTCCGGTCGCTTCCCTAAACGTCCTGTTCCCTGGTGGAACGAGGATTGCACTAGAGCCGTGAGGGAGAAGCGGGCTGCTTATAATAGGGTTTGCCGCTACCGTGGGGACCCTCTATACTTGGAGGATTTTCGTCGAGCTCGTGCACGGGCGAGGCGCACATTTAAAGTTGCTCAGCGTGGTTCCTGGAGATCTTATATCTCCTCCATTACTTCTAGGACCCCGCTTACTGAGGTCTTTAATAAAGTCCGTAAGATCTCGGGAAAGTTTTCCCCTCCCCCTTCTCCTGTCTTATTGCAAGCTGGGGAGTTAGTAGCGGACCCCAAGGCAGTTGCTGATCTCTTTACAGACTCGTTTGTGAGTGTATGTCGGAGAGACCCCAATACGTTGGGAGCTCGGTATCGGCAAAGGTCGGAGGCTGCGGGAGTGACTTTTCCTTCTTCTGGTGGTGAGTCATATAATATAGCTTTCTCCGTCGCTGAGTTGCGGGCGGCTTTATCTCAGTGTCACGACTCGTCGCCGGGTCTTGATGATGTTCCTTATGGTTTTTTATGTCATTTGTCTGATAATGCTTTGACGTTTTTATTGGGCCTTTTTAATTTGATCTGGCGTACCGGTGACTTTCCTGATTCGTGGAGGGTGGCAGTCGTCCTTCCCATCCCGAAGCCTGGTAAAGACCATCTGTACCCAACGAACTATCGTCCTATTTCTTTAACATCCTGCATCTGCAAAGTGCTCGAGAGGATGGTCAACGATAGGCTTGTGTGGTACCTGGAGAGCAACAGCTTATTGTCTCCAGTGCAATATGGCTTTCGGAAGGCGCGGTCTACTATTGATGCTCTTTTATCTCTCGAAGCCTCTGTTTGCGAGGCGTTTGCCAAAGACCACCACCAGGTAACTGTGTTTTTCGATTTGGAGAAGGCTTATGACACGGCTTGGTGCCATGGTATCTTACGGAGTCTGTTTGACTTTGGTCTACGTGGTCGTCTCCCAATTTTTATTCAACAGTTTTTATCTAGACGTCTTTTACGGGTTCGAGTGGGTGGTGTCCTTTCCGACGCAACTCCACTCGAAGATGGTGTGCCACAGGGAAGTATCCTTAGTGTTACGCTGTTTGCGGTGGCCATAAATGGTGTTATTGGTGTCCTACCAGATGGTGTTCACAGCTCCTTATATGTGGACGACTTATGTATTTCCTTTTCTGCGGCAAGGATGTCTCTGATCGAACGGAAACTGCAGTTAGCAATCAATAGAGTATCCACTTGGGCTGATAGGAGAGGTTTCCGCTTTTCTGCATCTAAGACAGTCGCTATGCATTTTTGTCGCAAACGTGGTGTCCATCCGGACCCTGACTTATACCTTGGCAATAGGCGAATATCATGTGTGGAAACAACTCGCTACCTTGGCCTTGTGTTTGACAGTCGCCTGACGTGGGTCCCTCATTTTCGTTACATTAAGGCGTCTTGTCAAAAAGCTTTGTCTCTTCTTCGGGTTTTAAGTCATACCTCTTGGGGTGCAGACAGAGACACCTTACTCCTCCTGCACCGAACACTTATCCTTCCCAAGTTAGAATATGGTTGTGAGATTTATTCCTCTGCAACAGAAGCTCGCCTACGCGTGCTGGACTCTGTACATCATGCTGGAGTCCGCTTGGCTACTGGCGCATTTCGGACCTCCCCAATTCCTAGTCTCCTGGTAGATGCTGGATTCTGGCCACTCGACCTCCGGCGCCAGTCCTCGTGTCTACGGTGTTGGTTCCGGGTTCGCCGCCTTCCCGAGTCGGTCCCTTGTGTATCAATATCGAGGGATTCACGTTCACAGGTGTACATGAATCGACCTAGTTTCCCTAAACCATTCGGTTTTCGAGTCTCATCTGTCATGGCAGACTTATCTATTGCTTTCACTCCTGTCTGCCCTTATCGACTACCTCGGGTCGGTTACTGGCAGTTCCCTGACGTAGCGGTATGTCCGCCTGTTATAGATAATAAGAAAGATTTACCACCACATGTATGCCAAGCTTTGTTTTTAGATCATTATTCTACCCACTCTGATTCTACCCCGGTTTTTACAGATGGTTCTAAATCTGCTGCTGGTGTAGGGTATGGTGTTATCTTCCCCTCCTTCGGTAGGGGAGGTAGTCTTCCTTCAGTAGCTTCTGTTTTTACAGCAGAGTTGTCTGCTATTGTTCTTGCACTACAGATTATTTTTACCCTACCTGTTTCGTCTTTTACAATTTTTTGCGATTCCCGTAGCGCTCTTTCGGCGCTGGACTCGTTTAATACTTCTCTTCACCCCTTGGTTTTATCTGCTCTTGAGTGGTTGTATCTGCTCCGCAACAGGAGGTACCGTGTTGGGTTCTGTTGGGTCCCTGGACATGTTGGTGTTGCGGGGAACGAGCGGGCTGATAGACTTGCTGGGGAAGCGGCAAGTCGAGCTCCTTCCCCTGGTCCTGTTCCTTTTCGGGATGTCTTCCCATCGATCCGTGTCGCAGTTGCTGCCTGTTGGCAACGGAGGTGGGAGACTACAGCTGCTACAGCAAAACTGGGGGAGATAACTAAAACTGTAACCCAGGAATGGGACTACACCCATATCCGCAACCGCCGTTTACAGACACTATTAACTCGGTTAAGAATAGGGCACACGCGACTTACACATGACTTCCTCATGTCCAGGGACCCGCAACCTTACTGTGATGATTGTCTTGTGCCTTTGACTATACGGCACATTTTAGTTGAGTGCCCAAGTTTACTAGATTTCCGACACCGTTACCTCTACCGTTGTCGCGGTGGAGGTAGCGGTGTGTATTGCCTTTCAAAGGTCCTTGGGCCGAGCTGTTTGGCCCCTGGGCATGATGTTTTTCGGTTTTTGGAAGAAGCTGGCCTTCTTCCCAAATTGTGAGTTTTTACTGTTTTAGCTGTTTTATTTTGTCTCTTTTATTAGTTGACAGTTATTAACGTATCTTTTATATAACCTATTGACGCGGCGCCATATGACCCTGGCTGTTGCGGCGCCTAAACCTAAATCACTCACTCACTCTCCTTTCTGGGTTTTGTGCTGGATTTCTGCTGTCACCATCCCGCAGCTGTTGCAGAGAGCAACATAAAGGTCCAGTCTTTGTTTACGTATACAGCTGATTTTGCCTCGTGTTGGACTTAGTCTGTAGACTTAAGAAAATTCAGTCCCAATCGGCCAAGCCCCTCTGGTCCATGTGCTTCATTTCCGCGCATGCGCAGTACTGCTAGTATGACGTCATGGATTCGTCACTAGAACTACGAAGCTGGTGACGCCTCTATCTCCACTTGACCGCTGCATTGGCGTGCGGTATGGAGACTTCGGGTCCAGTATCCATCGCGGACGTTGAGGCTGACCTACACATGAGTGAAGATGATGACGACTCTGAGAGACACTGGCCACCATTACCAGATGGATGCCATGACGCGCTGGACACGGGAATTGTGGCGGCGTCAGGGCTACCAACATCTCTCCACCCACACCCTCGGGCTTCTACTTCCAAACGCCGTATCAGCTCTTCCTCGGACAGCAATGATGAGCACTCGAAACCTACAGCCAAGTCTTTCAAGCCTAAAGAGTCTTCTCGCATGCAGCAGCGCGCGCCTGGCACGGAATGCAGCTCCTCCCGCCCAGCTGATCCCGCACTGAACCCGCCACCACCAGCGTTCGCTCCCAGGGCTGACTACATCAAGCTTCTTTTCAAGGATAAACCTAGTGTGGACATCAAGCTTCGCTGGCTGTCTGAGGTCACCCGAGCCTTTCATCTTGACCGTGACCAAGCTGAGGTTAAAATGTCAGCGATTACATCCAGCTTCGTTTATATTTCCCGCCATCGCTCGGACATCGTTGACAGCGTGACTAAAGGAGAGTTTCTGTCTCTTTCCCTCGAGACTCAAGATTCACCGGAACGGCCCCGCAAGTTTCCTACTTATCTCCTTACACGTTACCCTGTCTCCTGTGATCCAGCTTTGGCCAAAGAGATGTCGGGCATCTACACCGCTCGTCGCTTCTACCAAGATGGCGCACCCATCAACCGATTGGTTGTCACCTGGAGTCTCCCTCAGCCACCACCACCCAGTGTTGCCTTCAGCTTTCTACCATGCCTTCCATTTTGTGAATTTCGCAGGATGAAGGATGAACAGCCCTGGTGTTATCGCTGCTGGAATATTGGCCACATCTCTCGGTACTGCACTGCGTCAGAGCGTTGCGCGTATTGCTCCGAGTCACATGACTCCCGCACGTGTCCTCACCGCCCCCCTCCACCCCCCGCCCCTGCCTCTGACGCATCCTCACTGCAGCCACAGCCACAGCCACTGGACACTTCACTTTGGAAGTGCCCCCGATGTCACCAGCCTGGGGTTAATGTCTGGCATCCTGGCTGCCCACGCCGCCGCGCTGATGCTGCACCCTCTGGCACACACGGGACGACGCGCGCGTCACAGTCATCGCCACCTCCACCTCCACCCGGACGTGCCACGCCCCCTGCCACAACCACGCCAGTTGAAGTAACTGCACTCCGTGACGCTGTTGCCGCTCTCAAGACTCGCGTAACTTCACTCACGGCTCGCTTTGAAGCAATTGAAACCCGTCTTGATGGTTTGGTCAGCAAGCAGGACTCACTTGAGACTCAACTGAAGACGGTGGTTGAGTCTCAACAGGTTATCATTGATTCTATTACCAGCCTGACAGAGCAGCTCAGCACTGTTGCTTCAAACCTCGAGACCCTGACTAATTCCCCCAAGAGTTCTCTCCCACGTACCGTGCTGCCTCGTGCCCCAAGTCATGCCCGTGCCCACACTGCCTCCTCTACCAGTCACCGTCCTAGTAATGGACATGTTCAATAATGAAGTGAAGCTGCATGTCACCTCGTGGAATGCCTGTGGTATTACAAATTGGGCGAAACTTACTGCACTCAAGGGATATATACATAACCATCGTCCTGATGTCGTCTTCATTCAGGAAGCCTTTGTTGGTAATGCTCTGCCCAGGGAGGAAGCCCCCTCACTTAGTGGTTACGTGTCCTATGTTCATCGTGTGAGGCACGGGCTTGTCACCTATATTCACTCCTCCGTCCAGCATAGGTTCCTCCAAAATTCTGTGGACGATGCCACAACCTTTCAGCTGCTTGAGGTTACTGTTGGAGGCGGCAACATACGGTTGTGCAACGTATACTCTGCTCCGGGAGGGATGGATCCAGCCACCTTTCCAGCTCCTACCATCCGTGGCATGATTTACATAGGAGATTTTACTGCACGACATCCTGCTTTGGGCGATCTTTCTGGCACCGTGAATCGCAATGGAACTCGACTTCTGGAGTACATTCGCCGAAATCAGCTGACTCGCTGGGACACTGCTGGTGCCACACATGCTCGAGGGGGTACTCTTGATCACATCCTTACCTGTGGACTCGTGCCTTCACATGTCAAGTGTTCATCTGTTCCAGCACTCTTCTCTGACCACGTTGGTCTCAGTATCCACTATTCCCTCCCCGCTACACGCGCTCCAGTACACACGCGCACTCGCATTGCAATCCCACCCAAGTACCGTCCTACATTCATCACCTATATGTCTAACCTTCTCCCTACGTTTACCCGACACTCCCCTGAAATATTATATTCCTCACTTGTTGACGCCATACATTCCTTTTACGCAAAATATGTCAGCAGGCCGCACATCGGACGTCGCGCTGGTGCACATACCTGGACACTGGATAATCGAGTGGCTCAGGCGGAGAGGAAAGTCATGGAGGACGGCCTCGCCTTTCAGAAACGACCAAGTCCAGAGACTCTGCACCAGTACCAACTGTCAAGGGATGACCTAGTTGCCTTACAGCGCTGTGTACAAACGAACTCGTGGCATAAACTCACGGACAGTATCAACCATCAAACGAGTGTTGGCAGTATGTGGCACCTCATCAACAAGGTTGTGAAAAAGAAACCCCCAAGTGTTCTACATAACAGCCCTGCTCAGTACGCACAGGACCTTATTACTGAGTGGTCAGCACAATCACGAGCCAGCAATCTCCCAGCACATATTCAAGACGCCCTCTCCACCCAGAAAAACTACCGCGCACTCCGTCTCACAGCTGCCTTACTGCGCACTGATGAAGAGGATGACGTAGCCATAACTGCGGACGAGCTGCGACGTGCCCTCGCCAGGGGCAAGGCAACATCTCCGGGTGATGACGGCATCACTTACGCAGTCCTCCGTGCACTCCGAGACGTACCGGGCAACCCCCTCCTCCAACTTTACAATCTCTGCTTCCGCCTGGGATACGTACCACACGCCTGGACCCACAGTACAATTGTGCCCATCCCCAAGCCTGGCACCGACAAATTCAGACCCATCTCCCTCACCTCCTGTTTCTGCAAGGTCCTCGAACGCATTCTTCTCTCACGCCTCATGTTCCGGTTACAAGACAAGCTCTCGCCCAGACTGTACGGCTTCCTGCCCCAACGAGGAACGCACCACTGCCTCATGGAGCTCTACACTCGTCTCTCCCCCGCCAGTGTTGTCGCCTTCATCGATCTGAAGAGTGCCTTTGACATTGCCAACAAAGATATCATCCTTGACCAGCTCGTTGATTTTGGCGTCAAAGGAAATCTTCTCAGATGGATCCGAGATTACCTGCGAAACAGAACATCTCGTGTTCTATTTAAGGGGGCGTTGAGCACCACCAAGGATCTTGAACTTGGCACTCTGCAAGGTGGGGTACTTAGTCCCTTTTTATTTAATATCCTTATGCATCGCCTTCTCTCCCTCCTTCCTGACGTCACTGATACAGCCATTACTTGCTACGCAGACGATATATGTATTCACTCAAATTCCCCAGACAACTTGCAACGCTTCCTCCACTCCTTCTATGTGTCAGCTTCTTCATGTGGCCTCATCATCTCCCCTAACAAAAGCAGAATTTTCTCTCATCGTCCAGCAAGAAATTTGCCAGAATTCACCATGGGGAACAACGTCATACCTCTGTGTACACAATATCTCTACTTGGGAGCGCCAGTGCGGATTACGCCTCCTATCCCAGCAAGGCAACGAGTGCATCCTATTGTCCAAGATCTGTTGGCCCGGCTGCAGCGACGCCTGACTCCTCTCAAGTGGCTGACCAACTCTGCTGCCGGAGTTTCTGTTCCTGTCGCCAGAACCATCTACATTGCTTTTATCCGCTCAGTGATAGACTACCTTTCCCCTTCATTATGTCAGCTCTCCAAAACACCGTTACAGCCTCTTGAAAAATTTCAAAACCAAGCAATGAGACTCATCCTGGGGTGTCCTGTCTCCACCAGGATTGTCAACATGCAACTCGAACTTCGTCTCCCCCCACTCATTGAAAGAATATACTCTAATGTCATCTACTTCAGCATCAAATGCCTTCACTATCCTCACATATCTCCTCACTTTGCTCACACTATCAGTACATCCTTGGATCCAACTGTGCCTCGTCCTTTGCTTCGTCCAGGTGGCCGTACGCTGGTCAGTGTCATATGTTCCAACATTCGGAGGCTTAACATCAACATCTTGGCGGTGAATGTGGACCGTGGCTTCCCACCCTGGCAGACTCCTGTGCCGGCAGTCTCCTACACTCCACCCACCAAGACTGATCTGCCTCAGCTCCAACGACAACGTGCTCTTGAGACCATCGCCAGGTTATCTTCGTCCCAGCGTGTGACCCATCACCTCTACACTGACGGCTCCCTGCGGGGGGACGGCAGTGCTGGCTGTGCCGTCTTCTCCCCCAGCCTGGCGCCACTGCAAGAGGGTTGGACAGGCCGCCGCCTCCCGAACGCTTCAAGCTCTACGTATTGTGAACTACATGGACTACTGGACGCAGTTACTTTGTTGACACGGACCAACAACAACGGTTTGGTCATCTGTGACTCGCAGACCGCCCTACGCGCCCTTACATCTCACCAGCCAGCGTACCAACACCTTGTCACACAAATCCTTCGTCAACTGGCCACAGCCCACGAGAGTTCACTGGTGATTCACTTTTTGTGGATTCCCTCCCACATTGGACTCCGGTCCAATGACACTGTTGACCATCTTGCAAAGGCTGCTTGTGATTTGGATCCTCCAGCTGCTGATGCTCCTACTACTTCCCTCCTGTGCTACAGAAAGATAGTCCGTCAGGCAGCCCGCTCCCCCACCCACCACCGTCGTGATGCTGAGAGAGCCACCAGTGAGTCGATCCAGCACTATGATCACTTCTTGTCTCATCAACACACATATCGACGCAATGGTCTTATTGTTCGCCGACACAACGTGGTGTGTGCGCGCCTTAGGCTTGGTTGGCGACCAGTTTGGCAGGTAGCTGAGGCGGAGGACGCGCCTCACTTCTCTTCCTGTAGGCTGTGCGACGCGCCTAATGCCAACACCCTGGACCACTATTGTCTGCAATGTCCAAACCTTGAAAACTTAGTACCACAGAGACTCACATTGCTTGACACTTGTAAACATTTGTTGGCAGACAATACTTCATTAGATGAAATACTCATGCGCCATCCTCACTTTGGTGGATGTTAATTGTATTCAACTTTAAAAAGACAATCTAAACACTTCATGGCGTGTCCTAATAGGCACGAGTCACATGTAAATATTTTTGATACTTGGCTGTACATTAAGCTTGTCACCCTTGGGTGTAATAAATTGATCAAAACAAAACCCCAATCACCAATGGACAGTAATTAGAAATGGGATGGGTGGGCACGCATGTCCACGCATTGCTGGGCAGCACAGCTCAGGAAGAACTCCGATCATCGCACACTTGCTAAGTAAGTTACGATGATCTTACAATGGGCTATTTATGAAAATCGGCGGCCACCAGATGTCACAGGCAGGTAAGAGATAGCTGAGCCAAGCAAGATATTAGCTATCGCGATTTTTCTGTACTTAACCAAGCAGTTGTATGGCATCGTATCATTATGTACAAGTGAAGTAATATAATAGCATTTTAGCAGTACACTGGAAATTGTTTACCGTGATGTATCTTGAGAAACCAGGGCCAGAATGTTTAACTTCTGGCAATTCCATTTCACATTGTTCTTACGATTATGAATAAGATTAAACTAATATTATTTTGTTCACCCGTTTAGCATAATCAGTGTGCACTCTTCAGCTAGAAAAGTACACGTGTAGAGTGTATCAGTGGCAAATCTTGCCACTTAAGATTCAGGAGACTGTCCCTAATCCAAGACCAGCAGCAAAGTGTTGACGTGTTTCAAGCTGGAGGGCGGGAGGGCTCTGAGAACGCAGGACCACAAAGGGTGTGTGAAAGTGGGGATACTGAAGCATGATCTGTGTTTCAAGCTGGAGGGCGGGAGGGCTCTGGGAAGGCAGGACCACCACCACGGGGTGTGTGGAATTGGGGATACTGAAGCATGATCTGTGGCAATGACAGCAGACAGCGCCGTGATGAGGTCCTCCTCGGATGAAATCAAGATAAATATGAGTCATAACTGATCTCAGATGCTGGACGGTCTCTGAGGTCGGATATCCGCTGTTGAACTGATCATTAAATATCCGCCAAAAGAGAAGTTGACACTTAAAACCTATATTTATTTTCCATACTCTAATGTGAATCAAATATCTAGAGAGGCCTGAAAGTGCTGATCTTGCTTTTTTTTTTTCTTATAAACGCCAAAAAGGTGAGATGAGAGAGTGCCAGTTTGTCGACTTTGGCTTAACATCTCAGGAAAATACATTATGGAGAGAAATGTTTTCTCTCATGCTATATTTTTCTTGCGAAGCTTTTTCATTACCCAACTAGTGCATGAAGTTACTTTGACACGTAACTGCTTTTATAACCGTAGGTAAATCATGGTAAGGATGAAGTAATTTTTGGCTTGGTTATCTCTTAACTTGTAGAGCCATCTGGTGGCTGAGCTTCATAAATAGCCTATTCTTCCACAACTGTCTGCCTAACGGCGTGAAGTCATGCATGACTATTCGTAGCCTCATTCCCAACTGACCGAAAATACAGAAATATACAAATATACAAAAACATATTTCATTTATCTATATACAAAAGAAATACTCCATTACTTATTGGTATAGACTGCAAAATGGTCTTTGTAAAAGCATCCACAAACAAAATGGACTTTCTGTAATG
This sequence comes from Callinectes sapidus, assembly GCA_020233015.1. Classification (NCBI taxonomy): domain Eukaryota; kingdom Metazoa; phylum Arthropoda; class Malacostraca; order Decapoda; family Portunidae; genus Callinectes; species Callinectes sapidus. The sequence goes on along the minus strand of CM035177.1, from coordinate 2,527,715 downwards.
CTTGGTGAAAGTGGACTCACGTCTCCATCCAATAGCCTTCCTGAGGCTTTCCCAAGCCATACCTGCTCTACAAGCTTTAGAAATAGAGGCAGACCGTACTAAATATGCAGTAAACAAATCATCACTGATTCCAGACTCTCTCATTACATCTCTGACCCAAAATGGTTTCCTGTGTGTTAATAACCGCTTAGACTGATCTGGGCTTGTTCTCTGATTGCGAGTGAAGTCCAAATATGTTCTGATGACATTAACTATACATAACTTATCATTCAGTGGGAATACCTTGATTTCTATCTCCTGCAAGTAATGCCTGACATTAGATGTTTTAAGAGGGTTTCCAGTTCGAAAAATGACTTCATTCTGCGAGAGAGACATATTCCTAATGTCTAAACAAGCAATGGTTTGAAACCTTTGTCCAGATAAAATCATTAGTAAGCTTGCCACTTTTGGGGACAAAGTTGAAAGTGATGAGTGGATTTTGCTCTCCCAAGCTTCAAATGTTTGTAATAGTAAATCAGGGTCCCATGTAAAGTTAGATCTAGGTAATTTTGAGAGCGATTTTGCTGCTGACCTCATGAAGAGAGACACACCCTCCTGTTGGCCCGCAGGTATGCCATTAATTTTCGATACTGCCGAAATAGCTGACCTGGCTGCATTGCGACTACTGTAACTGTAACCTGAATCATCAAGTTTACCTTTATGAAATAAAAATAATAGAATGATCCAACAGTTTGCTTAAAGGGGGCGAAAATGGATCAACCTCTTCTCATTCACATAACTCATTCCAGACTTTAATATGCCTCCCGTATACCACAGGTGTCTTCTTGTTCCAGGCTCTACACATAAAGTCTGTAACCCTTTCCGAAATTCCTGACCTGCGGAAAGATTCCCCGACAGAGGCCACACTGCCAACCGCAGTTTCCTGACTGGGTGGCCGAAAACAGCAGCCTTCAGTTCCAAAACATTATGTGATCATTTTTATGAGCCACCCGTAATGTTGTCTCCTATGCTCGCCCTCCAACCAGACATTAAGGCATTTGTGGAATTAAATAAGTCTGGGGTTGGTTTTTGTAATGATTTGATACAATGCTGAATGTTACTTATCTACCAGTGTAGGAGACATTTTGCCCTGTCATGTAAACAATGTAAA
>CM035177.1:2516812-2521465 GCA_020233015.1 Callinectes sapidus | reverse complement strand
CTTATCTATTCTCTCTCTCTCTCTCTCTCTCTCTCTCTCTCTCTCTCTCTCTCTCTCTCTCTCTCTCTCTCTCTCTCTCTCTCTCTCTCGAATAAAAGAACACGTCAACAGTATGGTAAAATAAATATGTTTGCAGGGAAATAATATAATGGTCATCAAGATCATAAAGGTGGAAGTCTGAAAGAAAACTTGTTCAATCTAAATTTAAAGGAGACCATATGAGAGACAATTACTCAGTTTAATCTTTTGAAGAAGACTGTCAATTATAGATAATGGGAAGGGCAAGGGTGTTCAGTTCCTAACCCCTTCAGTACTGGAATACATTTCTATATTTATTCTGCTTATTATTATTTGATTTTATACAGTTTCAAAAACTCATATGAAGATTAAAATAATACATACTCTGGCCATTAATCTTCTTACCTCCTTAGAAACTACCTTTTGTGAATAAAATCGTCTAATCGTACACAAAACTAATGGTAAAAATGCGTCATGGTACTGATCGGGTTAAAAAAATGAGTGACTTTTTCGTGAAGTAATCTTGGCACTGATGAATAGATGCCATTAGTACTACCCAATTCTTCCAGAATACCATATATCCATGATTGTTTTTTTATATTGACAGGGAAGAGGAAGAAGCAATGAAAGTATGGTTCCAACGTACTTCGCTCATGAGGAAGCGTGCGCGGCTCTTGGAGGAGGAGGCTGAAGCTCAAGGGTTAAAGGGCAAGGCTTCCAAGAAGAATGAGACAAAGAAATCGAAGGGAAAGAAAGGAAAGAGAAAAAAGAAGAAATTATGAGATGAGATTACATAAAATAAGATAAGCATGCAGCTTTGACATGTACAGTGTTTAGAATAAGTATAGACAGTGATTTCAGGTATTATATTGAGCAACATGTATGCAGACAAAAAAAAGGAAAATCCATTACCTATAGTTGTGTAACTGATTATGAATAAATATTATCCAAACGAAGATTAGAAAACATCATTTTATTGTTTGTAATGAGTGCTATTGCTTGTTCTATTCATTTGTGTGTGTGTGTGTGTGTGTGTGTGTGTGTGTGTGTGTGTTAAAGAAAGTTAAGTTCTCTAACCATAGATAAAAGATATCGGCCCTTTGTATAGAAAGTTTGGAACAAGCTGTAGTTCAAGTCTTAACTAGTTCCAGGCCTTCCCGAACTAAAATGGAGCACTATTATTTCTCCATTGTGAGTGTTAGTAGGCATTGGCTTTCAGTTATAATAAACTGTTTTCATTTCTTTGAGGTGATACTTTTTTTCTTTTTTTGAAGGAGAGGTCTTAGGCAGGGGCTGTCTTACTATAGATTCTTTACGTTGGTCCTATACAGTAGTTGATATTATTTCTTTAAGAAGCTTTAAATCTGAGTGTCGGTCTTGGCTTATCTGTGTCGAAAGTCACATTAAGAAATGATGTAGCAGCAAAACAGTAGAATATAGTGTTTCTGAATTTTGAGTTGATTGTGCAATCTATTTACATTTTTTTCAGTGACATAACAAAAAAATGTAATTTATCATATTGTAAGGGTATGAGCATATTAATTTGTGTATATGTATAAGTGTTTAGCATAGCTGGCCCGCTCCTCCCTTCAACAGCGCCTATTTCCAACTATTCTTTCGTTGGTATAAAGGCGATGATAGCCCCCTAAGACCTTAAAGGGCCAATAACGAAACCCGGATCTATGGCAACACTATCGCTCTTTATACAGTCAGGAGCTGGGTGCCAAAGTCGTTTACAATAATGTCACCCGCAAGTCAAACAGACTCAAACAATGTCATACGGAACCAAACGTGCTCAGAGATGTGCAAGGATATTATAAGCAAGGATGAAGTGATCGAATTGGCGAAATTGAGTAATATGTTCATGCCGTCAGTGCACACTAGGGGGCAGCAACAGTAGAGAGTAGTGAAGGAGAGGGGGACCCCTGCTGGAGCCCGGCCAACTGGTGACGCCACACAGCGGCAACGCTCCACCGGCACCACCACATTCAAAATGTCCCCACGCACAGCAACAACAAGGAACAGTTCTTGCTGCTTTTATGGCGAAAATTGAGCAACTTGTCCACGGATGCGCCTTCATCTGTTCCCTAGAGATCCTAGAAGGTATGTAGTGGTAGATAATGATGTCAATAAATATGACACATTTAAATAAAAAGCCGTTCTATATATCGGAGTATCTGCCTCACAGAGGAAACGTTAGATAAATATCGTTAAAACATTTACAAATCTAGCCTAACCTTATCCAGATTGTTCTAAAGGTTGTGAAATATTGACTGATTTTATTGTTGAGTTGAATTTTATTGGCGCTGACACACATTTCACTTGTAGACGAATGCAGTGGTGGCTCAAACGCAAGCTGACTGGAAAGACTACCACCCTGTTGTTACCATGGGCGAGACGACACGTGGAGCAGCGAGCCTCCCTCTCTTCCTTGCTGGCTGCCTCCCTCGCGTTTAGCACATGGCGGCAGTAGCAACAACACACTGTGGGCCCCTTCTGGCCCAGGGCAGGCGACGAGGCAGCACGAGGTAGGAGCGGCAGGGCCACTGCGCCATATAGACGCGCGCCCCGACACACACACACACTTAGTTGTGCAGGGTCTTCAATAGTGTGTGTGTGTGTGTGTGTGTTCTATCAATAATTTTGTTATGTGAATGCAATTATTATTCTTGTCACAACATTGCAAGTATGAAATTCAATGCTCAGGAGGCATTCAAATTCTGTTTACAGTTTGAGAATTAATCTAGTCATTATGGCTATTGACTTTATGTAACCGATATTACACAATAAAATATATTAATCTATATGTATATGTATCATTGTACCTATGAATGAGTACGACTATGAATGAATACGACTAATATAAGAAAAGGAGGGCGAAAAATTAAGCAAAACAATATAGCCATCCCTTGTGAAACAGAGAAAATGGGTTCCATTCTTTATCTTTAGCCTCCGTCAGTGGCCACTGTGGCGCCATGACCTTTCCTCCAAGGTAAAATTCACGGCTTGGTATCCTTCTTAGAGGATCCTTGGAGATGAGTGTGCTGTTCCGGGCCAGAAAGGCAAACATCCAATCAGCGAACAGCAAGTGAAAGTATCCACAGCACACAACATTCAAAGTGCAATTTGTAATGTACTTTGGAGGATATAATATAGAATATAGTGCTCTTTAAGACCGTGGAAGTTGGTATTTTATAAATAATTATTTATTTCATTGTGATATTACAATTAAAAGAACCTGAAAATTATATAAGATTAGAGAAAGAAGCCAAGATAATGTTTTTTAATGGTGATATCTCAAATTTCTTAATCGCAAATATGACATGCAATATGAGGGTCTCTGAGATAATAAAAGTTGGTGTTTTATACAGGATTACTTCTTTTGTTGTCATTTCACAGTAAATAGAACCTGAAAACGACATTAGACAGGGGGAAAAGGAAAGTTAATGCATTTTTATGGTGGCATTTCGCATATTTTCACCAAGAAATTACGTTGTCTGGCTATATTTTGTGGCTGTGGCATTAACTGAATAACTATTGTTTATTTCCAGTTTATTGGTGTTTTTACACCACTTCTTAGCATGATTACATGCAAAAAAATACTATATAGTTTTGCAATATTATGTTTGACATCCAGGTAAAAACAAGGGAAAATTAATTTGGCTCATGACTTGTACAAACGAACGTGGATTGTCAGTCAATCACTAGCCGCTTCTCGAACACATCACAACCACTCAGGAGCTCCTGTAGTGTCTGATACCTTGAAAAATGTAGCACAGATTAAACATCTTTTACTATACGTGGTTCATGACTTGTACAAACGAACGTGGATTGTCAGTCAATCACTAGCCGCTTCTCGAACACATCACAACCACTCAGGAGCTCCTGTAGTGTCTGATACCTTGAAAAATGTAGCACAGATTAAACATCTTTTACTATGCGTGACTTTGTTTACACATTATGTATTGCATTTACATCCAGTCTTTTGTCATGAAACTCGTTAAGCTTTCTACTACAAGCAATGTCCAGTCAGTGCTACAATGGTCTTTGAAACCATGAAAGTTGGTGTTTTATTCATTTATTCATTTATTTATTTATTTATTTTTTTATTTAAACAATCTGGGCTTTTTATGGGAATATATGGGCTAAGGGAGACCACCTGATGGAGATCTCAAAGCCCACCCACTTTGGAACCGTTACCCCAAGCGGACGCCCAACCTCAAGGATTCTAAGAAGGATACCATGCCGTGAATTATACTTTGGAGGAAAGATCGTGGCGCCAGAGTGGCCACTGATGGAACTAAATATTGAAAATGGAACCCATTTTCTATGTTTCACAAGGGATAGCTATATGGTTTTGCTTAATTTTTCGCCCTCCTTTTCTTATATATTTAGTCGTATATTCACTCATTCATAGGTACATTGATACATATACATATATATTGATATATTTTATTGTGTACTATCGGTTACATAAAGTCAATAGCCATAATGACTAGATAAATTCTGAAACTGTAAACAGAATTTTAATGCTTCCTAAGCATTGAATTACATACTAGCAGTGTTGTGACAAGAATAATCATTGCATTCACATAACAAAATGATTGATAGAGTAAGAATGATTACTACTGAAGA
>CM035177.1:2461812-2514312 GCA_020233015.1 Callinectes sapidus | reverse complement strand
CACACCCATCTCTGCATCACACGACCACGCCTCCGAGTCAGCAGATTCCTGCGGCATGAGGCGCGGCGGGCCTCACCAGGGGAGAAGAAAACGAGCCGCGGTGAGAGGCAGTTGGGGTGACCCAACAGGGCCGCCGCCGGTCGTCTGCCGGACAAGGCAGAAGGAAGACAGCCGGCTCGTGTGGTGGTTGAGGGAACGAACTGTGTGTGCCCCACAGGTGTGTGCCCTAACGTGTGTTCTCGAGACTCTGAAGTGTTCTCTAAGTTATCTCCAAAGAGACAGACTAAACACTTCTCCGAGAAAGACAGTGACATTACGTTCTAACCGTGTGTCGTGAAATCATTGTAAATATCATCCCTAATATATTAACACTTATAATCTGAGTTTCCTTCCAAACCTGGGTTTGAGAACTATAACATATATAATAACCAGTAAACTGCTCGCCACAAATATTCAAACTTCACTTACGTTAGTGAACCACCCTCCAGTCCAACATATGATAGGTGGAAATTAATTGTATTTATATATGCAAATGTAATCTGATGCAACATTTCTATAAGATGGTGCAATAGATTATATTTGCATATATAAATACAATTAATTTCCACCTATCATGTCCCTAACAATCATGATTACATGATTGGTATTGATAGAAAATAGTGAATTAAGGCCAGCTTATATAAAGCCATAGCTTTTCAGCCACAAAATAAAAATAAAAATTACCATCATTAAAATATTCTCTTAAAAAATAAATATACAATACCTGTAAAATAAAGTTAAAACAGATTTTGACTAAAACGTATTGATGACAGAAAACAACACAGAAAAGGAGAATAAGGACGAGCATAAAATTTGTCTCGTATTTCATGAATTTATCTGGTTAGTTGATGGAGACTGGTCTCGTATATTTGGCCAGGGTCCTGTATACGCCAAAGATGAATGATACCTCGTCACTTGTCTCCCTGTCTGTGTTGCTTCTGCCGTAATTCTGAAAAGAAAGAAATGGGAAAAGAGGACAGTATCATCCTCGACAAGAAGTTCGCTAATTTCTAACTATTAAAGTACATATACTGGTATATACTGATAAAAAAAAAAAAGAACCTCGACCTCGACAGGTAATACAAAAAATTTTACAAACATATCTCCGTGTATTTACAAATTTGTTTTAAAGTTAACATTGTATTACTGCTTCACCATAGCTATATTCTAAGAATATAAAATGTCGAAAAAAATATAAGATATATAGAATAGTTATTAGAACATCACAGAATGGAAATTTCGTTTCTGTAAGGACAGGTCATGTATCCTGAGTTAGTACTGAGAAATCAGGTGCTGTTTATATATTTTTTTAAAATAGACTGAGGGTTGGAAGAATTTTGATATGGTCGGGAATGGTATTCCAGACAATGTATTTCTTATACGTAAAGGAATGTTTAATAGGGGTGAGGCTATAAAGGGGAGGGCGGAGCAGATGTTGGTATCTGGTAGGATATACATGAGAGACATTATTGTTATTGATGTTCTCTGACTGATCAAGTTCAAAGGCAATGTAGAGCTTACAGATGTCAGGTATCTTGAGAGTTTGTGTGGGGAGGTGTGAGCGAAGTAATCACTGCCTGTGACAATTCTGATGGCTTTTTTTTCCGTAGTGAAATTAGGCGACTAAGGAGTGTTGGGTAGGTAGTTGTCCAGGTGGGGCTGCAATAATGTAAATGTGGGTAGATCTGAGCATAGTACAACAGCTTCAGTATTGCAAGAGATGCCGTGTTTCTGGTTTGTGATAGCAGTGCAAAAGATCTGGCTAGATTGGTGCTGATATTAGAAATGTGGTCCCTAAAAGTTAGTGATTTATCGTATGTAATTCCAAGAAACTTAGTTTTGTGAACTCTGTTGAGTATACGGTCATTTAAGATAAGTTAGGTAAATTATTTACTTTTTTATATGTAAAGATCATATAATTTGTCTTGTTTCCCTTTATTGTTAATCTGTTTGCTATGCATCATTGGAAAACTTTATCAATATCTGCATTAAGGGAAGCTATTAGGTTATGTGGATTTGGACCAGAGAGATAAAAAGTAGAGTCGTCTGCGAATAAAATTGTATTAAGGTTATCTGAGACATTCGGTAGATCATTTATATATATCAGGAACTAAATTGGTCCTAAAATGCTACCTTGAGGTACGCCTTGGGTGATCAAACGTTTATTTATGTTTATTTATATTCGATGATTGTGTTCTACCACTAAGGTAGCTCATGAACCATGAATGAATGCACCCTCTAATTCTATAGAAGTGTAATTTATCAAGTAATATTTTATGATCAACGGTGTCGAAGGTTTTACTTAGATCCATGAATAGAGCAATTATGAAGTTTTTATTGTCTAGTTCGGAATAGACGAATGTAGAAAATTTGTTTAGGGCATTAAAAGTACTTAGAATTTTTTATAACCGTATTGACATGGGGTTCATATATGTTTTTGGTCAAGATAATTTAACAATGAGTTTTTTTGCAAGTATTTCGAAAATTTTAGAATAAACAGATAATTTAGAGATTGGTCGATAACTATTCATGTCATCGGTGGGAGCTGTTCTGTGTATTGGAGTAATATTTATATGCTTCAATTCTGCCTGGAATACACCTGTGGTTATCGACTGGTTGAAAAGCATCATAAGTGGATAGACAAATAGGGCAGCATTTTCCTTTAGTATGGACACCGGGATTTCATCAATGTGCGCTTTCTTATTTTTTATGAGCTTGATGGCACTAACATCATCATCTATACTTGTTATTGGTATCACCATTGAGTCTGGAAAGTCACCTTGTAGGTAGATTAGAGGGTTGTCGGGAGTATCAGGCAGTTGGTTATCTAAGGACGGCGCTACACCAGTGAAGTATTTATTGAATGCCTCAGCTATATCATTAGGAGTGTTTAAAATGGTGCCATTGTAATTTATATTTGTAATATTTTTAATGGTGGTTTATATTGTTAATTTGTTTAATGATCGTCCAAATCTTTTGAGTATTATTTTTAAAATCCGCAAACGCTTTCATGTAATAGTTTAATTTAGATTTTTTAATCTTTTTATTCAGACTATTTCTGCACAATCTGTAAGTCTCAAGTGTCACTCTTCCGAATTTATAATTTTTGAAAAGAGAACTCTTCAATCTAATGCTCTTTATAATGTAGGATGTTATCCAGGGATTGGTCAGTCTTTTGCTTGAAATGTACTTGGTTGCTATAGGGAGGCATTTGTTGTGAAGACATTCGATTGTACGTGAGAATTTCTTATAATATGTGTCCATGTTTTCGTTGTCAAATAGGATGTCCCAGTCTATATTAGCTAGCTCACAAGTAAATTTATCTTTATTTTCAGTGTTTCCGATTCTGAAAGTTATCTTATGTTTTCCTCCTTAAGGTTAGTGTCAGGTTGATAGAAGTTTAATAATATAGGAAGATAATCGGTGAGCTGATATTGAAGAATGCCTGATAAGGAGTACGGGATGAAGTTTGTCCAGAAGTTGACAAGTAAGGACGGGATATTATTATCATTATTTTCAGGGAATCTGCTTGGTCTCGATATATGGGGAAATAGGAAAGAGACTGCATTACGTTCAAATAATGTTCGGTGGGACGATGAGATTGATGTTCAAGGAGATTTATATTAAAGTCCCCATTTAAAATAGTTTTGCCATCTTTAGAAATTAGATTTAAAAGTATAGCTGTTAAATATTCAGTTAAACTTTCAACATTTTCGTGTTTGCTGTGGGGCCTGTAAATGGTAGTTGCTACAATGTTGAATTTGTTTAACTTAATGTTTACGGTGCACATCTCAACTGTCTGACTTGAGATACAGGAAGATTGAAAGCAATTTTTTTATGATTACTGTTTCCACAGTAGTAATCATACAAAGGAGGGGATCCCCAACCACTTCAATGGGTTTTAAATAATAAAAAATCAAATCTAAATAAAATAAAAAGCATTAATAACTATAATATTTTTGTTCAAACGCTGGAGCATGTGTGTTAACTATGTACATATAGTGTTTGTATGTGCGTGCGTATGTTTGCGTTCTGAACGAGTATATTGATTGCCGTGTATATTGCCTTTCTATGTTAACTGCTTTCATACAGTGTCGTTTAGTAGTTAGTAGTTTCTAGTTCCTAGTTCGATGGTTTACTGAAGCGGGACTGTGGTTTGGTATGACGTCGAGCCGGAGGTGAAGTTTCGCATGGAGGCGTGAGGGAGTGAAAACGTTCTGAGCACTCGCCACGACAGCCTGCCCTCACCACAGAAGATAGTTCAGCCACACCCTCGAAGCGAAGCAGTCCTGCGTCTCTGTATTTTACACCAATATACTATCATAAGAAGACTGAGTTTCACTACTGCCTTTCCTACAGCATGTATGCTTGTCTTACTTTTTGCTACTTCGTGAAGTTGGCAGATCAATAAATTTTGCTGCCAAACTCCAGTTAAATGTTTGGCAAGGACGTGACTAAAAACTTCCCCATTTTTTCTACTTATGAATTCTTATAGATAAACTTGGACTAAAGTTTACTGAAGCAATAATTAAATCAAACAATGTTGGTTAATTAACTTACCACCACCACAATTTCCTTCTTTATACGTATCCTCCATCATAGTGGAACTCTGAGGGACTCTCATACACCTCTCTCTTGGCGTGGGGGGAGTTATTCTCCACTAAGATTATAAAATTGGGATCTTCCTCATCTGTAAATCATGGCATGACATTAGCTAGACCAACTGTAGAGGAGGCTGTTAGTTAGAAATAGGTGCTGCCTTGTAGGGATGGCCTCTTTAGGCAAAGGCTAGAAGGAAAACTCTGATAGAAAACCATAACCTTGCAGGTTATGTTTATTCAAAGGCTAGAAAGGAAAACTGATTTAAAACCCCAAGTGAGCGGTTGGAGTATCCCTTCCCCTGAAACAGATATTAGACTTGAATAATTAAATAGGTACACTGAACTGGACTCAATGATCTCAACAAACAACAGCATTCTCTATATTTCTTTCTGCAGTGGAAAAAAGCTCCCTGTAAGAAAAAAAAGCATAATTTTCCTCCTCACACAATATATTGATGCCTTTTTCTCAGGGCATCCTCTTGTTTGGGTGATATAACCTTGGTACTTTTGTGCAATCTCTATAGAGGGAGAGCAAACTATTATCTCTTTTCACTGGCCCCAAGAGACTAAGATACTGGTGTCAATGAGTCTGAATTTAAAATAGCATGTTTTGTCTTGGATACTTTGACAATCTCTAGCCTCCTCCTTCTTGATAAAGATATCTCAAACCTCCTCCAAAATTGATGTGTAGTAAAGAGTCTTCAGCAGGTACATGCAGCAGCAGATCATGGGGCATCTGGCACTGACTCCAGTATCTTTAAATGTAATATACCATGAAGTAAAAGGATAATTTTTAACAATCCCTAAAATAACATGATAAACACAGATACCTAGTTATGACTGATTATAGTACATACAATTCTAAGTTGTGGAAGAAATTATAATGAAGAGAGGCATGTTAGGTTTACAATGAAAAAAAAAAAAAAAGTAAATGAACAAATAAATAAATAAATAAATAAATAAATAAATAAATAAATAAATAAATAATATATATATATATATATATATATATATATATATATATATATATATATATATATATATATATATATATATATATATATAACGGATGAAAATCCGTTATAGTGAGGGTTTGTCCGGTCAGATTTTGTGTCCGTTATATCTGATATCCGTTATATCGAAATCGGTTGAATCGAAGGTTTACTGTATATATTTTTATAACCCAGTTTTAAACATCCTCTACCTAACGTTTCCATAAAAAAAAAAAAAAAATGTATCTGGAGCTACCTTAAGTTTAGCAAATTTTTTGTAATCATCTAAGTTATGATCTTTTGTACAATAGGAAGAGGTTTGTCTTTTTCATTCCTGCTTCTTAGGAAAATGTTTGTTGGCGGGTACATATATTTTACTTTGGAAAAAAAACGTGTTTTTTTTCTTTTTTTCAACTGCTTCAGCTATGAAAGTCCTACGCCCTTGGTTTTCATTTGGTTACCTTTGTTTCTCAATCCTATTCCAATTTTTACTTCCTTACTTATTTCATTCAAAGAGAGAAAGAGATTGCTTGATTCTCCTTGATAATCAAAAAGGTGATTGCTACTCATCACTTTCAGGATTGTTGGTCTTGTTTATTTCAAATATACTCTATCAGTACCTTTCTCCTGTTAATATTTATATTATCAGAATATTTTAATAGCAATTTTATCTGCTTTTTCGGGTTATCCAGAAGTGATAAGTAAGTAGTGTGTGCCTTTGCAGCTTGACAACTCTGCAAAGTCTTAAAATGCAATTAAGGATGGACCATTATCCTGAGAGATTGGGGCAATTATTTTTTTTGTGTAAACATAGCTAAACATAGCTTTTATTTCAAAACTTACATTCAAATTTAATAGTTTTTTCTTATTTTTATTTCATCACTAGCATGCACTCCCACACACCAGCTTCTTTGAAATCTTGAGCCCTGTCTACTTGCTCTTCCTCACTTTCCCTTAGCCCACGTATGACATTTATTTTCTCAATATCTGAAATATTTAACACCTAATCCTGGCAGGTCTCTAATGACTCAATTGTTATTACTTTTACTGATTATAGCCGTCATCGTAAGGTTGAAGAAAGGCAGTTAGTTATTTCTCTGACATTTATTGATAAATTGCTGTAACCGTAAGAACTGTGGTTAGATTCATTTTCTTAGATAATCACATTATACACTGATAGAATACACTTTGAGAATATTACACTACTTACAAACAATACATGCAATCAACTTGGCACTATGATACTTGGTTTATACTATAAAAACTAAGATTTTTCCTCAGTCACCTTCCCTGCTTGTCTGAACATGGCGGCGTCTAAATCGTGAGTGATTATGTTTAGTGGGTGCAGGGAAAGGCATCCACTAAATTAGTGCGTATCAGCTCAAGGCTCCATATAGCACGACGTACCAAAATTTAGTACACATTACATGTTGTCATGCACGTAAGAAACTATCAAACATTTCTTTCTTTCTGATTATAAAAGAATAACAATGTAATATATACACACCATTACGTACAGTAACAATAGGTACAAGGTATGTGGTCTTAAGGTGTAGTATGTAGGTCTAAGTGTGAACATAATGTTATGATGGGCTTTTGTGTTCTGCCATTATGATGGCTAGAGTGGATAAAGCGTTGTGCAAATACACTGTGTATTTGCACAACGCTTTGCCTAGTTCTAAATGCTGCAGTTAAATGCTTTCTATGAATACTTTTACTACTTTGCCAATAGTGTTTGTTTTGTTAGTATTCAAGTGTTGTTGTTTTTTTATGTTAGAGGGGGAAGCCAACCAAGGGCAACAAAGAAGTCAAAACAAAAAATGCCACTTTTATTATTAGTCCCCCAAAAGAAAGTTAGCCGAGAGTCCGGGACAAATGTCTTGAAACCTCCCTCTTATATAGAGTCATCGTAGAAAATTGGAAATACAGAGGCAAGAAGAGAGATCCAAAATTTACCCCAAAAAGAAATGAATGGTTGAGAGTACTGGTTAACAGAACAACGGTGCGAAGGAGAAAGTCTTGTGCAACGAGGCCGGAGAAAGATGGGAGGCAGTCAGGATAAAAATAGCGATAGAAAATATGTAGCAAGGGATGCAACACTCCGGCGAAGAGAGACAGGCTGGAGACAGTCAGAGAAGAGGAGTTGATGAAACGAAATGTAAATGCCATAGCTATCTTTATGGTTTCGTCTCTTTTGATTGTTATTTGAAAGAAATCATCAAGGTCTTCACTGGTATTTTTTTACTATATTTTATCATAGTAGGTTATCTTCATTGTTATATGTGTTTTACTGTGTTTCATATTTTTCTTATTTGAGAAAGCTTTTGTTGTTAGATGTTAATATTATGTAATGTGATTCGGTTAGATTTACTTTGTCCCCTATGATGCATACCTTTGCATGTATCAATATATATATATATATATATATATATATATATATATATATATATATATATATATATATATATATATATATATATATATATATATATATATATGAAGGTGTAATGTAGTTCAAGTTTAATTACTTTGTATTTGGTCGGTCTTCTTCACTGCAATTTATGAATTTTAGTGTTTTGCTAAAGACGGTTAGAAGTTTCTTTTCTTTGAAATTTTACTTTACACACCGGAAAGGGTATTATAAAGTTGGGATGATTAGTATTTTAACCAATGTTGCTTTTAGCTTTGGTGTTAACTTGCTGAATCATCTTAGCCTGCTTAAAACTCCATTTCCTTTATTTTCTATAATCATTTATTTGCACAGTGTCCCACAATGATCTTTCATATGTAGTTATTTTTTGCAATTTCTATTTAGGTTGAAAGAGTGAGGAATGTACGCCTCCATGCCCGGCACTATCACATCTCTTCTGCGTTGAGCACAAAAAGATGGGTCTCATGCAGGGAAGCAGTAATCATTCCAAGAAAAGTCAGCGTTAACCCTCCTTAGGTCCCCACAAGTGGCAGAGACGGAATGTCAGAAGCACCTCCACTTTGGGGATTCTTTGGAGGGATAGGAGAAATAAGGCAAGGTAAGATTACACAAATATACATTTAACATCCATGAAAACTCTTGTCCATTCAGGTTTTCCCTGTAAACCTCCTGCGTTCATATCCTTGTTTATTAAATCTAAATTGCGTGCAGAACAGGCGCTGACATCAACCGCAGTCATTATAAGGTGATGATAATTATTACCAAAAAATACCGGAATATAAATGGTTGGTTTCATTCATAGAAAAACCATTCAGATTTCAGATAAAATACATTCAGTTTTCTTATGTCAACACTTTGGCACATGTCCACTATATGGTATATATTTCAGAACCTGTATCCGCACGATGATTAAGTAAATATGCACTAAACTATATAATTGTTCGGTGTGATGTCCAGGAGTTAAAATTAGGGTTACAATAAATGTATTGTAGTAGTAGAACAACAGTGGGAAAATAGTTCAACGGAGAATACTAATGAAAAATAAGAATATCATAGAAGCTCTTTAGAAAGTAATGATGGCAGGAAGGGGAGGGGGAGGGGTGGAAATGGCAAGGAAGGAGAACGGAAGCATCAAAGTGTGGTAATCATTTTACTGTTGACGGAGGGGAAGCTCAGGCAAGGGAGGGTAGGTCGAGGGTGGGTAAGTTGGAAGTTGGGGTTCCATGGATCCTTCTTCACCACTGACACTGTTCCTGGAGAAAGAGTAGGATGCTGGGCGAACCTTCATTTCAGTGGCGAACAGCGAGTAGTCGCCAAGCCACATCTCCCATATGATACCTCGGTACTCATGCTCTCGGGGATGAGTGTAATATTCTCCGTTCAGGTTACTCTCGAAGCAGCTGCACTCCCCCAAAATGTAAAATATTAGTGTAATGATAGTTGTTACAGAAAGTCCTAGAAATAAGGGTAATGTTCTTATTAACATTAAAAAAAATTAATGTAATATATTATCAAGAGAAATAGTTTATGTAAATAATCATTAACTTAAAAATGCGATAAATGGAATTTCATATACGTGCCATAATGACCTTCAATCTATATCGAAAAAAAGCTAACAGACTATAGGAAGAAAAAACTCCTACTAGGCGCGTCCTCCAGTTGGCGGATGGAGGAATACCCTGTAGAAATACAGGGCAGTCTCGAATAACCAATAAGAGACCGTGGACCAAATCCGTGGAAAGGGGGTCGTGACCCTACCACGTATCTAACCAAGACTAACAATGGATGTGCCACAAAGACAGAATACGCTCAGCGGCGTCAACGGGAGCCCCTCCGATGGGGTTATTGTTGCGCCCGTACGGTTGGACCATGACCGGCAGGTGTTGCCCGTCCGTTATCAAGAGACTGCTGGCGAGAGGTGGCAGAGGCAGTGGTTGGGAGTTGGCACGTGTCTGAGAGGGTTATTTTGATTAAAATCACTGCTAAACCCACTGGACTGAATATAATCCCGGTGTATGCACCATCGGGAGACCACAGCGATGACGAAGTAGATGCCTTCTACGAACAAGTGGATAGTGCCAGGAAGCAATGCAAACCAGGAGAAGTGACCTTAGTAACGGGAGACATAAATGCAAAAGTGGGTAAAAGGCGCAGTGGAAATGTGGTGGGAGATTTTAGTCTAAGAGAGAGAAACGAAAGAGGAGACAAGTGGGTGGAATAGTGCGAAAGTTGGGATCAAGTAATTATGAATACGTTTTTCAGATATCACCCAAGACACTTATACACATGGAGGAGTCCAGGAGATAGAGTAAGAAACCAAATAGACTATATTACAGTCAATAAAAGGTTCAGAAACAGCTTGCAGCAGGTGAAGACATATCCGGAAGCAGACTGTGGTGGAGGATGTGATCATGTTCCGGTGGTGACTGAAATGAGAGTGAAGTTCAAAAGAATGAAGAAAAACAAGAAAGTGAGGAAAGACTGAAATATACTAAGAGAGGAAGAAGTATTCGCACAGTATGCTGTGGCAGTGTCTAACAGATACAGCATTTTATGGGATGAAGGAAAGGGTGTGGAGAGAAGTTGGAGAGTTTTGCAATATGTGTTGGTGAGTGCAGCAGATATTATTCTGGATGATAAAAAAAAAGGTTGAAGGAAGACGTGGATAACTGATGAAATTCTGGACCTAATGGAAGAGAAAAGATAAGTAAAGAACACTTCGGAGGAAAGATACCGAGAATTAGATAGAAGTATAAGAGAAATGTGTAGGGAAAGGAAACAACAGTGGCTAGGAAAAATGTGTGAAGAGATGGAACAGCTGAAAAATCTAGATTCCAGGCTAATGGCAGAAAAATCAGAGAAATAACAGGGAATCGGAAAACAACTAGGAGCATAGTAAAAGACAAAAATAGTAACATCTTGACGGAGAGAAAAGTGCTAAAGAGAGAGTTTGATGACAGGTTGAAAAGAAAAATTGGGGAAATTGTGGACAGAGCTTAGTTTGGTTTTAGAAAAGGTAAAGGTACTAGGAATGCAATTTTTGTATTAAGAATAACACCGTGTAACAAAAAAAATAATTGTTTGTTTCTGGGCAATTACCCTTAGTTTCGTATTCATTATGTTTCAAAACACTGGAAAAAAGGTGTCAGTGATTCGAAATTTCGGGTTTGTTGTCAGCAGATCGATTTTATTGGAATAAGAATATTACTATTTTTAACCCCATATGGACATCTGAGAGAGATCTTTTTTTTTCTGATGCTTTATTTGATATTTTTTATTGCTCAATATATTGTAATGTTGCTAGGAGTTCCGATAAATTTCTGGGATGGGTTGGAAAATGATTTGAGATTATAGAATGTTCTCGAGGATGGGAGGCGCGTACATTGACCTCATCAAAGAATTGGCCTTGACAAAGTCCAGCGCCGAGCTGCTCATTTCCAGACTGAAAGAGTGGGACTTACTGGACGACAGCGTTCGAGTAGCGTCCCAGAGGAAGTGGCATCGCGACTTCTCAGTCTTCTTTACTCTTAGAGATGGGTTGTGCTACTGCCATGACATCAAAGGACTCTTCGACACTGGAAATTCCCTGCAACAGTTATTGGCGGCTCTTCATCGACAATTCATCTAAAAGCCTGAAGGCTGTTTTACTGCACAACACAAATCAGTAACCTTCGATTTCTCTGGCTCATTCAGTGCACATGAAAGAAGAATACCAGAACGTCAAAATCCTGCTGAGTGTACTGAAGTACAACCTATTCAACTAGGAGGTCATTGGTTATTTCAAAAAAAAAAAATTCTTGCTAACTATGCCTCTGGCATAGTCGAAATACGTTCCTTCCCTACGAGAAAAGGACTTGGCCCCTCAGGACGGGCTATGAGGTTGGGGCCCATAACGTGAAACAAGAGCCGCTGCTGTGGAGCGAAGGAAAGTGCTCATGCCACCCCTACACATCAAATTGGGCCTCATTAAGCAGTTTGTTAAACAACTGGATCCAGAGGGTGAGGCCTTGAAGCACATCCAGA
The DNA here is from genome assembly GCA_020233015.1 of Callinectes sapidus. Lineage (NCBI taxonomy): Eukaryota > Metazoa > Arthropoda > Malacostraca > Decapoda > Portunidae > Callinectes > Callinectes sapidus. The sequence goes on along the minus strand of CM035177.1, from coordinate 2,502,226 downwards.
AGCTGTTCCCGAAGTTGTGGGAGGCGAAGATCAAGGCAGGTGTATTTGTGGGCCCCCAGGTGAGGCGACTTATTGAGTCCGACAGGTTTCCTGGGAAGCTCTCTGAGGTTGAGCTGGCAGCTTGGACAAGCTTTGTTTCTCTAGTCAAAGGTTTCCTTGGAAACCACAAGGAAGAGAACTACAGACAAATAGTTGGCGAACTTGTGGATACGTACTGAATGCGCTGCCGGATGTCACTGAAGCTACACGCACTACACGCCCACGTTAATGTGTTCAAAGAAAACATGGGAGGCTACTCACAAGAACAAAGTGAAAGATTTCACCAGGATATAAGGTCTTTTGAGGAGCGCTACAAGGGACAGTACAATGAAAATATGATGGGGGATTATATCTGGAACCTTTTGCGTGAAAGTGAACTGGAATACAATTGCCAATCTCGTAGACGAACTTCTTTTTGATTAAACAATAACACTAGAATTTTTGTATCAATTCTGTATCAAAGCTCCGGATCAATACTCTTTATCAACGCTCTGCATCACCGCACTGTATCACTGTCTGTGTATTTTTATTTTTATTTATTCCCTACTCGTTTCCTTCTTTTTAAGTCCATTTTTATAGATGGGGCCTAGAGAAGTTAATTTTTCATCACTGATTTATCTAAATAGTCGTGTTAACATCAATTATAATTATAATCAACAGGATTCACTTAATTTATAAACAGATAGTCTGAAAATCCCATGAATTAATTAGGAAAAAGGGCAGAAAATCAATAAATTGACCTCATGAACCGAAGTATCAACTTGGTGACTGCTGATTTTTACTTATTTATGCCCTAAAAAATCATAAAATAATAGTTTTAACTCAAGGACAAACTTTGTGTTACACGGTGTAATTATACAAAGAGCAATAGAGAGGCAGAAAGACCTGTTTATGTGCTTTGTTGATTTTGAAAAAAAACATTTGATATGGTACGTCATGACGTTTTGGTGGAGAGGTTGAGAAGGTTAGGTAAGGGGTAATAAGGGTAATGGCAAACCTGATCTGGGGACAGAGAGCTGTGGTTAGAATTAGAGAGGATAAAAATGACTGGATTAGAATAGAGAGAGGAGTGAGACAGGGCTGTGTGCTGTCACTGGCACTGGTCACTGTCACTGGAGCCGTCATGGACGAAATGGCAGATTTGGAAGACATTTTCAAGGTCGGAGAATTGCAGCATCCATTCATATCCAATCATTGACAGTGCAGAGGAGACTGAAAACGGTCCGCTCCTGTCTTGTATGTGGACGTTCACTCCTAAAACCACCAGTCTGTCTGCCTCCCCGCCTGCCCAGCCCCAATGTCGACCGATTGAGGGATTGGCAACTTTTTCATCCCATTTTTTCTTATACTTCTCATTGCTTTTGGCGTTTATTATTATTATTATTATTATTATTATTATTATTATTATTATTATTATTATTATAGATAAGCATGAGTAATCAAAATTATATCCAGCTCTGAAGAGTTCATGGGAAACGCATCAGCTCTGGAACTCAAGAATAAGGTGACTAAAGAGCATTTCAAGTACATTGCGCGAAGCTTTGTCATAAATATTACAGATGATATTCGTAAAGATGCCCTCATGTCCTTAGTTTAGCCCATCTTGGTGAAGTTGAACAAACTAATGAAGGCCATGAGAGCTTACCAGAAGAAAATAGTCGAAATAGTCTGAGTAAAATTGAATGCCTTGAAAGATTAAGCTAAAGTTTGATGAAAGCCAACATAAGCATGAGAAAGGACAGCGTCAATTCGAGTTAGAAAAGCGTAAAAAAGAATTGGAGTATATGAACTGTAGGGTTTATGTGAGGCAGAACAAGGGCAAAGACAACGTGAGCATGAATTACAACTATCCCAGTTAAAGAATTACTCACCTGCCACTCAAGTAAATTTAAGTTAGCATTTGCCTCTACTTCCCCAGTGTATCTTGACATTTTTCAGGCAATTATTCAAGTCATGGGCTGAAAGCTTAAACATAGATAAAAATCAATTGGCTTCGTTACTCTAGGCTAAGTTGATTAGTTAAGCACTAATTGTTACAAATAGACTTGAGCACAACATGGATTACGAGGTCATGAAAAAGGGGTTATTGTCCGTCTATTCCATTAGCCCTCAGTTCCACTTCAATCTTGGTTGAGTGAGGACCTTCCCTGTCGCTCTCTTCGTGGTTAGCTTGTGCTAGCTGTTCCCTGCCTTGTTTGTTTGTGTTCTGTCAAGGCGTTGCCTGGTTCTATGGAGTTTTTGGAGTTGACCTCCGCTTCAAGTCTTGAGGACGACTCCATGCCTGATGAAGACCATTAGCCTCTAATTCCCGTTAAGGACTCCACTCAGTCCCTGCTTAATCGTCAGCATGAGATTCGGTCCACGAGCTCGACCACTTCCATCAAAAGATGAGTAGATAAAGTCTCGAACCCTGCGACCACGGATTGCTTGCCCCCTCTTGCCAGCAAGAGGTGCATCGTCTATGCGCGTTGAACCTGTGTCCCGGCCTAATACTGCTACTGACTCTCGCCCTGCTGTCTCCAGTCCCTCGTCTGGTCTGCAGTTAACGGAGACCCATCAACCAAAACGAAGCTGCGGTGGCTGTCTACAGTCACCAAACCTTCCACCTGCAGTGGGAACTGGCTGAATTTAAGATGGCGGCTATCACCTCCAGGTCAGTCTACATTTCCAGGTAGCGAAGCGGCATTATTGATAAAGTCAAAACAGGTAAGTTCTTGGGTGTGTCTCTGCTATAGATGTTGAATTGAGTCTTGCCACACGCTATCCTGGAATGTACTCAGCCTGTTCGCTTCATTCAGAATGGTGCTCCCATGGCCCGCATTGTTGTTGTGTAGGGTGTTTTCCCGACCCACTTACACCTATTATCTGGTTTGACTTCCTCCCATGCCTTCCATCGTGTGAGATGCGTTAGTTCCTCAATGACCGGCCGATATGTTTTATGTACTGAGGCATTGGGCACATTTCTTCGGTTGGTGTTCAGATCTTATCCTTCTTGTCTATAATGCGTCGTCGTGTTTATGGGTACCATCATATGTTGGGCTACGTCATAATAAAGTTGTCGAAAGAATCGCGAAGAGTGTTTGCCTTATACCACCCCTTGTTGCTGGATGGCCTCTTTCTGTTTTGTTCTCTTTCCACAGTTCGCTCGGGTGCTTTTTTCCCTGTACATCCACGCAGAGAGGCAGAGAGATACCACAACGTCTCAGTCATCCACTACCAGTCTGTCAGCCGAAATAAGCACTCTCTTCACTATCCTCATGGAGGTATAATGTTGTCTCTGCCCAGCTGCGGCTTGTATATCGACCACCTTGGCAGGTTGCTAAAGTGGACGGGGAGGCTCTTTTCTCAAAATGTCGCTTGTGCTGTGCGCCTCTCTCTGACACTGTCGAACACTACTGCCTATCCTGCTCACCGTTCGACACACTTTATTCCAGAGACAAACGCTTGGCGCTATTTGTCGGTACCTGGTTGATCACGATATTATCGAGGAACTTCTCGTACAATACCCAAAATTTATGGGTTTCATATAGTCTAACATGTATTGGGTGGCATATCCTTCTTACTCTCTCTCTCTCTCTCTCTCTCTCTCTCTCTCTGTGTGTGTGTGTGTGTGTGTGTGTGTGTGTGTCTGTGTGTGTGCGTGTGTGTGCACGTATGCATGCCCTTTGCTTTTTCGTTTTGTGTGTCTGGGGCCTGAGAGGCATTGTTACTCTTTGTTCGTGTGTGTGTGTGTGTGTGTGTGTGTGTGTGTGTGTGTGTGTGTGTGTGTGTGCGTGTGTGTGTGTGTGTGTGTGTGTTTATTACCTCATCGCATTTTTATTTCTCGTGTTTTCTTTATATACCGCGTAATCCATGTACCTGTGTGTCTGACGCCTTGGTGTAATAAATTCATCAAATCAAATTAAAATCCATCAACCCTGAAGGTTGCTGGCAATTGTTCCACAATCTCAGAAACACTCCTCATCAGATAAAACCACTCAGGAAGAATGATGTTAGAGGAATGTAAAAAGAAGGCGTCGTTCCCAATCAAGTTGCACATTGAGGATAAGGAAGAGACAGACCTAATGAAAGCTGCAGAAAGAGCAGACAAATAGGGACTCACAAAACTTTAGGGATATAGAAAATCAGAATTTCTTGTAAAATTTACCGCATAAAGCTAATTTTGTCGTAAACCTGGCCATCTCATAAGAGACTGTCCAAAATTCAAATGCAAAATAGTCAGAGCAGTCTTTCACTAAACCAGTAGCCACCATCGGTGTAATAGATTCATATCGTCTGTACAAATCCTTTCACTCTCATGGTTCAGTGACTGTTATCCCTCTAACAGCAAACGTCCCATCAGGATTGTTAGAGACACAGACAATAGTCAATATCTAATTTTAAAGTCATCAGTTCCAGGAGTGAAGCAATGTTACGCTGGAGAGAAGACATTCATTTTAGATTTTCATGGACCGATTGCCATGCCCTTGGCTAAAATATACCTTGGCTATTCCCTTGTTAAGGGTGAAGTAACAGTATCAGTATGTGATGCCAATACCGAACTTTTTACTTTCAAATGACCTGGTATTTCCCCCTTTTAAAATTAAAGACTCTTCCCTGACTTATAATGCCACATACGAGCTGTAGAGTCGTAAGCCAACACGTGCACAAGCACCAGCAGTCACCAGTACAATCACCCAATCCTCCCTCTTAAGCTAACTTTAACCAACTGTTTTCAGAGAAAGGGTTGTCTGAAGCTCAGGAAGAATCAACTGTGATAAAATATCTGACTTTAATTCCTAAGGGCCAAGGGGCTCATTACCCCTCCTTTTACTACCAGGATGACATACTTATGAGAGTATCTAGACCTCCGCAATTGTCAAATAATGATACCTGGGTTAAAATTCACCAAGTAGTTTTGCCAAGTAATTTACGAAAGACAATCATGGAAATCGCTCATGAAGATTTTCCCGGGCATGTAAGGATCCCCAGAACATGCGAGAAAATATTGTCAAATTTCTATTGGCCTGGGTTAAAGAAAGATGTGGCCTCTCTTGTAAATACGTGTCACACATGTCAAACAGTAGGAAAAGTAAATCAAAAGGTTCCACATTATTGATTACAACCAATTCAAGTCACTTCTGAACCTTTCACCAAAATTATCATTGATATCGTGGGATCCTGCTAAAAATGAATAGGGGTAACAACTATTACATACTGACAATTCTAGATCCTACTATTAGGTACTCTGAGGCTTTCCCTTCGAAAATATGATATCTAAGACCATCGTAGCCAAACTTACCAACTTGCTCACTAACTTTCACATCCCTGAGAAACTCCGTGATAGAGGCACAAACTTTACTAGCGATCTTTTTAGAGGAGTACTTAACGAATTAATATAACTCTCTCAACTATTTACCACCCGCAGTCACAGCTCGCCTACGAACGATGTCATAAAACACTTAAATCACTCCGAAAATTTCTTTAAAATTTTTTGAAAATTTTTGCGTTTATCAAGACAAAGAATGGAACGAGGCCTTACCCTTCATGTTAAATACCATCCGAGAAAACCCTAACAATTCCATTGGGGTTTCCACTTTTAAAATGGTGTTTGGCAAATAAAAGAATAGTAAAAGATAAACTTCTCAACTCATCCTCTCGTAACTGTTGCAACTGTCGTAACTCGTAACTCTCTTGTAACTGTCACCAACTACTTAGATAACTTAAAAATCCATCCTTCACAAAGTTGGTGCGTTTGTCAGTAATAATCTCAAAAACGGACAACACATGAAGGCCTCATTTGACAAAAATACAGCAACCTCACCTTCATTTCATCTTTGGATCCCCCTTGCAAGGAAAATTTCATCTCTGCACATACACACACACACACACACACACCGCGTAGTGTAGTGGTTAGCACGCTCGGCTCACAACCGAGAGAGCCCGGGCACGAGTCCCGGGCGCGGCGAGGCAAATAGGCAGGCCTCTTAATGTGTATCTAGCTCGGGTTTAAGTCCCAGGCTCGACGAGGCAAATGGGGAAGCCTCTTAATGTTTATCTAGCCCTTGTTCACCTAGCAGGAAGTAGGTACGGGATGTTATGGCTTCGCTCTCTCGGTGTATAGTGTGTGATGTGGATTCAGCCCTACCCGAAGATCTATCGGTCTATGAGCTTTGAGCTCGCTCTGTAGGGAAAGGCTGGCTGGTTGACCAGCAGGCGACAGCGAGAATGAATTAATTGCACAAACACACACTCATGTCGCAACTTCTCATACCAGTGCACACTCACACTCACGTCGCCACAACACACTAGTGTCCTAGTATTTCAACCTCAACCTTCTGAGTGTCCTAGTCTGCCATCACGGCACGTGACATAACATTGATAATTAATCAATATTTTTTTTACATAAATTACTTTCTTTAATTATTTACTGCAAAAACATAAATTACATTATATGTGGCTAGGTTTATTTTAAAGTTCAAGTTTATTTTAGTTTAAATTAGTTCGCTATACCTTCTAATATTTTACTGTGTACTATTGTTGTTATTGCAGCTGCTGTCCCAATCACTCACATCTACACATACACATTTTTTTTTTACTTTCAATCCATCACCGTCATCATTATTATTATTAATTCTGCCAACGTCACCACCTGCGCGGACACCACCACCACCACCATGAGGACTACTACTACTACTACTACTACTACTACTACTACTACCACATTGTTGCTGTTTATCTTCACCTTCATCACTATCCCTACCATCACGTACATCAGCACTATCACCACCACCAACGCCATCGCCATTATTAACCATAACAATGACAATAAATGCAGTAACAACACAGACGGCGTCGCCACGTCCCCGCTCCCATTAACCCCCACCACCACCACCACCACCACCTCACCTCCTCCTCCTCCTCCTCCTCCTCTTCCCTATGTACCACATGATCTTTTACTACATTATTATGTTCCTCCTCCTCCTCCTACTTTTCTATCATATGATCCTCTTCTTTTATCATATGTTCCTCCTTTTTTTTTTCTCTCTCTCTTCCTACCTCCTCCTTCTCCATCCTTCCCCTTCTCCTCCACCCCCTAGTGGGAGCTGACTTGTCGTGGTAGGGGGTCTTGCATGCCCGAAGTACTTGGGGAGATTTGCTGGAAGAAGTTTCATCCCTGCTCTTGCCCCTCTTTGGGGAGAGAGGGTTTCCCATGCCAGTAAGGTCTGTCAGGGAAGGGCCAGACTAAATGATTCCCAGGACGTAGGCTGCCAGTATGGGTCAACGGTGCCGCCCGGAGGAGGGACCGCCCTTAGGGGCTGTCCTGCGTTTGATGGTTGGGTGTCTGGGCCGGACGACGTTGGGGAAGGGGGTCTTAGCACCGCCGTTGGCAAACATTCGTATCCATGGAGGCTACTTTTTAAAACGAGCAGTTTCGTGGGAGACGAGGTACCCCGTCCGCGGCGGCCAGCGCTGGGTCCCCTCGTCGATCCGGTAGGCGGTAGCTCTTGGCCCCTGAGGTCATATATTTCTTAGATCTTTGTATAGGGGCAAGCAACGTCACTCTTCCCCTCGTGTGGTGGTTGACCAGGCCTCCTAGGTAGTTTCCTCTGGTCACAGTAATGACTTCGACTCACCTGCTGCCGGTGGACGTGATGTCCTCCTCCTGCATGACCTTCCTGAGGACCTCCCGAGGAGGTTTCTCGCAATTCATCTCAGCCCATGATTCGTAATTCTGTATCAAAGTCTCCTCTTCCTGTAGGCCACTCTCCATTTCATGTTTGTTCTTCTCAGATTCCTCTCAGTAACAAATTTTCTCATTTGGATTTGGCTGATGCCGGTGCTAATGAAGTTTCTGATGGGCTTCCTTCTGCCGGTATTTCGTCTCCTCTTTCCCCAGAGGCAAGGATGCCACGAAGTCCAAAGCGCAGACCATCCACCCGGCCTACAGATAAACGTCAACACTGCTCTACAGAATCAGTTGATTTACTGAGTGGGCCTCCGACAAAGGTCTCTGTCATTCCTTCTCCTCGTGTACAGTCTGTTGATAGAGTCTTGTCCGCTTCTGCAGGCGACTCTGTCAGTTCTTATAAACCTATACGCTCTACTTCTTCTCAGTGTCTTGCTGTTCCGTCTGCAGCGGCAGATGCTGTTGATTGTGAGGACACGCCATTGGTTGATGACGCGGTGCCCTGTCCTCTCGATCATCAAATGTCTCAAGATTCTACTCTTTCGGTTGGTCAGACTCAGGCTATTGTTTATTCCACTCCGTGTGATCGCTCTGGTCCTGATGTGGCATCCACGAAATGTGCCACTTTCAAACAGAAATTGCTTTCCAGTCCGAAAGTTGAAGGCCCTCGGTCCGGCTCTACTCGAGTTCCAATTGCTCCTTCATCTGGAATATCTGGTTCACCGAGTATCCGTCACGTTACCATGAACAGTCAAATTGGTAAAAGTAAAGGGAAGTCACTTCCTTTGGGAGGGACTCGCCCGAAATCTTAATTTGCCACATTCAAAGTCCTTCAGTGGAATTGTCGAGGTCTGCGCATCTCTTGGGAGGAACTCAGATTATCAATTTCCTGGCTTGCTCCTGCATGTATTTGTCTACAGAAGACGATGCTTGGAGACAGCTTTCCTTCAAGTCCTCCCGGGTATGGTAGTTTTTTTCAGTATCCCTATTCCCAGACAGGGCCACCACGGTAGAACAGCTCTCTTTATTCGTTCTGATATCCCTTCTACCCAGGTGCAACTTCAGTCCCCACTGCAGGCAGTTGCTGTTAAGGTATTTTTAGGCAGGTTCTATACCTTATGTAGCCTGTGTCTTCCTCCCGGTGTTCCTATTACCAGGCATCATCTTGATGCCCTGGTTCATGATCTTTCGCCTCCTTTTCTCATACGGGAATTTTAATGGTCGGCATCCTTTGTGGGATGACGGTGCCACCAATCCTCGTGGTGCTTTCCTTGCCTCTTTTATGGAAGACGAAGCATTGGAGCTCTTAAATTCAGGTGATGTGACTCACTTCCATAGCCAAACAGGTACTTTTACTTCTAGTGATCTTTCATTTTGTCCTCCTAATTCTTTTCCTGATTTTAGTTGGCGGGTTCTCCCGGATCTGCACGGTAGTGATCACTTTCCTATTTTAATCGAATCTGCCGATCTTGAGCCACGGTCACGCCTTCCTCGTTGGCGTTTGGATAAGGCAGATTGGCAGCGTTACCATTAACTTATTTCACCACCTGTGACGAGGCAGCAACTGTCTTCGCTGACTTTTTGCGATCTGCAGGCTTCCAGTCTGTTCCCAGGACATCGGGCCAGTTTCCCACACGGGAAGAATGAAGTGTGTTGGAATGCTGTGAGGATGAAACGATCTGCCTTTAACAGGCTTCGCCGCAATCGTGGTGACACTCAGTATTTGGAGGCTTTTCGACAAGCCTGTGCTCGTGCTCGTCGCATCCTCAAGGAAACTCAACGCAGTTCTTTGGGGTTTTATATCTCCTCCATCACAATTAGACTCCTCTAGCCGAGATTTTTAACAAAGTCCGCAACATTTCCTGTAAGTTTTCTCCTCCTCCTTCTCCTGTCCTATTGAATGCGATTGAGAAGGTGGCAGAACCTGAGACAGTTGCCAATCTGTTTGCCTCTCAATTTGCAAATATCTCTCAAAAAGACCCTGGTGCACCTGAGGCTAGATATAGGCCAAATTTGGAGGATGTTGGAGTTCATTTTACCTACCCCGGTGGCGAGTCTTACAATCTTCCGTTTTCAGCATCAGAGTTGAAGACTGCTTTATCTCGGTGCCACGATTCGTCGCCGGGGTTTGATGATATCCCCTGTGCCTTCTTACGGAACATGTCTCATGCTGCTTCTACGTTTTTACTTGATTTATATATTTTATTTGGTGTACCAGTGATTTCCCTTCTTCGTGGTGTGTGGCAGTTGTACTCCTCATCTCAAAGCCTGGGAAGGATCATCTTCAACCTACTAATGATTGGCCGATCTCCTTGGCCTCTTGTGTTTCTAAGATATTAGAAAATATGGTCAATGAGCGTCTTGTGTGGTACCTGGAAAACGTTAATTTCTTAACCCCGGTGCAGTATAGCTTTAGAAAGGCGCGGACTACCACCGATGCTCTTCTGTCATTAGAATCCTCCATTTGCAGGGCGTTTGCCAATAATCTCCATCAAGTCACTGTGTTTTTCGATTTTGAGAAAGCATATGACAGCCTGGCGTCACGGCATTTTACTTAGTTTATATGAGTCTGGTCTTCTTGGCCTCTTTTTATTGAGCAGTTTTTTATCTGATCGCCTTATACGAGTCTGGGTAGGTGGTGTTCTTTCTAAGGATTTTCCTCTTGAGTATGGTGTACCACAGGGTAGTATTCTCAGTGTTACTTTGTTTACTGTAGCTATTAATGGTGTCATTGGTGTGCTCCCTGATGGCGTCCATATGTCGTTCGTAGAACGAAAGCTGCAACTAGCAATTAATAGGGTATCTCGTTGGGCTGTTGAACGCAGTTTCCGATTTTCCCCCTCAGAGACTGTAGCCATGCACTTTTGTCGACTTCACGGTGTTCATCCCGACCCAGATTTCTATCCCTCAAATAAGCGCGTCTCATGTGTTGAGACGATTCGTTATCTTGGTCTTGACTTTGACAGTCGTCTTACCTGGGTGGCTCATCTGCGTTCAGTGAAGACGGCTTGCCAGAAATCCTTACTACTTCTTCGGATTCTGGCTCATGCTTCTTAGGGTGCCGACAGTGACATACTTCTCCTCCTGCACAGGACACTTGTCCTTCCCAAGTTGGAATATGGGTGTGAGATTTACTCCTCTGCTACAGAGGCCCGCTTGCGTATTCTCAACTCCGTGCACCATGCCGGAGTCCGCCTGGCTACCAGTGCTTTTCGATCTTCTCCAATTCTTAGCCTCCGTGTAGATGCAGGCTTCTTGCCTCTTAATTTGCGTCGTCATTCGTCCTTGTTGAGTTGTTGGTTCCGGATACAATGCCTTCCCCAGTCTGTCTTATGTAAGTTGGTCATACAGGATTCTCGTTCGCCTCTTTTACTCCTCGTCCTTGTTTCCCCAAACCTTTTGAGTTTCGGGTTGAGTCTGTTATGGCGACAATATCTGTTCCTTCTATTTCTATCTGCCCTTACAGGTTGTCTAGAGTTGGGTACTGACAATTCCCCGGTGTGTCCGTTTGCAAACTGGTTATAGATATTAAGAAGGATTTACCAACTAATTTTGCTCGTACCCTATTGTTAGAACATACCTATGACCATTCTGGCTCATTCTTAGTGTTTAATGATGATTCTAAATATGATACCGGTGTTGGATTTGGTGTAGCGTTACCTGAGTTTTGTCAGGGAAGAAGTCTCCCGGTGGTGGCTTCTGTTTTTACTGCAAAATTGTCTGCAATAATTCTGGGTTTACAAATTATTTTTACTTTTCCTGTTAATTATTTTACGATTTTCAGTGATTCTCGTAGTGCTCTCTCTGCTCTTAATTCTTATACTCTTTCTGGTAATCCCGTGGTCCTCTCCGCACTTGAGTGGTTGTATCTCCATTACAAGAGGGGGTATCGAATTGAGTTTTGCTGGGTTCCGAGACATGTCGGCGTGCCTGGCAAAAAACGAGTTGATAGACTTGCTCGGGAAGCGGCTATTAGGGCTACTCTTCCTACCCCTGTACCGTGTATGTATGTACTCCCAACAATTCGCGAGGCCATCATAGTTATTGGCAGGAGAGGGTGGAACGTTCGTGGTACTACCTCTAAAATGGGTGAGATTAATAGAACAGTCTCTCATCCTAGGAATCATACTAATGTCCAAGACCGTCACTCCCAAATAACCTTAGCTCGTCTGCGGATAGGCCACACTCGCCTCACCCACAGCTACCTTATGTCAGGAGATTATCAAACATACTGCGATGACTATCTAGCTCCTCTGACAGTATGGCACTTGTTGGTCGAGTGCCCGAATTTGGGAGAATTCCGGCAACGCTTCCTTTTTAAATGTCAATGTGAGGATGGGGTATATATGTATATATATATATATATATATATATATATATATATATATATATATATATATATATATATATATATATATATAGTGTAAGGTGCTTGGGCCTGCTTGTCCTTCCCCAGGTTATGACGTGTTAGCCTTTTGGAAGGAGGCTGGCCTCCTCTCTCTATTCTAGAGTTTTTACCTGTCTGCTTATTTTTACCTTTTTACTTTTACTTTTATTTTATTTCATTTATTTATTTATTTATTTATTCATTTATTTTAAATTTTTTTATTTGCTTGATCTGATTTGCTTTAGTTGATTTTACCGGTTTTATGGGATTTCAACCGTTTGGTAGCGGTGCCATGATGACCCTGGCTGTTGCGGCGCCTACTTCAAATCACTCGCTCACTCCTTCTCCTCCATCCTCCTCCTCCTCCTCCTCCTCCTCCTCCTCCTTCTCCTTCTCCTTCTTCCTTCATACTTCTTCCTCCTCGTCCTCCTCCTCCTTCCTCCTCGTCCTCCTCCCCTCCTCCTCCTCCTCCTCCTCCTTTTCCTCCTCCTCCTCCTCCTCCTCCTCCTCCTCCTCCTCCACCTTAACAACAACAAAAACAACAACAAGAATAACAAAAAGATCTGTGTCAAGACACATGGCATCACTGGTACGATGACTTTATAATTAAGAGCCTTTGGAATAAACTCGTTTACCATTGATTCTGTTATTGTATTTTCTGTGTACAAGTATATCTAGCTGTCCATCTATTTTTAATCATCTTTATATATCTATCTATCCTATCTATCTATCTATCTATCTATCTATCTATCTATCTATCTATCTATCTATCTATCTATGTCTTTAAGTCCTGTTTATCTGTTTCTCTAACCATCAATGTATTTATATATGCATTTCTTTATCTATCTCTGCAGCTGTGTCCTCTCTCTCTCTCTCTCTCTCTCTCTCTCTCTCTCTCTCTCTCTCTCTCTCTCTCTCTCTCTCTCTCTCTCTCCTGCTTATCGGGTTGTTTCCGAGAGGGATTAACAAGGGGACGCCCACAGAACTCAAGGCTGGGGCAAGTCAATGCCTCCTGCTGGGAGTCACTCAGTATGGGAAGGAGCCTGCATGGAGACTCGCAAGACGTGACCGTCAGGGGTGGCGCCGTAGGGTAGGCGTGGCAACGTGCCCCCCGGCGTATGCCCCCTCCATGATATATATATATATATATATATATATATATATATGAGGAGGCAGTAGACACCTGCCGAAACAATAATTACTCCCAGGGAGGCCTAAAGCACTGGATCAGAGGGTGCTGTGAGCTTATCATCAAAACCAGTTGTGACCTCACTGAACGTTTCCCTTTGTGTCTGATAACACAAGGGGCAGTCACAGCCTGCCCTCTAAAGACAACCTCTTCCTCCTCACAAAACTACATGCACCTAGTTACATACACATCCTTCATTCAAAATTTTAACTAAATATGGTGACTCCTACACCAGCCTCGGAGTCCCCTTCTGGGGAGGGTACCTTAAATGTCCCCAAGTCGGAATGCTCTTCTGATATCGACCCTAAATGTCTTGACACCCCCCTCACATTTTTTTTTCTATCAACTTCTGCAACATTTGCGGTCTTCGATATAACTTTCAATCTGTAGAACACCACCTCTCCTCCACTAAACCTCATCTTCTTTTCCTCACTGAAACACAGGTGTCTGAGGCAACTGACAGTAACAACTTTTCTGCTCTCTCCTACTATCTCTACCCTCATTTTCGTTCCAAAGCTGGATGTTGCGTCTATGTCCGCAACGACTTAACTTGCTCTCGTGCCCATGCTCTTGAATCTTCTGAGTTTTCCACCATCTGGCTTCGACTTCAGAGTCACTCTCTGACTAAATTCTTCTGTGCTGTATATCTCTCTTTTAACTCCTCTGACTATAGAAAATTCTTTGACTATCTAACTTCTCAAGTGGAGCACATTCCAACTCTGTTTCCTTTTGCATAGAACTCCATCCTTGGAGACTTCAATGTTCACCACCAGCTTTTGCTTTCCTCTACCTTCACTGACCACCCTGGTGATATATATATATATATATATATATATATATATATATATATATATATATATATATATATATATATATATATATATATATATATGATAATTATGTACAAGGGAGGCGGCCTAAGCCCCTCCCCCCCCCAAAAAAAAAAAAAGCCCACTGAAGTGCTGGTCCCTAGGAAAGTTCAAAATCAATGGCCAAAAGAATGGTATAAGTGTCTTGATACTTCCCTCTTGAAAGAGTTCAAGTCATGGGCAGATGTAAATACAGAAGTAGGGAGAGAGTTCCAGAGTTTACTAGAGAAAGGGATGAATGACGGAGAATACTGGTTAACTCTTGCATAAGAGGTGGACAGAATAGGGGTGAGAGGAAGAGTTCAAGTCATGGGCAGATGTAAATACAGAAGTAGGGAGAGAGTTCCAGAGTTTACTAGAGAAAGGGATGAAAGACGGAGAATACTGGTTAACTCTTGCATAAGAGGTGGACAGAATAGGAGTGAGAGGAAGAGCCAAGACTTGTGCATCGAGGCCATGGGAGCAGGGGAGGCATGCAGTTAGCAAGATCAGAGGAGCAGTTAGCATGAAAATAGCATTAAAAGAGAGCAAGAGAGGCAACATTGCGGCGGTGAGAAAGAGGCTGAAGACAGTTAGTCAGAGGAGAGGAGTTACAAGGGAATACAAGGTAATACAAGGGAGAGCCAAGCAGCAGCAGACCTAATGGTCCTTTCAAGGCTGCTTGGTTACTACTGGTAACTATCTACAGGGAAGAGAGACAGGACAGTACAGGAGAAGGCTCCTCCCCACCCACCACTCCCTCCAGCTTTCGCTGGCATGGAAAATAGTTTTGGAAAAGTACCATGCAGTATGGAAAAACTGGCATGGAATTTTCACAGGAAAGGATGAAAGGAAATTTTGCTATTCACCCTACAATGGTGAACTCTACATGTTTATCTGAAAAATAAAAGAGACACAAAAACCATGGCATTAATTAATAGGAGAATACGTGTTAAGATTATTCGGACAAGAAGAGAGCCTGTTGGGGGTTTGCTTTTAAATATTTATCAATTTTGTTTTTGAATGATGGAATAGAGCTGCTGTTTACAATTTCAGAGAGCAGCTTATTCCAGATGTTAACAATTCGGTTAAAGAAGAAGTACTTAGCTTCGTGAGATTTAAAACGCTTAGGTGTAGTTTTGCAACCATTATTTCTTGTATAGGAATTGTTAATGTTAAAGTACTTATTAACGTTAAGGTTACTATATCCTTTAAAAATTTTGAAAACTTCGATTAGGTCTCCTCTTATCCTGCGCTGTGTTAAGCTGAATACGTTTAATTCTTCCAGTCGTTCCTCATGTGTTATTTTTCAATCTAGGAATCATTTTGGTGAATCTGCGTTGTATTTTTCCAGTTTTTCCATGTCTTTTCTATAGTATAGTAACCAGAACTGCACACAATATTCGAGTTTAGGACGCATCAATGAGTTATATAAGGCAAGTATGACCTTTTTCAGATTTAAATTCGAAGGTTCTACCAATGAACCCTACTAATTTGTTTGCCGTTTTCACTGTTTCTGTGCAGTGTTGGCTCGGCTTAAGATCCTTTGATACAACAACGCCAAGATCTACTTCTTTTTCTGTACTTGCCAGAGGCACATTTTTCATCGAGTATTTAGCTTGGACATTGTTGTTTCCGATATGAAGGACCTTGCACTTTTCTACATTAAATTTCATCTGCCATTTTTCCGCCCAGCATGCTAGTTTGTTCAGGTCACTCTGCAATTCTTGCCATTGTGATGCTGACTCTACTTTACTCATTATTTTGGTGTCGTCCGCGAATTTACTTAGAGTACAGTTTATACCTTCATCAATATCATTGATGTATACTATGAAAAGTACTGGACCTAAAACAGAGCCTTGAGGAACACCGCTATTTACTTTATGCCACTCTGACTCTTTTCCGTTGATAACAACACGTTGTTTTCTGTCAGAGAGCCAATCTCCCAGCCATTTCAGGGTATTTCCGGCAATGCCGTGAGCTTTTACTTTACTTATTAGTCTTTTATGTGGGACAGTGTCGAAAGCTTTCTGGAAATCAAGATAAATAATGTCCACAGCTTTTGTCTCGTCATACGAGTTAAATACTTCATAAAAGAAGTCTAGTAAATTTGTTAGGCAGGAGCGCCTGTTTCTGAAGCCGTGTTGGGAGTCTTTAATTATTTTGTTCTCTTCTAGGAACGTGACAATCTTATTTCTGATTACTGTTTCCATCAGCTTGCACACTACCGAAGTAAGACTGATTGGCCTGTAATTTGCTGGGAGTGATTTATTTCCTTTTTTGAAAATGGGCGTGACATTTGCTAGTTTCCACTCATTGGGGACTTTCCCCGCTAGTAACGTTTTATTAAATAAAGTTGTGAGTTGTTTCACGAGCTCATTTTTTGCTTCCTTAAGAAGCCTGGGTGATATTTTATCTGCCCCAGGTGTTTTATTTACGTTCATGTTGTTCATGGCTGAGAGGATTTTATTTTCTGTGATAATGAAGTTAGTCAGTGTGACACCCTGTGTCTGGGGGGCGACGGTAGGCAGGTTACCGTGATCCTCAGTCGTGAAGACTGTTGAAAAATAATTGTTAAGGGTGTTTGCCATGTCTACTTCGTTTGCTATTTGTTTACCATTTCCCGTTAATGGACCAATTGTTGACGTTAGAACCCTTTTAGTTTTTACGTAACAGTAAAATTCTTTCGGGTTTGTCTTGCAAGAGTTTGCTATCTGCGCTTCAGCAGATTTCTTGCTGCGCTTTATCAGCTTCTTCGATTGTCTGCGTAATCTGTCATGTTCTAATTTATCATTTTCGTGATGTGTTAATTTATATTTGTGGTACGCCTCTTTCTTTGCCCTAAGGCAGCATCTGATTTAATTGTTTCACCATTTGGGTTTGGTGTTTTTAATGATCCTTCTGTTTCGTAGCGGTACACACAACTTCGCTGTTTCCTTTCTCGTTGTAGCTAACGCTTCCCATGCTTTGTTTACGTCTGGTGTTTCCAGCAATGTATTCCAGTTAATGGATGCAAGTTGCATGCGGAGGCTGTCATAGTTTGCACGCCAATAATCAGGCACTTTTTCTTTACTTTCATTTACCTTAGTTTTATTAAAGTTAATGGTAAAGGATAAACTATGAAGGTCGCTACTGCTAAATTCTGGTCCAACTTTCAGGTCTTTGACTGTATTCTCATCATTAAAAGGTAAAGTGGGGGGCTTACGCTGTATCAGCGCGTGGCTGCGGGCGCTCATCTCCCGTCTCTTTGGCCTTTGAGCCTGTGGTGGAGTAGTCCCTTACCCCGGGACATGGGGCCAGCATGAAATCCGGGTTTCCACAGTTTACCTTCCCTAGGTTGCCCTAGGTACCCATTTATCGACCAGTGAAGGATGAAAACCTGGGTGGGGTCCGCGCCGTCCTCGTCCGGGATCGAACTCGGGCCCACGGATTCGTAGCCAGACGCGCTAGCCACTGCACCGTGGCGGCGCATCATTAGTGAGAACAATATCAAGAATATTGTTTCCTCTCGTCGGGTGCATGACGTGTTGCTGGAGTAAGCTTTCTAGTAAACAAGTGTAGAGCTGCCGACCTGCATGAGCAGAGAATGGTTCGCCCCACCTCGTGACTGGGAGGTTGAAGTCCCCCATTATTACGCAATTATTTGCGCAGCAAATGTCAGCTATTTGTTCATAGACTTGTTCGTCTATAGCGGGTGACTGGGCTGGAGGGCGATAGAAGAGACCTAATGTTATTTTTTGTGACTTGTTTTCTATATGAATGAAAGTGAAATCAATGTTTGCAATGGCTGGGGTTTGCATCAAAGGTTTAATATTACTTTTAATATATAACATTACACCGCCCCCTGTACGGTGAGATCTCTCGCAACTATAAGAGTTATAGCCGGGAAGTGAGTACTCGGCCAGGTAGTCTCTGTGCGCTGAATTAATCCAAGTTTCAGTGATACCAATGACGTCGTAGTTTTCTTCGTATATAAGAGCTTGCAGCTCATCAAATATAATAGGAGGAAAAGCTCTTGATTCCACCCTGTTCAATAAAGCTGTATGAGTGGAGCCTCCCCAAACATGCAAAGCATACTCCATACATGGACGGATTAGGCCTCAGTATAGAATTAGCAGTGGGGGAGGGGGGGGTGAGAAAAACTGGCGGAGATGGCTCAGAACACTAAACTTCTTAAAAGCTGTTTTAGCTAGAGAGAAGATGTGAAGTTTCCAGTTTAGATTATAAGTAATGGATAGACAGTGAATGTTCAGTGCGGAAGAAGGGGACAGTTGAGTGTCATTGAAGAAGAGGGGATAGTTATTTGGAAGGTTGTGTCGAGTTGATAGGTGGAGGAATTGAGTTTTTGAGGCATTGAACAACACTAAGTTTGCTTTGCCCTAATCAGAAATCTTTGAGAGATCAGATGTTAGGCGTTCTGAGGCTTCCCTGCCTGAGCTGTGTACTCCCGGAAAGGTTGCTCGTCTATGGAAAGACGTGGAAAAGTGCAAGATGGCATCATCAGCATAGGAGTGGGTGGGACAAGAAGTTTGTTTTAGAAGATCATTGATGAATAAAAGAAAGAGAGTGGGTGATAGGACAAACCATTGAGGAACACCATTGTTCATAGATTTACGGGAAAAACAGTGACCGTCTACCACAGCAGCAATAGAACGATCAGAAAGAAAACTTGAGATGAAGTTGCAGAGAGAAGGATAGAAGCTGTAGGTGGGTAGTTTGGAAATTAAAGCTTTGTGCCAGACTCTTATCAAAAGCTATTGATATGTCTAGGGCTACAGA
Source organism: Callinectes sapidus (assembly GCA_020233015.1). Classification (NCBI taxonomy): domain Eukaryota; kingdom Metazoa; phylum Arthropoda; class Malacostraca; order Decapoda; family Portunidae; genus Callinectes; species Callinectes sapidus. The sequence goes on along the minus strand of CM035177.1, from coordinate 2,483,315 downwards.
AAAAGTTTCACCAATATCCCTAAAAGAGGATGACCAAGAAAGGAAAGCCAGATCACCAGTAGAGCGGCCATGATGGAACCCATACTGGCGATCAGATAGAAGATTGTGATGTGATAGATATTTAAGAATCTTCGTGTTGAGAATAGGTTCGCAAACTTTAGATAAGCAGAACATTAAAACAATAGAACGGTTGTTTGAAGGATTAGAACGGTCACCCTTTTTAGGAACAGGCTGAATGTAGTGAAACTTCCAGCAAGAAGGAAAGGTAGATGTAGATAGACAGAGCTGAAAGAGTTTGACTAGGCAAGGTGCAAGCACAGAGGCATAGTTTCGGAGAACAGTAGAAGGGATCCCATCAGTTCCATAACCCTTCCGAGGGTTTAGGCCAGCGAGGGCATGGAAAACTTCATTACGAAGGATTTAAATAGGTAGAGGGGGTAGGAGAGGGAGGAACAACCCCAGAATCATACAAGGTAGAGTTATTAGCAAAGGTTTGAGCAAAGAGTTCAGCTTTAGAGTTGATGAGATGGCACTGGTGCAATCAGGTAAAGGGGAGAAAGTTGAAGAAGTAAAGTTGTTAGATATGCTTTTGGCTAGATGCCAGAAGTTTTGAGGGGAGTTGGATCTGGAGAGATTTTGACACTTTCTAAGGATGAAGGAGTTTTTGGCTAGTTGAAGAATAGACTTAGCATGATTCGGGGCAGAATTATAAAGCGCAAGAGACTCAGGTGATGGAAGGCTCCAGTACCTTTTGTGGCCCACCCATCTATCATGGATAGCACAAGAGCAGGCTGTGTTGAACCAGGATTTGGAAGGTTTAGGTCAAGAAAAAGAATGAGGAATGTACGCCTCCGTGCCAGACACTGTCACCTCTGTTATGTGCACAGCACACAGAGACAGGTCTCTGACATCGAAGCAGTAATAATTCTAAGGAAAATCAACATACCTCCTCAGGTCTTCCTAACTAGCAGAGGCAAAACGCAAAAGGCACCTCCGCTTTGGAGGATCCTGAGGAGAGACTGGAGAAATAGGACAAAATACAGATATGAGATTGTGATCACAGGAACTCATCGGAGAAGTAAGGGTGACAGCATGAGCAGAAGGATTAGAGGTTAGGAAAAGGTAAAAAATGTTGAGTGTATCTCCAAGACGGTCAGGAATACGAGTAGGATGCTGCACCAGTTGCTCTACTTCATGAAAGATGGCAAAGTTAAACGCAAGCTCACCAGGGTGGTCAGTGAATGGAGAGGAAAGCAAAAGCTGGTGGTTAACATTGAAGTCACCAAGAATGGAGATCTCTGCAAAAGGAAATGTGTTCCATTTTAGAAGTTAGATAGTCAAAGACTTTTCTATAGTCAGAGGAGTTCGGAGAGAGATATACAGCACAGAAAATTTTATTTAGGAAGTGACTCTAAAGCCGAAGCCAGATGGTGGAAAACTCAGAAGATTTAAGAGCGTGGGCACGAGAGCAATCTAAGTCGTTGCGGACATAGACGCAATATCCAGCTTTAGAACGAAAATGAGGATAGAGAAAGTAGGATGGAACAGAAAAAGGGGTACTGTGAGTTGTCTGAGACACCTGTGTTTCAGTGAGGAAAAGAAGATGAGGTTTAGTAGAGGAGAGGTGGTGTTTTACCGATTGAAAATTAGATCGAAGACAGCGAATGTTGCAGTTGATGGTGAAAAATGAGAAGGGGTGGGTCAAGACACTAAAGGTCGATAGGAGAAGAGCACTCCGACCTGGGGACATTTAAGGTACCCTCCCCAGAAGGGGACTCCGAGGCTGGTGTAGGAGTAGCCATATTTAATTAAATTTTGAGTGAAGGTGCATGTAGTTTTGTGTGGAGAAAGTGGTTGTCTTTAGAGGGCCGGCTGTGACTACCCCCTTGTGTTATGAGACACAAAGGGAAATGTTCAGTGAGGTCACAGCTGGCTTTGATGAGCTCACAGCACCCCCTGCTCCAGTGCCATTAGACCTCCCTGGGAGTAATTACTGTTTCGGCAGGTGTCTACTGCCTCCTCCTTTGAGGAGCCAGTATATATATATATATATATATATATATATATATATATATATATATATATATATATATATATATATATATATATATATATATCAGTCAATTAGTCAAATGTGTGGCAGACGCTAAGGGACACGTCTACCTATCGCGCTGCTCCTGGTGGTTACGCCTCGCGAGTCTCCATGCAGACTCATTTCCCTTACCAAATAAGAAGCATCGATTTGTCCCAACCATGAGTTCTGTAGGCATCTCTTTGGCTTCCTCCACGTTGGATTATCCCTTTCGGAGACAACCTGATTAACAGGATCGGCTTCCGGGTAGCGTACTATATGCCCATTTATCCACATTTAGTGTTGATGGACCATTCGGGTAATCGGCCTCTAATCGGTCTCATGGGGTAATCGCTGATTTGACACCCCTTGCTTTTGTGAAGAAATCTAACACCATAGATATCAATTCGCCTCTTCAGGTCGGTGTTCAGTGAGCGACTTGAATATCCGAATCTTTATCCGCGTGTACCGATAACGAGAAAATACTGCTTTTGAGTCAGTCCGTAATACCGTGAGCCAAGCAAATCCGCCATATGAGTTACTGGCTCGATACACCGATTACTGAATCATCAATAAGCACAACACCCTTCAACTTTGATATCATCAATGGAGGGTGCAGTTTCATAATTGGGTGGATCAGCATCCAGCATCTGCAACCCTGCAATTTGGAGGTGTCTACTTGGAGGATTCACGATGAACAGCTGCTCAAAATACTCATCCCAACGAGCCATCTACCCATCTGCGTTCGAAACGAGGCAACATGTTCTTTCCGAGTAGTGCTCCCTTGTGCTGTAGACTTGGAGCGAAGTTTCTTCAGGCCTCGATAAGCAGGTTGAAGGTAATTAGTATTTAAATGACACTCAACATCCTCAGCTAGAGACCCCTGACATACCTTTCCTTGTCTCCCTTCAGGAGAGCTCTAGTCCTACGTGAAAAAGCCATGTACTGGTCACGGTTCTCAGCATGACTCCTGAATATTGTCCCCATAGCTCTACTGGGTCCTTAAGGGTGTAGACCACTCCATTCCGATTGGAAATTGTCACTACATACTCCTCAGCACATGTTAAAGCCTTCTTCTTTTCAAGATGAAACGCAGTGTGGACATATCTTGGAGGCTTTTTAGACTTAATATGAAGCTTGAGTGTAGCAACAACAAGCCGCAAAGAACTTGGCACTCGGAAAAACTTATGAAGCATCCTCCAACGATTATTAGCAAGGATATGGTTCATTATCTTTGATATCCCTCCTACACTACTATATCAAGTACAGCGGTGAAGTGCTGGTCTCTGACACCAAAACCTGCAATTTTTAACCTTCTGTTCCTTGCAAGCTTGAGAAGGAAAGAGCTGTTATTGTTCCTGGTACCAGAGCCATGAGGGCCAACACATTGCTCATAGCCAGCTCTCTCAGTGTCAGTGATAATATTAAAGTTGCCAAAGACAATGAACAAATCACGACAGGGACACTGTTTCAGTACAGAGTCGAGTTTAGCGTAGAACATCTCTTCAGTTTCACACATCTCAGTAGGAGCATACACTACAACAACAGACAAGAAGCTTCAGTTCCAAATGAATTACACATTCATCAAGCGGAGTCACCTCTATAACGAACGACTACATTCTACTGGAGATGCTTATGGCAACCCCTTTGACATGGTTACCATTACTCATGCCGAATCAGTAGTAAGTAAAGCCATTGCTACTGGCCTTGCTACTGCCAGGCCTCCTTTTCTGAGAGCCCTGCCATATGCATCCTCTGAGATGCTTAGGAAGTTCCAGGACCCAAACACAGAACCCTCGGAAGGGTTATCCCAGGAATGGTCCAATGGGAAGGTGTCACATCCTGAACCCCACTGGCACCCTCGAATATTAAAATGGGGTGAAGGGACTCCTTCTGAGGATGCAGGGCTGTCTTTTCCCCAATATATATCAAACAAATAGGCAGGCCTATCTTATGCCTTGGCCTGTCATGCAATTAAGTAAGTAAAAGCATTGTATAACTAAGTAAATAAATTAAACCATACGACAATGAAAACATCTCAAACTGTACAGTATGAGGGAAATGCTTAAGTGTATGACAAGCCAAGAGTCTCTTTGACAAACATTGATGTTTCAGTATTGGCCATACATATTGACATTTAGTGAAACAGGTATTTTGATTAATGTGGCATGCTAGAAGGCGTGACGAGCTGAAAAGAGTTTGGGAAAGACCAGAGTAGGTGTTATCAGTGTACAGGTAATTCAATATGAAAGCGATGGTGAAGGCAGTTGGCAGAGAACGAGATCATCTTACCTGTAGAACCACCATCCTCCTCCGTAGGCTTGGGCGCAGGGGCAGCATTCTGGCGCCTTATCATTGTCACGGTCAAAGGTAGAGAAAAGGTGGTCATTGTGGGCCGAAAAGCTATCAGACGCGTTGCCATTGTAGTCGAATACACGCAGCCGGAAATCATCATCTTCGTGCCCGACGCTGCCATCAAGAGAGGAAGTGAATGGTGTGCTATCAGAAAGACAGAACGGAAGATGAGACAACTGATTGCTAATTTTATGTCATGGCACTGATTTTGCTTATGTGAATAAGAAACAATTTATTATGTGATAAAATGTGAAAGCAATAGAGCTAATTTAAACGACGTAATCAAGGAGAGTTATGAATATTGCCAACATAAGTGTTTTTTTTTCTCTATATGTAAGATGGGTACCAGAAAAAGACAACGTTCAAAATCATATGAAGGTGTAATACAGAAGAAGGCAGGAAGTTTCAGAGCTTAGCAGAAAATGGATGAACAATTAGAGAGGTGGAGTGCGGTGAAAGAAAGAATATAGCCATTTGCAACAAAGCCTCGGGAGGAGGGGGGATGCAGTTAGCAAAATCAGAAAAGAAGGTCGTATAAAAGTAACGGTAGAGGATTTCAAACAACTGCAACATTGCGGCAAAAAGAAAGACCGATTCTCCTAGTGTAGTTTCTGCACTTGTCTCTTCTTTTGCTTTTATTAATCCCCTTATTTTATCCGCCCTTGAGTGGCTTGATTTACTCACCAACAGAAGTTATTGCATTGAGTTCTGTTGGGTCCTGGATCACGTCAGCGTGCGCGGGAATGAGAGAGCTGTTAAAAACTTGCCCGGGAGATGGCAACTAGGGCGTACTCCATGCTCCAGTCCCTTATACACATATTTTTCCAACGATACACACGGCAATGCGTGTTAGATGGCAGAGACGGTGGGATGCTATTAGGGCGGCTTAAAAAATGGGTGAGGTTACCATAACCGTGACCCATCACTGGACTTTAGCTGAAGTCAGAGGCAGTTTCGGCCCGTTTGCGGATAAGCCACACTCGCCTCATGGTTATTTGATGTCCGGTGATTACCAACCGTACTGTGAAGACTGTGTGGCATTTGCAAGTTGGATGCTCCTGTTTGTAGTTTGTTCGACTTTGGGCAATGGTTCTTTCACTAATGTCTTCATGGGGATGGGGTTTATAGTCTTTATCGGGTGCTTGGTTCATCGTGTCTCTCTTCTGGCTAGGATGTTTTTCATTATATAGAAAAGCCTGGCCTTATCTCTTTATTGTAATGTCTTTGCAACTTTAAATTACTGAGAGGACGTGAACACAAGTGAAGAAGACGCCAGGTATCTGGTGGGTCGGTCAGTGTGGTCAGTATCTTGGATACGTAACAAATAAGGCCAGTTATCTGGATCAATGGGTTTTGAGTACGGATCGAACAATGCCAGGCACAATGGCCTAAATCAGTGCTATCAACACCCCCTAATTTCAAATAAATAAACTTATTTTAATTGTCTGGATTTTAATTAAATTAAGTAACTTGAATAATTTTAACCTATATAACCTTTTAGCAAACCTTTTATCAAACATAAACGTTCATTTTAACAACATTAATCTAATGTACGTCTTAGGCTACTTTCAGTTTATTTTAGGGGCGAGAAATGAACGTCGATGTTGTGGCACTTCATCAAAATCACTCAATTAATTGTGTTGTAGAAGATTTGAATCGAGAGTGAGGAATGAACACCTCAGTGCCAGACAATATTACGTCCGTTATGTCATAAGTTACAGAGATGAGTTTCTGACAAAGAAGCAGTGATCATTCTAAGGAAAATGAACATATTACATGTATCTTTTGAGGTACCCCCAAACTAGCAGAGGTAAAGCGGCAGATGTACTTCTACTTTATGGGATCCTGATGCGGGATTGGAGCAATAGGACAAAATGCATATAGTTATATGTTTTTGATCGGAAGAGTGCAATGGAAAATTGATGTACTTATTTCGCATGACTTAGATAATTTATTTGTAAAGTAGTGTTTGGTTGAGGGCATGTATCCACTGTCCAGTGTGCAATGGTGTATACACTTACTAAGCAACTTTTTCTCCACAAACTGTCTCATTCCAGATCAACCAACTACCATATTCCACGTTCATATCACCTTTATCCCTACAGTATGATCGTATAGAGAAAATTTCCACTTTTCTTCAAAGGTATTTAAGGGTTTTGGCTGTGAGCTGGTTTATTACCTCTAATGTTCACTCAAAAACAAAAAACAAAGTATGTGATAATTAGATTAAAAATGACAATTAATATACTGCAGTTTTTGACCACAATAAATGAAGAAAGGAATGTGAAAAATCAGAGAATGGTGATAATGAAACATGAAAATGCTATAGTGATTATGGGTATGTGTTAAAGTGAAAACAATACCACAGAATTCCAGACTCACCTGAAAGTCAGATACTCGGCGTAAGCATAATTGCCTTCGAAGTCCCATAGGTCAAAACGAATCATCATCCTTTGTTCCGAGGTGAGCCTGCGAATCAACACACATTTAAATACACACACACACACACACACACACACACACACACACACACGATAGATATATGAAAAAGAAAAAAAAAAATGTATATATCCATAGATTCATAAAAAAAACTTATCATGCTCAGTATTTTTTAGAAGTAAGGGAAGAAAAAATACCCACTTAATGGCCAATTGCGTTGCAGGTCCAAGAAAGTCAACCGAAAGAAAGTTGTGCAGCAAGGTCCCAGGAAGAGGTTATTAAGATCAGAAGAAGAGCAGTTAGCATGAAAATACTGATAGATCTAGATGCAAAATCACGTCCATTCAGAAACAACCAACCATTCAGGAAGAAATCACGCAAGGATGCCACAAAACGCTTCACTTATGAACTCTCTAAGATCTCTAATTGGGACAGAAAAAACTCAATAGTATTTAATACCTTAAAAAATCAATTTCTCCACCTATCAGTTTGACACAGGCTTTCAGAGAACTATCCCCTCTTCTTTCATGACACTCAACTTTTCCCCTCTTCTATATGAATATCCTCGGTCTCTTCTTTACTTATAATCTCATTTGGAAACTTTGTATCTCATCTCTTGCTAAAACAGATTCTATGAGGTTAGACTATGTTTAACCAAGGATTGGAAAGTTTTGGTTGAGAAAAGGAGTGAGCAATGCTAGACTCTATCACCTCCGTTATGCACTCGACAGAGTGGTCATGACAAGGAAAATCAGCATAATACCCCCACAGGTTTCCCACCAGGAAGAGCTAAAACGGAGGCACCTCCGCTTTGGGGATCTTGAGGAGTGATTGGAAAAATAGGACAAGATACAGATATAAGATCGTGATCGGAGGAGCCCAACGGAAAGGATAAGGAGAAGGATTAGACATAAAAAGTGGAAAAATATTGGCCCACCTCCAAAATAGTCAGAAATATGAGTAGAGTGTTGTACGAGTTGGAAAACCTAATACTGGTTCTCAAGGATGGTCATTCAAAAGAAAGGAAAACCAAAGTTGGTGGTGAAATTTGAAATCTCTAAGGATGGAGATCTCCACGAAAGGATAGAAACAGAATATTGAATAAGTCAAACAATTTCTTATACTCAGAAAAGTTCGGAGAGGTGTAGACTTCACTGATAAATTCAGTTTGAGAGTAACTCTTGACTGCATGCTTAAGGGTGTAAAACTTGGAATATTCAAGACCATTGCAGCTAGAGGAAGTCAAGTCGTTGTGCACATAGAAATAACATTCAGCTTTAGAACAATGATGAAGAAAGAAAAAGTAGGAGAGGACAAAAAGGTTTTATTATCTGTTACCTCAGGCACCTGTGTTTCAGTGAGGAAAATAAGATTTTCCTCCAGCTACTGGGGAATTACCTGCAAGGAAGGACCCTCCAGGTAGTAGTAAATGGACAGGCCTCTGAGTCCCTCCCAGTGGAAGCCTCAGTTCCGCAGGACTCCGTGCTGGGGCCAGTGCTGTGGAATGTATATGTGGACGACCTTCTCCAGCAGCTGCCAGCAGTCTCTGCCTATGCAGACGATTGTACCCTCTCCTTCACCTACCCTCGACAGGACAGTGGGCGTGCGGCTGATGAAGTAAATCATCAGCTAAGGGTGATACAGGAGTGGGGTGAACGCTGGCAGGTGACTTTCGCCCCAGAGAAGACCCAGGCAATGGTGGTCTCTCGATCCCCCACTGCCGGGCCAGCAGTGGAAGGAAGGATACGCTTTGGTGGCGTTCCTCTACTACTCCAGGAAGCTGTCAAGATTCTTGGAGTGGAAGTGGATCGAGGGCTACGGTTTGATGGCCACATCAAACACATTGCCCAAAAGGCCTCCCACAGGGTCTCAGCCTTGAGAAGGACAGCCGGCTTCCTTGACAGGACGGGTAGGCTATTACTCTATAAGGCCCAGATAAGGCCTTACTTAGAGTACGCCGCACTCTCCTGGATGTCGTGTGCTGCCTCCCATATCAAGAAACTTGACTGCATTCAGCGACGAGCCCTGCGATTGGTGGACGCTGCTGACCCCCCGACACAGCCTGAACATGAGAGTCAACTAGATTCGCTGGAGCACCGCAGGGACGTTGCAGGACTTGTTGTGTTCCACAAAGCAATGGTGCAAAAAATACCACACTTGGCTGGGTTACGTCAGCCTCCAAGAGTCACTACGCAGAGCACGAGAACGGTGCTCAATAGTGGTGATGCAGTGGAGGTGCCGCGATCCCATGCCAGCCAGCACCAACGAACATTTGTGGGGCGAGTGTCTCGGATGTGGAACATCTTCACTGCTGCCACTCCACACATCCGGGAAATGAACACCCAGAGTGCTAAACTCGCGGCCCACAAGTGGAGAGGGGCTCAGCCCACCCCTCTGAACCTATTTGTATGTTAAAGACTGGCAAGCGGGCAGTGACAATACAGTGGTGGCATGTATATAATTGTAGAATTAAGACATTAGTAATTATAAGTGTAAATATGTACCTAGATATAAGGGTTTTTATTTGTATATATATAAGTGTAAATGAAAATATTATTTAAGAATTGTTGCCCTTGAAATAGGTGGCACACGGCAGTGTACCTTTGGGCAAAGTATGCAAGTGTAAATGTTAAAAAAAAAAGAAAAAAAAAAAAGATGTTTAGTAGAAGAGATGTGGTGTTTTACAGATTAAAAATTAGAACGGTTACCACCCACATTGCAGACGTTAATGGTGGTAAGTTCACCAGGATGATGAGTGGATTTGTGAAGAGGAAAGCCAAAACGTGTTACGAACATTGAAATCTGTAAGGATGGAGATCACCGATAAAAGGATAGTTACATAATGCGTTCATTCCTTATACTCATAGGAGTTAGGAGTAGGGTAGAGAGAACACTTAAATTTATTTAGAGAGTAACTATTAAGTCAATATTAGATCAACCCAGAAATTGATGATGTTGAAGTTGAGAGAAGTGTCAAGTTATTTAAAATCGATAACCAAAGAGCGGTGTGACGTGGAAACATTGATGGAATGGTTTTAGAGACGCCATTATTTTTTTTTTTTCAATTTTCAGGGAAGGTTGTGTGTGTAGTAAGTGCATGTAGTTTTATGTGAAGGAGAGTGGATTATATAAGGGAAGCTGTGAATGCCCGAAAAAGTTGTGAAACACAAAAGGAAACATATGTTCAGGAAATTTACAGAAACCTTCTCCCACATTGCCATTTTTTTTTCCACTTGTAAAAATAACTTCCTCCGGCTCTACCTCGTCCTCGCTACTAATCTCCTGCAGAACCTCTGTATGTTGCCTCATCTGAAGCTCCTGCAACTCCACCTGATGCTAGACCGATGCGCCGATTAGCGGTAACATCCCGAAGCACGAATCGTACCTCAAATTTGCGTACGTATTTCAAACAATAAAAATTACCAAATCATGGGTGGTATCTCAAGAAATTCATATGTTAGGCTGCTCGTATCTCAAGGTACTACTGCATTCCTTTTCTGGTAAACCTTCTTCTGTATTTACAACTTCCCATGAATTATTTCTATCTAAGAGGAAGGTTTCAAAACACTTGTACCTGGGTTTTTGGCTAATTCCATGGAGCTTCAAGTGGGCTTCATTTTCATAGTTTTTATAGCACTAGGTATGCGTACACCTTCTTACTTAAAGAATACCTGCAAGGGGAATGACAGTGAAGTGGACTACTTTTTTTCTTTTTATGTTGCCATTGGGAAGAATTTTCTCCCTAAATTATATATATATATATATATATATATATATATATATATATATATATATATATATATATATATATATATATATATATATATAAGAAGAAGAAGAAGAAGAAGAGGAAAGAGAAGAGGAAAAATGACCTGAATATAAAGGTGCCGAGGTCAAGTTCAGCCCTTATTATTGCAGCCTGAGTCGATTTGAGGGACAAAATTTTCCCTCAAATGTTTTATGATGCTTCTAGGTCAAATCAACATCCTGGAAAATAATTATAGCTGTCATTTACTTGTTACTTCTGTATGAGTCATATATATATATATATATATATATATATATATATATATATATATATATATATATATATATATATATATATATATATATATATACATTATATATATGTGTGGGTGTGTGTGTGTGTGTGTGTGTGTGTGTGTGTGTGTGTATGTGAGAATGTATACCAATTTGTATCATATTATGTGCAAGTAACTTTTAAGAGAAAAGTCAGCTTACACTACAGATAACAGGTTATATCAAATTAAGGTTAAAACCATTACAAAAAATAGAGGAGGAGAGTTAGAGGTCCGAGAGAGGCCCAAGATAGTGTGACCTCGGCGAGATCGGTGGGATCTCGTGAACAGTAATTGGATTTTTATAAGTTGTAATGAAGTCTTAAAATCAAGTAAACCATTATTGAAATGGAGTAGAAATAATGATAGGATGTTTATATTTATCATTTTGATGTTGATTGTATGGCAATTATGGAAGGTGACTGCATAGTGTTCTTATATTGAATTGGTGATCTTATTGTTATTTTTAGTGTCGTTGGGTTGAGAGGGATAATCGTCGTTGTGCAAATATTATATATTGAATTATTGTGTACGGTGTCATAACATACTATTGTCATGTGGTAAATAAAATCCCCAAATTACATTGTGAATATTGTGCATGAACATGGTAGTAATTCCTGCATATTGATTAAAGACGTAAAATTTTAGTTATCATCATTGAGAAAGGAAACTATGTTGCTTAGTGATTGGTACTTTACTGGCTACATGTCGAATACATTTTGTTTGCGTATTAGCATTATGTATCAGTAAACAAAGAGAAAGTTTACATGAGTATCTATAACCAGTAGTCAGAAAAATTCGGGACATTGTGCAACACCTCTAATCATAACAGTGGTGGTAGCAGTGGAATGCAACTGTTGCATAAAATGTTGCAAATAATTACTAGAAAATTATAATTGTAAGAATTTGGAACTGTTCGAATGGATCAATGAATCAATAAATTAGAGGGTGGCGTACACCAGGGGGCACGTTGCCTCACCTACCCTATGGTGCCACTCCTAGCGATCATGCCTCGAAAGTCTCCTTGCAGGCTCCCTTCACATCCCAAGTAACTACGAGCAAGATACATCTACTTGCCACAGCCATAAGTTCTATGGATGCTGCCCTGACCTCCTCCATGCTGGATTATCCCTTTCGGAAACAACACAATAAGCAGAATCGGCTTCCAGGTACCATACCGTATGCCTGCATTTGTTGTTACAGATCGAAATCTTCATCCGCCGGCTCAGGTATTGATGCTAAATATTCATGCTGAGCCAATGTTTAATGATGTAGGACAGGTGTATCTGCTATACGAATCACTGTACCAAGGTAAGTGAAGTTTTCCGATATCCCACTACCAAGATAAGTGAAGTTTTCCGATATCTCAATGTCCTTGACCCACTTCAAAGCACTCACAGTCTTAGAGTACAGGTCACTCAATAGACCAATAATCCTTGCAGGAAAGCCACGGAGACACAGATAATCCCAGAGTGTCTCTTGATGTTTTAATGAAATGGCTTCTTGAGATCAACATAGGATGCAATCTTCCCTTGTCAAAACTCAAATTAGGGCTCCATTATCGGCGCATTAAGCATTATCGGTGGAGCCCTAATTTGAGTCCTCCACCAGTACACTTTGTGTACTGGTGGAGGCGTGAACTCAAACTGTTCAAGTCTCTGGTATTTCAGCAAGTGACTGTATCAGCAGCAAATGGGCAAGCACTTTGCCTGGTATGCTGAGTAGTGATATATACCGCAGTAGATGTTGCAGTCCTGATAGTTCCCTTTCCCCTTCCAGATTGGAAAGACCAGCACCTTTTTTCAAGTCAAGGGAAATAGTACCTGAATGCTATTCAGCAGTCAAGACAGCATGCAAGCCATGAATCATGTCCTTATCCCCAGCTTTGAAAAAGTCTGCACTGACGGTACAGATACTATCAGCCTTTCCACCCTTCAACTTTGCTACTGCCTTTTTGTCATCATTAATCATTATCAGCATCCAGTATCTGTATCCCAGCAGTTTGGACGTGTCTGCTTGGACAGCTCCTCATAGTACTCAGCTCAATGAGCAATCTGCGTTCAATACAAGACAACCATCTGTTTTTTGGATGGCATACTTTTGAGATGTAGCCTTTGAGCAGAGTTTCTCCAGGGCTCAATACAGAAGTTAAGCAATCATGGAGGGTATACCCCCGGCGGCGGGTTGCCTTGCCTAGCCTACCCTGCCTTCTGGCAGTCACAACTTGCGAGTCCCCATGAAAGCTCTCTTCCCATACTGAGTTACTCCCAGCAGGAGGCATCGACTTGCCTCAGCCATAGGTTCTGTGGGCGTCCCATTGACTTCATCTATGCTTGGTTATCCCTTTCGGAGACAATCCGGTAAGCATTATCAGTTTCCAAGTACAGTGCCACATACCCATGTCTTGCAGATGGTGTTGACGAACTATGCTGGTAATCGGCCTCAAGTCGGTCTCATTGAACAATCGCTGACTTTTTTTTTATTTAAACAATGTGGGCCACTCAGACAGTGGCCAAGATTCGAACCCGTGCGCTTGGTGATCCCAACGCCCCCAAAGCACAAGCGGTTCCACTGTACCACGGTGGCCCCCACCTTTACACAAGTCATACCAGCAGTATCCAATGATGCTGCCAAGGCATCTAGTACCAAAGACATCAATTCGCCTCTTCAGGTCTGTGTTCAGTGTCCATATCTCATAACCATAGAATAAGACAGATATCACCAGCAACTTGAAGATCCGAATTTCCATCCATCTGCATGGGTACCGACAACACCAAATACCTGTGTTGAGAAAGTTCATGACTCCGTGGCCCAGGACAATCTGCTGTACAAATTTCAAGCTCAACTTGTCACCGTTATGCACTACACAACCAACTTATGTAAATTTTTCCGATATCTTAATGTCCTCATCACAACAACGAACAGAGGGTACTCTTTCATCCAATAGTCTTACAAGAACCTGAACCTTAGTCTTACCACAAAAAATCTCAATCGCAAAGGCTTTGCCTCTTCATGCAGTGCCTCTAGAGCCATTACCATAACCCCCAGTGACTCAACAAAGAATACTGCATTATCAGGAAAGAAAAAGATCTGTAATCTCAGTATTGCTGGCAGATGCTTCACAATGACTTTTAGCCACAACTCTCCCTAGTACACAGTTCATGCATGTGTTGAAAAGTGATGCAGCAAGTATGCATCCTTGCCTAACAATCGTGTTCGCGGGAAAGAAGCTGGACACACCTCACAAATCACAGCACTCATAATCCCGGAGTACAGCCCAGTTAATAGAATAATAATCCTTGCGAGAATCCCACAGAGACATACAAGATCACAGAGTGTCTCTCGATGCACTGAATCAAATGCCTTCTTAAGATCGACAGGGTTGCAAGCATCCACCAGTATATGAAGCGCTAGGATCCGGTCAGTTGTTGAGGTCATTAGCATTTAAATGGCACTCGGCATTCTCTGCAAGACCCCTGACATAACTCAGGAGAGCTCTAGTCTTACGTGACAGAGCAAGTCTGGAAAAGCGATTCTCTTCAATACTATGCAGTGTCTGTACATAGGCAAACACCCACATTATCAGATGAACACCGAGCGCTACCTTCGTGAGCCCTTTGGAGAGGTCTCTTCCTTTCCCGGTAGTAGAAAACGCTCTCGGTGTGATTCTCTTGGGAGTGACCTCTCGTTTTGCGGTTGGTAATCGTGGAAATCACATAGACATTTAAAACTAGAGAATTAAAATGTTTTCATCATATTTTCGTTTTGATAAGTACTCATTGCTTAAAATAAAGATCAATGATGTATGAAATAATAATATACAGTAGGTTTAACAGAACATGCTATGGTATCCATTCAGTTGGTAGTCTGTGGCCTGTAGCGCGCGAAAATCAAGCCCGCCGCCCGGACCCCGGTATAGTGGTTCAATTTGTTTCAGGCTCCCTATAAGATGGACGTTCAACACATCTCACGTTGATATTCTCCCATAAATAGGGTCGTTCACGACCTATTAGTAGAATTGGTTGCTGCCCAACCAATTCATAATTTTGTGTGGTTTACATAGAAAGAAGAAAAATTTATTCCTATCCCTCATTTCGGAAAAACTACGCAAAAGAAGGGAAACACATAAGAAACGTGACTTCTAGAAAGGTCTGGAGTCTTGTATGATATCCATATACTTATTTCTGTACTTCTGTACACCCTCCAATATATTGAGATGCTAAAACGTGTAAAAAAAAAGAAAGGAGTTGACGAAGAGGCGGGGGTAGCCGCCTCTTTCATCAAGCCTCTGTAGTATTGCCACCAAGCTCCTCTTGCGCTCATCGAAGGGGGCAAATTTGACCTAAAATACACGAAGAGAGAGATTTCGGGATGAAGAGAGAAAAGAGCGTTTGATAATGCGGGTGAAAGCCACTTCGTGACCTCGGGGGTTCCCCGGTGCATTACTTGGTAACCTCAAGAGTTTCACTTTCATGCTTCCTATAGCTCTACCGTGTCCTCGAGAACGTCAAGCACTTAAACTGATTGGAGACTCTATTTGCATATCCCTGACCACATGTCAGATCCTTCAGTTTTTCAAGATGAAATAAGGTGTGGTTACATCTTAAAGGCTTTCTGGACTTGACATGGAGCTTGGGTGTAGGAACAACAGGCATGTGATCAGCCTCAAAGAACTCGGCAATCCAAAGAACCGTGCAGTTCTGGAGCATTCTCCAACAAGTACTAAGAAGGATATGGTCGATCTCCTTCGCTTCCCCTCTGGCATTGCAATACCATCTCCAGCTATGAAGCATTGATCTCTGATACCAAGAACCTGCAATTCTGAACTTTCTGGATAGTGCAAGATTCATAAGGAAAGAACTGTTGTTGTTCATGATATCAGAGGCATGGGAGACAACACCCAGCTCGTAGCCAGCTCTCTCTGTGCCAGTAACATAATTAAAGTCTCCCAGGACAATGAGTGCATCACAATAGGGATACTGGTCCAGTACATTGTCGAGTTTGGCATTGAACATCTTTTCCTTAGTTTCACATACGAGTAATATGTCGGTAGGAGCATACACTGTAACAACTAACATAAAGCCTGGATCACGTTTCAGCTTTAGTTACATTATACAATCATTAATTGGAGTAACCTCTACAGTCTGCTTGAGATGTCTATGGTAACCATTGCTCATGCCAAGCCAGTAGTAAGTAAAACCCTTTCCAATGCCAGGTCTCCTTATTTTAGAGAGCCAACTAACTGCGTCCGATAGATGAGACAATCAGTGATCCCCTGAGAGGCTAAGAACGTTCCAGAAGCCCATACATAGAACCCTATGAAGGTTTACTCCATAAGTGGACCAACAGGTAGGCGCCACGTCTATGACCCCACCATCACCCCCATAATTAAAAATAGGGCGGGGGAGTCCTCCCCACCCCTTTCAGGATACAGGAGTCCCCACAGGATATGTCCTTCATTCGCCATTCGGTCAGGTAGGTCCCTCTGATGCCTTGGTATTGAGAGGAGGATGTACACGATGGGATCCCCAAACAAAGCCGAGGAATAGTAGATCGGGGATGTGGCGAGAGGCTTGGCCGTTTTTAGAGGCTGGACCACAGCCTCTATCTCTTTGTTTAGTTGCGGCTGTAAACTTTCCCTCTCTCTCTCTCTCTCTCTCTCTCTCTCTCTCTCTCTCTCTCTCTCTCTCTCTCTCTCTCTCTCTCTCTCTCTCTCTCTCTCTCTCTCTCTCTCTCTCTCTCTCTCTCTCTCTCTTTTTGACAGGGATGGGTTGCAAGCATCACTCCAACCAGGTAGGTCAGCCATGGGCAGGAACGCTGCCATCTCTGAGAGAAGATCTTTGGGTTCCTCAAAAATGTAGAAAGAGAGGCAAAACAGCAGAGACAGGAGGGAACTGAACTATGGGAGGTACAGGGCTCTCACTCTTTACCTAGATGAAATTCACCTACCACTATAGATGATCACTTTGAATTTAAGATTAAAGTAATCCGGTTGAATATACGTTGAGTAATTGTTGTGTGCATAAAAAGTATAATATTTGAATGTTGTTATCATGTTTGTTCAGTTTCAATCTGGGTTGAACGTGACTATAAATAAGAGAAAAACTGTAAACTTTGTTTAAATCTTAAAGGTTACCTTGTATTTACTAAGTTATCGTATCTTCTGATCATCTTTCTTCTCTTTTTGTCATTTCTTCTTCCCTTCTACCCTTTTTCATATATATATATATATATATATATATATATATATATATATATATATATATATATATATATATATATATATATATGTGTGTGTGTGTGTGTGTGTGTGTGTGTGTGTGTGTGTGTGTGTGTGTTTATATTTTATTGAAGTCTACAGCGGTAACTGTATTGTTTATTCTACAGTACATGTTTTCTCTATATTTCTTATTAAGGAACGAGTGTTCTTATTTAGGTAGCGTAATAGACTTCCAAAGTCAATGTTCTTTTCATATACTTGGTTGTTGTGTTTGTTCTCTCGAGGTACCTTTCGAGTCTCGTAAGTCGTAATCAGGAGAGCAAATGAAGGGGAGTGCAGGTGACGGTAGTATACATATGCAGATAGCACGTGCGGCTGGGCTGGGCTGCGTGGAGTATCAGCCATCAGCGCGTTTCGTTCTGCCTTCTCGCAGAGGGTAAACTTGCCATAGTAAAGGTGGCGTCACACTAGCACTTATACCGTTGTTGTCGACGATTTTCGTCGTCTTTTTATTGTTCCGTCAACTTTTTCCGTCGTCTTGAGTCAGACGAAACGCACCGTTTTCCTGTAGGGTCGATTTTTAGTCAAAATAAGATGTATGGTTTTTAATTAATACTTTTAGAATAAAATTCATTTTTTGTCAATTAGAATAATGCTATTATCTTTACTAGGTAAAAATGTTATAAGTTGATATATATACAAATTTGTACATAATACAATTTGTTCTAGTCTAGCAGTGAAAAGCGGCTTAGTTGTTTGTTTACATTTTTCGGGGATTGCGACGCTCGTGAATGTTTCCAAGATAGAACTTCCCAATAACACTTTCCAAGATGAGCAGTTCAGTTGTTTCTCAGTGGACAAAGCTGTCTCAAGAGTTTCTCATAGAGAGCATTAGAAGCCATCGTTGCCTCTGGGACCTCAGAACAGCTGATACAGCAAGAAAGCCATCAAGAGGGCAGCATATAATGCAGTCACGTGCAGTTTGAGCGAAACATTCTTGGCTAGTCTGGCTCGTCTCCTCTCTACACACATAATAAAATACAAGGCAGCAGCGGCTTCCTGGGGCGGTAGTGGAGCCATGCTTGTTTACAGTCGACAATGCGACAAGGTGAAAGCGCGGGCTTGTGTGTGACGACGGTCGTCAACAAAAGTTGACAGTTTTCAGAAAGTTGACGAAAAAAATTTACGGAAAAGTGCTAGTGTGACGCCGCTTTAAGGAATTGGATGTTGATGCTGGATTTTTCTGTGTATATTGAAACTGTTTCAGCCATACGTAGACGAGTTTTGTTCGGTTCTTTACGGATGATAACCGTGTGCTCTTCTATTTTCCTGCGGTTGAAGGTGGTATCCAAGTGGTGGGTAACGTGATGTCGTTTGATGGCACCGTCTTGTAAGTGGGCTGAGATACATTTCGATAAAGTGGTAATATTGAAGCCAATATACTTAGAAGATCGGTGACTAGAGTCACCATCATTGCATGTGCATTGGTACACCAAATTCACCTCTTGAAGCGTTGTTGTAAGTGGGGGACAGCTGTTCTTGAGTACGAAGCTTGAGGTGCGTCTTGTCTTGTAGTAGATGATGAGTTTAATCTTGGAGTCTTGGTTGATGGGTTTGACGTTAGGATGAATGATTTATTGCCTTTTCATCGGCGCGGTAGGCAGAAGTCATGAGGTTCTTGTAGTAGAGGCGAATTTCTTGAGGGGGGTCTTGTTTTTGTCTTTTGGAAGTGGTCGTCCATTTGTCGTCATATGACTTTGTCAATTTCTCCTTTGCAATAACCATTGTTGGTAAGAATTTGCGATACTCATTCGAGTTCTTTGTCAACGGAGTTCCACGCTGAGCAGTGGGTGAAACCACGCTTAACAAAAGAGTTGATGACGCTGCGGCGGTATTTTTTCCGGGCACTCACTGACGCCGTTGAGGCAGAATCCTAGATTTGTAGATTTCACGTATACTTTGGTGGTGAAACTCGTGGTGATGCGGTGAACTAGGACATCGAGGAACGGGAGTTGCTGGTCGTCTTCCATTTCGTGGATAAAATTGAGTGAAGAACTGTTCCTGAAGGCTTGGATGAGTTTCAAAACTTCCTCTTCATTGTTAGTGTTAATGAAGATGTCGTAGATATATCTTGCGTAGATCGGTGGCATAAGTTCAGTATGTTGTGATAATACTTTTTCTTCTAGAGTTCCCATGTAGAAGTTAGCGAAGAGGACGCCAAGAAATGAGCCCATGGCAATGCCGTCGATTTCAGTGTACATATGTCCGTCTGGGCCGTTGAAGGGAACATCTTTGGTACACGCTTGTAGTCAAGGATATTATAAGCAAGGATGAAGTGATCGAATTGGCGAAATTGAGGAAAATGTTCATGCCGTCAGTGCACACTAGGGGGCAGCAGCAGTGGAGAGTAGTGAAGGGGCGGGGGACCCCTGGGCCCGGCCAGCTGTTGACGCCACACCACACAGCGGCAACGCTTGCTTTTGTGGCGAAAATTGAGCAACTTGTCCACGGATGCGCCTTCATCTCTTCCCTAGAGATCTTAGAAGCTATGTAGTGATAGATAATGATAAGATAAGTCAATAAATATGACACATTTGAATAAAAAGCCATTCTATATATCGGAGTATCTGCCTCACACAGGAAACGTTAGATAAATATCGTTAAAACATTTACAAATCTAGCCTAACCTTATCCAGATTGCTCTAAAGGTTGTGACATATTGACTGGTTTTATTGTTGAGTTGAATTTTATTGGCGCTGACACACATTTCACTTGTAGACGAATGCAATGGCTCCAACGCAAGCTGACTGGAAAGACCACCACCCTGTTGTTACCATGGGCGAGGCGACACGTGGAGCAGCGAGCCTCCCTCCCTTCCTCGCTGCCTGCCTCCCTCGCGTTTAGCACATGGCGGCAGTAGCAACAACACACTGTGGGCCCCATTCTGGCCCAGGGCAGGCGACGAGGCAGCACGAGGTAGGAGCTGCAGGGCCACTGGGCCATATAGACACGCGCCCCGACACACACTTAGTTGTGCAGGGTCTTCAATAGTGTGTGTGTGTTCTATCAATAATTTTGTTATGTGAATTCAATGGTTATTCTTGTCACAACATTGCAAGTATGAAATTCAATGCTCAGGAGGCATTAGAATTTTGTTTACAGTTTGAGAATTAATCTAGTCATTATGGCTATTGACAGAGAAAATGGGTTCCATTCTCTATCTTTAGCTCCGTCAGTGGCCACTGTGGCGCCTTGACCTTTACTCCAAGGTAAAATTCACGGCTTGGTATCCTTCCTAGAGAATCCTTGCTTGTAGTAGTAGGCGAAGGGAATCTTCTGCGATGGCGAAGGGAGGGTCGTTGGAGCGGTAAAACTTGTTGCAGATCATGTCGATGGTGTCATCTATGGGGACGTTGGTAAATAGTGATTCTATATCCATGGAGGCAATGATGTTAGAGGGATGTGAGCCTTTAATGAAGTTGATGAATTCTTTCGATGACTTGAGACTGTAGGAAGAAGGGGTAAACGGGGAGAGCAGCTCATTTAGACGCTTTGCTAAGGCGTACGTGACGGTGGGTATTTGGCTGATGATCGGTCGAAGTGGAAAATTTCTCTTGTGAGTCTTGACGTTGCCGTATGCGTACCCAAGCCTATGGTCGCCTTCGATGAGAGGGAGTTTAAGAGTGCCAGCATCTTGTTGTTCTTCCGAGTGATGCGGTTGAGTGTATTTTTGAGGTCGTTTATAAGGTTCCTGGTAATGCTTTTAAACTTGGTCTCGTCTTGAAGAATAGAGTTGATTTTTTTCATATATTCTTCTTTGTCCAGAATAACAAAAAATAAAGATTTATCTCCTCTCCTTGTTATCTCTATGTTGTCTGGCGGCTTCTTTCAATTCTGGGGTGAGGAGTGAGCTGCGGTGATATCCTCTAGTTGTGTTGGCTTCTGGAATTAAGTCGGCTTGCAGGTCAGGGGAAATGGTGACTTTCTTGTCCTTCCCTAGCCGCTGGATGTCGTCAAGGAGGATTTCGAGCTCAATAGGCTTAGCGAGTTTTTTTTTTAAGTGGCAATTTAAGCTGAGGTTAAGGAAATCGGCGCGTAGTTTTCTTCCAGCTCTTTTCTTGCTCTCCGATAGGTATTTAGCGGCAAGTATGCAGAAGAAATATTGAGAAAACAACATATAAAATAAACAATGCAGCTACCATTGTAAACTTCAATAAAATATGTATTCAGAATGGCCTCCTACCAATATATATATATATATATATATATATATATATATATATATATATATATAGATATATATATATATATATATATATATATATATATATATATATAT
>CM035177.1:2415961-2461436 GCA_020233015.1 Callinectes sapidus | reverse complement strand
TATTTTCATGTTGATTGCTCATTTGATCTTGCAAACTCTATGCCTCCGCTCCTCCTGCAGCCCCGCTGCACAAAACTTTCTTCTTCCTCTCACCCCTAGTCTGTCCAACTCTCCAATGCAATAGTTAACTAGTACTCCCAAACATTCATTCCTTTCGCTGGTAAATTCTGGAATACGCAATCTGCCTCTATTTGCAAATTTCTATAATTTTATTTAAGAGGGAGGTTTCAAGACATCTGTACCTGACCTTTGACCAACTCCATTGACCTTTCTCGGGACTGGGAATTAGTGGGATTTTATTTTCACTATTGTCTCTCCCTTGGTGAGCTTTCTCTCCCAATATTGTGTATATATATATATATATATATATATATATATATATATATATATATATATATATATATATATATATATATATATATATATATATTTGATTGACTGTCGTGTCCGAACTCTTACCTTCTCCGCTCCAACTCACCTGTGGAGATTGTCGTTGCCCCACCAGAACTCCTGTGTCAAGTCTCCAAAACCTTCCTTGTAGGTATACCAGTTTTGCGTAAAATTCAGAATAGGTGGACCGCTGAGACCCCGACGCTGAATCACCGTCCACCCTCCACCACCCGTTTCCTGGTCACAATACCTGTCAAATCACACATCGATGAGTGAGAATAAATATGTGGCACATGATTTAGCATTAACACACACACACACACACACACACACACACACACACATACAAACACAAACACACTAATTTTCTATCTGACATATACATATATAAGATATGACCAAAAGAAACGGGACATGAGCTTCTGACGACACGGCTCAGCAGCCACATGCCGATAAACTATATCGTAGTGATGCACAACATTTTAGCACTACATATGCAGTCTCACTTTAGCTAACCCATTGTCTTACTTTCCACGGGTGTCTCTAACGCCCATGGAGTGGCCATTGCCTCAACATGAGCCATGAACACAGGACTAAAAGCAAGTTTTTGGTTAAACTGGGGAAAACTGCTGCAGAAACACTTTCTATGCTAAATAATGTGTATTTAGCCTAAACAATGTCCCGTACACGGGTGTACGAGTGGCACAAAAGTTTTAAGAGTGGACGCGATGATGTGGAGGATGATCAGAAGCCTGGACATCCCACAGCATCCAGAAATGACGAAAACATCCAGAATGTGAATGAATTAGTGCACAGTGATCGTAGAATGATAGTGAGGATGTTGGCTGAGGAACTGGGATTGGGGAGGACAATCCTGATGGAGGATTTGGGGATGAAGAAGATCTGTGTGAAGATGGTGCCCAAATTGCTTTCCGATGATCAGGAGGCTCGCCATGTAAACTTGTCCCGGGATATCTTGGAGCATCTGGAGGGCAACCCAGAGTTCCTGGACGATGTCATCACTGGACGCAAGACCTCGGTTTTCTAGTATGAACTAGATACAAAGCAACATAGCCTTGAATGGAAGACGGCCAGGTCTCCCAGACCAAAGAAGGCCCGCATGTCAAAGTCCAAGATCAAGGTGATGCTCATTGCCTTCTTTGACCACCAAGAATGGGTTCATCACGTGTTCGTGCCACAGGGGCAAACTGTTAACCAACACTTCTACAAAGAAGTGCTCATCCACCTGATTGAACGTATCCGACGCTCGAGGCGTGACTCGTGGGAGAACAAGAGGTGGATCCTGCACCATGACAATGCTCCCGCACACAGCGCCCTCAACATCCGATAGTTTCTGGCCCGCAAGACAGGTCGCAACCCTGGAACATTCCTCATACTCGCCAGATTGAGCACCGTGCCACTACTGGTTATTCCCAAAGTTCAAGGGTGTCTTCAAGTTATAACATTTAGAAGGGATTGAGGAAATCTTAACTTTTTAATGACACTAAACTAACCTAACCTTACCTTTAAAATGAAAGAAACCAATCTAACTTAGAACTGATTTCTACAAGAAACCCTTATCATTTTTTATTATTCATAGCTTATGTGATATATAGAGTAGGTAATTACATTAGAAATTAGCAACTGTGAAAATGTGTTATTAACCATGACTTTATGACAAGAAGTTGTACTGGACATCAGGCTTGGTTAATGCTGCTGACTTTTTAATTAATCACTATTCCTCACTCCTCAGAGGGTTAGACTCTCCAAGGCAGGGTTAGTATAAAAAAAAAAAAAACATATCTCACACCAAAAACGAGTAAACGTTTGAGGGAATGTTTTTAAGGGATTTCAAATATATTTGGCAGGGAAAAGAAAATATAAACAAATTGCATAGATGATATCAAACTTGTTTTCTTTGATTTCCTGACTTTGTTTCTCATGTGGCCTAATTGCTGATTTTCTCACTAAGGAATTGAAAAGACTGACCCTATGATAAGGACTTAGTTTTGCTTAATACTTGGAGCTTTCGATGGTAATATGTGGTAAAGTAATTATGATATCGATTTACATTCAACCCCCACCCCCCAAATAAAAAAAACACTTCATTTTATCATATTATATTTTATTCTTTGCATTGATTTATTCATACTTTTTAGTGTCTAAAATTTATTTTCTCTCTCTGGTCTAATTCTTCTTGCTCGTGCTCTGAGTGTTAGAGTCATAACAGTGGATGGTGGTGCTGGTGGTCCAGCAGGTGATGATCGTGGTGATCCCTCTTGGAGGTGCGACAGGAGCAACAACGGTGTGTGTAGTTGAGGGGTTAGGTGATGGAGGGCCACCAGGGTCCTGCTCAACAGCTGACAATGGCTCCTGGCTATCAGCTATGCCCTCCAGATGTCACACATGAATCTATAAAGTGTAAGAAGGAGTTTAGTAATAGGGGAGCGCCTGTGGCGGTATTTGGGACCAAATACTAGGGGTAAGAAGAACAAATATTGCCCTGAAGATCCTGGGTGTCACTTGTCCTATCACATTTTCCTACAGTTTAAGTAATACAGGCAATATACCCATTAACCATTAATGCAGAACATGCCAAAGAAGGCGTTATACCACTAGTGATTGCTTGTTATTCAATACTTACGTTTATTGAGACATTTCTACCGCGTTGTCCTTTGAACTGGGAGAAGTGGAGCGGGAGAGTCAGTAGCCGACTGACGCTCAGTTTCGGCTTGCTTAGCTGTGAGGCTGTGTTCGTTCGTACAAATTATTCAGAGCACCACCATAAAAAATATAACCAAATCTTCCACATTATTGTTATAAACTTATGTCATTAGCAAGCAATCCTGTAAATATTCTATCATCTTTATATGTTACAAGTACATTTACTTTGATAACCCGTAAAGTACAAAAGGTTCATACAACTGAAAGTCGAAGTCGGAATCACAAGGCTTTGAAGAAATCAGTATGAGGAAGTGTGAGTCTCGCAGCCAATCAACAACTTTGTTCGGTCTAGATGCACCCGAGAATTTTGGCCCAATGTCATGCATTAAATCCTAACCACATGGAGAATTCCTCTGAATTTCAGTATCAGAAAAGAGTTACTACATTTATATTGCTCATATAATACTACTTATCATATCTTCATGCGCCTCAGAATAGAAGTTTTTATTGATTTAAAACTGGAAAAGTTGGCACATTTTTCGCAGCCTTCAGTACATGCGTCCGGGTTTCATGGTCGTACTCAAGGATTCTCTAAGAAGGATACCAAGCCGTGAATTTTACCTTGGAGGAAAGGTTATGGCGCCACAATGGCCACTGACGGAAGCTAAAGATAGAGAATGGAACCCATTTTTTCTGTTTCACAAGGGATGGCTATATTGTTTTGCTTAATTTTTCGCCCTCCTTTTCTTATATTAGTCGTATTCATTCAGTCGTACTCATTCATAGGTACAGTGATACATATACATATAGATTGATATATTTTATTGTGTAATATCGGTTACATAAAGTCAATAGCCATAATGCCAAGATTAATTCTTAAACTGTAAACAGAATTTTAATGCCTCCTGATCATTGAATTTCATACTTGCAATGTTGTGACAAGAATAATCATTGCATTCACATAACAAAATTATTGATAGAACACACACACACACACTATTGAAGACCCTGCACAACTAAGTGTGTGTCGGGGCGCGCGTCTATTATGGCTCAGTGGCCCTGCAGCTCATGCTGTCTCGTCGCCTGCCCTGGGCCAGAATGGGGCCCACAGTGTGTTGTTGCTACTGCCGCCATGTGCTAAACGCGAGGGAGGCAGGCAGCGAGGAAGGGAGGGAGGCTTGCTGCTCCACGTGTCGCCTCGCCCATGGTAACAACAGAGTGGTGGTCTTTCCAGTCAGCTTGCGTTGGAGCCATTTCATTCGTCTACAAGTGAAATGTCTATCAGCGCCAATAAAATTCAACTTAACAATAAAACCAGTCAATATGTCACAACCTTTAGAACAATCTGGATAAGGATTTTCTCTGTGAGGCAGATACTCCGATGTATATAGAATGGCTTTTTATTTAAATGTGTAATATTTATTGACTTATCTTATCATTATCTATCACTACATACCTTCTAGTGTTTCTAGGAAAGAGATGAAGGCTCATCCGTGGACAAGTTGCTCAATTTTCGCCACATAAGCAGCAAGAACTGTTCCTTGTTGTTGCTGTGCGTGGGGACATTTTGAATGTGGTGGTGCCGGTGGAGCGTTGTCGCTGTGTAGTGTCAACAGCTGGCCGGGCCCAGGGGTCCCCCTCCCCTTCACTACTCTCCATTGCTGCTGCCCCCTAGTGTGCACTGACGGCATGAACATTTTCCTCAATTTCGACAATTCGATCACTTCATCCTTGCTTATAATATCCTTGGTCGTACTCTGGAAGGCGTTCGGGTGTAGAGCAGTTGGGATGGACGCCACTGAAAACGCCTTTTGTTCGGGTCTAGATGCACCCGAGAATTTAGGCCCAATGTCATGCATTAAATCATAACCACATGGAGAATTCCTCTGAATTTCAGTATCAGAAAAGAGTTACTACATTTATTTTGCTTATATAATAATACTTGTCATATTTTCATGCGCCTCAGAATAGAAGTTTTTATTGATTTAAAACTGGAAAAGTTGACACCTTTTTCGCAGCCTTCAGTATATACGACCGGGTTTGACGGTCGTGCTCTGGAAGGCGTTCGGGTGTAGGGCGGTTGGGATGGACGCCACTGAAAACGCCTAATATGGTGTACAAGTTTGTGTACTGTGGATTTACTTCAACCTCTACTCAATATGCTTTGGCAATATATATATATATATATATATATATATATATATATATATATATATATATATATATATATATATATATATATATATATATATGCGCTGTGTGTGGTAGGACGGCTACCCAAGCGGCTTCCTATCCGACCTGTGAGGGCACTAATGGATATCCAAACGTGTGCCATACTGATTCTCTAGGTGACAGAGACGTGGACGAAGTGATGTACACCTACTGCAAATGGAAAAAGAAGAGCTCGTCACCACGATTATTCAGCTACAAAATAAGGTTATGAAGCTCAATAATGTGATTCCGTCCCTCTGTCTACAGAGACTGGATCATTGACACACACACAAAAAAAAAGAAAGATGGAACTGTTACGACTTATAGACATCCTTACTAACCCACAACAGGTTGAAGAAAGGATCTCAACCTGTTCTGTTTTAACAACTACTCCTCTGTCAATTGCCAGGACTTGGGAAGATGCGTGTGCCTCCTCAAATCAATGGAGGCAGGGGTTGCAATCTGAGAAGCCCAGACCTCTCAAGCACTCGTTAGTAGTGGCAGAACCTGCCACTATAGCATCTATATCCGAGGCCAACGCCACTGAAGCAGCCACTAACACTGACAGTGACGCTGCATCCACCGCAGACCCATCACTACAAACAATAGCAACAATGACAACAACAACAGAAGCAAGAGTAACAGGAACATTGATAATATAAACAACAATATCAACAAAAACAACAGAAACAACAAAGGGAGGAAGAAGCGAGGTCACCAAAGGTCAGGACCTCACTCCGCCACACCACGTGCGCTACCCAACCCTCCCATAGCGAAGCCCAACCCACATTCCTTTAGATCCCAGAGGGACGTCAGGGGTGGAGGCAGACCACGGTGTGACTACTGCTCCTGCCACGAACACACATCTGAGGATTGCTATGGCAAGAAAGGATACTGAGAAGAGTCCTGAAAGAAGGGTGGGAAGAGAGCAAAACAGTCATCCTCAGCTGCTCATCCTTTTCATCACCTTTTTATATGTTCTAGTTTTACCATGGATGTTTTATTTTCATGATCAATCACAACAATCAATACAAAGGCAGGACAGCCAAAGAATACAGCGGTGACAGCAGTGGCCACTTCAACTTTTTCAATTCAGCCATTCATATGTAGGTATCTTACAATTTAATATCATGGCGGCTAGATGGCACTAAATCAAGCTAGTACATTAGGCCTCCAATGATCAGGCCTCCGCGTGAATATTTTTCTTCTCAAAGTTTGTTTTTTCTACTTGGACGCGGGTCACAACTTCCGACGCAAATCAAAGACATGAACATATTAAATATGAGACTGTGTTTTCACAAGGATTTACCCTTATTCAAACAGAGGGAACTAACCATCCATACTTACTGAACTTCCTGTAACTTGTTTAGGGTGTATGATTAAATCCATGAAATGTATAACAGCTTAGGAAAACGAAAACATTTTTGGATGTCTTTATTCACTTGTCCTTGCTTTAACATTTATGATATTAATTTGCATTACGGTAGGATCCCCGGCTTCAATGCTAATGAAGACGAGGGCACTGACATCCGCAATGCCAGACCTGTTTCACCTTTGTCATTTGAGGCTCCTTCAGAAGATGCAGTGGGGTCGCCAACACATCTCCCTCCTTCCTCATCGCAGATGAGAAGCGTCTGCAGTGGAAACAAACACTTGAATTACAACTACTGCACCGTCAGGCAAGGCAGAAGCATGGGCAACCAAGGCTTGGGTCGGGAAGACGGGGTCATTGCTGAACTTTTCCTTCTTTGATATATATATATATATATATATATATATATATATATATATATATATATATATATATATATATATATATATATATATATATATATATAATGTTAATGTATTCTAATACCCACTTATACATAATTTGGAGAATCAAAGCACTATTGAGGAACTGGTAATGGTCCTGCATTTTGATTGATGTGCATTCTCTCTCACAGATGATTATGTAAGACATACATGTCGTTAGCATAACCATACTTCATATATAGTTCAGTTATATGGGGAGGTTCCTATAATTGTATCCTTGAGCATCTTTCCATCACACAGAATTATTTTTTTTGAGTTATGTCACACAGCCATCAGTACGCCCTCACTTAAGATAAAATAAAGATCCCCATATGTCCCACTTAAGGAGTTTTCAGTGGCACTTTCCAGAAGGCGTCCGATTTAAAACTGTGCGCCTATGGAGCAGCATGAGTCCACTGAAAACGCTAGACGACTATAGCTCATTGCCCCCGAAGAAACCGTCGTACTCTTAATTTTCGCCGAATCACGCTACGCTGAAACATTTTCATTTCACCACACCATATGCCAGAAAAGGCGTTATACCTCTAGTGATTGCTTTCTATTCAGTATTTACAATAATCGAGACTTTTTTGCCATGTTGTTTTTTGAACTGGGAACAGTGGAGCAGCAGAGAGCAGTCAGGACAGGACTGTGGCCTGTTCTCACTGAGAGGTTTTGTTCTTTCGCCCAAAGTTTTCAGAGCACCACCATTAAAAAAAATATAACCAAATCCTCTGCAATATTGTTATGTCATTAGCAAGCAATATATACTGCAAATATCTTATCATCTTTATATTTTACAAGTGCTTCAATTCGATAACCCGTAAACTACGAAAGGTTCACACAACTGAAAGTCAAAGTAGGAGTCACAAACTCTAAAATGAGTGCAGCGAGGAAGCATGAGTTTGGCTGCACACGAAAATGTAGTCCCAATGTCATGAATTTAATCCAAGCCAAACGGAGAATTTCTCTCAATTTCAGTATCAGGAAATAGTTACTATATTAATTTTCCTTTCACAAACCTACTTACCATATTCTCCTGCGCCTCAGAATAAAAGTTTTAATTGATTTGAAACTGGAAAAGTCAGCCACTCTCTAGCAGCCAATCATCTTTGTTCGGGTCTGAGGCAATCTATATGTATATGTAAATATGTGTGTGTATATATATATATATATATATATATATATATATATATATATATATATATATATATATATATATATATATATATATAGTTCAAGTTTGACATCTCGTTCTCTTCAGTTTCACACACCTCGGAGCCTTACTCGCATTATACACTCATCAACCGGAGTAACCTCTACAACAGACTGCTGCAGTCTGCTGGAGACGCCTATGGCTACCCCCTTGACATGGTGACCATTGATCATGCCGGACCAGTAGTAAGTAAAACCCTTACTACTGGTTTCAGCACTACCAGGCCTCCTTTTCTCAGAGAGCCCCACCATATCCACTCTCAGCCTACTGAGCTCACCTGATAAATGACGCAGTCGGTGATCCTCTTAGAGACTCAAGACATTCCAGGAACCCACACGCAGAACCCTTCAAAGGTTTACCCCAGGAGTCGTTCAACGTGTAGGCGCCACATTTGCAGCCCAACCGGCACCCCGCCCCTCTCAGGACATAGGGCTCCCGCAGGCTTTCCCCTGCATCCGTCATACCGGTAGGCAGGCCCCTCTGGTGCCTCGGCACTCGAGAGGTCTGCACGGTCGGACCCCCCAGCGTACTTGGATCGGGGCCGTGGCCAGAGGCTCGCCCGCGCCTATAGCTTCTACCCCGACCTCTGCCTCTAACATTGTTGGTGGCTGTGGGTGTTTTTTACGTGGAGGGGTTGCAAGCCCCACCCCAACCAGCTAGGTCAGCCATGGCCAGGGACACTGGTATCCTTGGGGGAAAGAACCCTGTCTGCCCAAAAGGAGGAAGAGGAGGATCAGATGAGGAGAAACAGAGGAGGGAGTGAGCTGTAGGAGGTAGAGCGCACTCACTCCTCACTTGGAAAGAATCCACCCACTACCGTTGCGATGCACTCATTGTCCTGGGCGACTTTAATGCTGTCACTGGCACTGAAAGGGCTGGCTATGAAATATGTGTTGGTCCCCATGGTTCTGGTACCAGGAATGACAACTGCTCTTTCCTTCTGAATTTTGCAAGATCCAGAAGGCCGAGAATTGCGGGTTCCTGGTATCAGAAACCAACGCTGTACCACTGGACTTGGTATAGCAATGCCGGAGGGGTAGCGAAGGAGATCGATCCTATCCTTGTCAGTACTCGTTGGAGGATCCTCCAGAACTGCAGGGTTTTTCGGAGTGCCGAGTTCTTTGTGACCGATCACAGGCTTGTTGTTGCTTCACTCAAGCTTCATATCAAGTCCAGAAAGCCTCCAAGACGCAACCACACTGTGTTTCATCTTGAGAAACTGAAGGACTTGACATGTGCACAAGAGTATGCATTGACAGTCTCCAATCGGTTTGGAGTGCTCGGCACCCTTATATATATATATATATATATATATATATATATATATATATATATATATATATATATATATATATATATATATATATATATAAGGACCCTGAAGAGCTATGGGATACCTTCAAGCGTGAGACTCTTGAGGCTGCCAAGGAATGCATTGGGGAGCGCCCGAGGTCACAGAGTGACTTCACCTCAGTAGAGACGCTGGAAAGTATTGAGGAGAGTCGCGCTGCCAGACTTGCTGGGGACTATGACCAGTACAGGGCTCTGTCACGTAGGACTAGAACTCTCCTGAGAAGAGACCAGGACAGGTATGTCAGGGATCTCGCTGAGGATGTCAAGTGTCATTTAAATGCTAATGACCTTAGACCTGCCTATCGAGCTCTGAAGAAACTCCGCTCCAAGTCTACTTCTCAGGTGAGTACTACCCGAACAGCAGATAGTTGCCATGTATCGGACGCAGATGGGCAGATGGCTCGTTGGGCTGAGTACTTTGAGCAACTGTTCACGGTGGATCCCCCAAGCGGACAGCTCCGGACTGCAGGATTGCAGATGCTGGATGCTGATCCACCCATTGACGAAATTGCACCCTCCATTGGCGATGTCAAAGAGGCTGTGGCAAAGTTGAGGGGTGGAAAGGCAGCTGGCATATGCAACATCAGTGCGGAGCTGCTCAAAGATGGGGGTGAAGTCATGATCCATGGGTTGCATGCTGTCTTGACTGCTGAATGGCATTCAGGTACCATTCCCCCTGACTGGAAGAAGGGGTTGGTCGTCCCTATCTGGAAAGGGAAAGGGGACCGTCAAGACTGCAGCAACTACAGTAGAATAACGCTACTCAGCGTACCAAGCAAGGTGCTTGCCCATTTGCTGCTGACGCGGATCCGCACTCACTTGCTGAAGCATCAGAGACCTGACCAGTCAGGGTTCACGCCTGGTAAGTCAACAACTGACCGTATCCTAGCGCTTCGCGTACTGGTGGAGCGCCGACGTGAGTTCGACAGGGAATGCTTGCAGCCTATGTCGATCTCAAGAAGGCGTTTGACTCAGTGCATCGAGATACACTCTGGGATCTTCTGCGTCTCCGTGGGATTCCTGCAAGGATTATTGGTCTATTAACTGGCCTGTACTCTGGGACTGTAAGTGCTGTGAAGTGTGGAGGAGGCGTGTCCAGCTTCTTCCCTGTGAATACAGGTGTGAGGCAGGGCTGTGTGCTTGCTTCATCACTTTTCAGCACATGCATGGATTGGGTACTAGGCAGAGTTGTGGAACAAAGTCATTGTGGAGCATCTGTCGGCAAAACCGAGATTACAGATCTTGTTTTTGCTGATGATGCAGCATTCTTTGCTGAGTCTCTGGAGATTCTGGTAATGGCTCTAGAGGCACTGCACGAGGAGGTGAAGCTATTGGGACTTAAGGTTTCCTGGGCCAAGACCAAGGTCCAGGTGTTTGGAGGCGTACTGGATGAAACAGTACAGTCTGTCCATGCGTGTGGCGAGGGCATTGAGACCTTGAAAACTTCACATACCTTGGTAGTGTAGTGCATAAAGATGGTGGGTCGAGCGAAGAAGTCACACGGCGGATTGGCCTGGCCCACGGCGTTATGGACTCGCTCAATACGAGTATTTGGCGTTGTCGATACCTGTCCAGACGGACAAAGACTCGGATCTTCAAGTCGCTGGTGATCCCTGTCTTACTCTATGGTTGTGAGACATGGACACTGAACACTGACCTGAAGAGGCGAATTGATGTCTTTGGTACTAGATGCCTTCGCAGGATCATGGGATACCGCTGGTATGACTTTGTGTGAAATCAGCGATTGTTCCGTGAGACCGATTCGAGGCCTATTACTAGCATAATCCGTCAGCGCGAACTGCGGCTATATGGGCATGTGCCGCGATACCCGGAAGCCGAACCTGCTTTTCGGGTTGTTTCCGTAAGGGACAACCCGACTTCGAGGAGGCCTAGGGGACGCCCACAGAACTCTTGGCTGCGGCAAGTCGATGCCTCTTGCTGGGAGTTACTCGGTATAGGAAGGGAGCTTGCATGGAGACTGGCGAGGCGTGACCGCCAGGAGTGGCGCCGTAGGGTAGGCGAGGCAACGCGTATGCCCCCCATGATTGATTGATATGTATGTATGTATATATATATATATATATATATATATATATATATAAAAGCGCCGCCACGGTGCAGTGGCTAGCGCGTCTGGCTACGAATCCGTGGGCCCGAGTTCGATCTCGGAAGAGGACGGCGCGGACCTCACCCAGGTTTTCATCCTTCACTGGTCGATAAATGGGTACCTAGGGAAGGTAAACTGTGGAAACCCGGATTTCATGCTGGCCCCATGTCCCGGGGTAAGGGACTATTCCACCCCAAGCTCAAAGGCCAAGAAGACGGGAGATGAGCGCCCGCAGCTACGCGCTGACTCAGTGTAAGCCCCCCCACTTTTACTTTACTATATAATAGATACTATATATATATATATATATATATATATATATATATATATATATATATATATATATATATATATATATATATATATATTAGAACTTCGATTAAAGAACGTCTAAGTCCCCGAACAAATCGGTTAATGACCAGCAAGTTCGCTAAAAATTTGTTCCAGTTAACGAACAAATCTTCTAATAACGAACAACAAGGCAAAAACCCACGTGGCACCCCAGCATCAGTCACACTGAAACGTTGTTGCGGTTGGTCGTTACTTTTGTTTATCGGGTTTAATTTATGTATTTTGTGTTATTTTAGTGCTCAAACATGGCTCCAAAGAAGTTTAAAAGCAAGAGTAGTAGTGTGTTGAAATGGCAAAGGCCAACAATTGGATTAAAGAAAAAAAATTATTATTTTCTAAGCACGAAAATGGAGTCAGTGTGTCTGATCTCGCGCGGAGTACTACAACATGTCGAAGTCGACAATCTCAGCCATCTTAAAGAATACTAGGAACACATCAAAGGACCTAATGTTGCTAAAGGTAGGTAGGCAACCGGACTTTAAACCTTTTCAATGATAATATCATGTCGCATTACCGTAAAATCCTCCAAAAAATGTGGAAGCAACAGACACTGGACAACTTTTTCCTATCATCCTCAAAGGACAGAGGGAACCCCTGAAGGAACAATGCCAGATGTTTTCATGGAGGAGTACTCCCTCTCAAAATATGTAGTGACTCCATCCCTTCCTCCCCACACCTCCATCTACTTATGTCATCATATCGCAGTCAAAAAGATAAGTTTTCTTATGTTTAAATGATTTTTTAATGTTTGTAGGATATCGTGCGAGTTGGCATCTAGGAGAGGGGTAAGTTCAACTGGGGCTGGGAACCAATTATTTCAATTTCCTTTGTTTCTTAGGGGAAAATGTTTCAGTTAACGAACAATTCAGTTAACGACCAGCTTTACGGAACGAATTGTGGTCGTTAACCGAAGTACTACTGCATATATATATATATATATATATATATATATATATATATATATATATATATATATATATATATATACAGAGAGAGAGAGAGAGAGAGAGAGAGAGAGAGATGTGCTCAATAGCGATAATCGGCCATTACCGTTAATATACTTAATAATAAAAAAAAAAACAATCCAGGCCAATAAATTCTCTAGCAATTAATGACAAAATCATAGATGACTCAAAAATAGTAGCTGGGTAGTGAGGACAACAGCATGGCCTCCTATGACCCTGCATTCTCTCTACAGAAGGAAACAGCATAGCATGGAGGCGGAAACTGAAATTATAACACTGATTTTACGTTAGCAGAACTCCTCCTTGCCCTGAAATCTTGTAAAGGTTCCAGTCCCGGTTCCATGTCACAACATATTGGCCCTATATCATTAACAAAATTACTTAAATCATTTAATGACATTTGGAGCACTCACACCTTTCCTCGCATGTGGCATTTTTCACATATTATTCCTATTTCTAAAAAAAAGTAATAATAAATAAATAAATAATAATAAAAAAATTAAAAATTAAAAAACCACGCCTTACGAACCTGTAAGTTTCGTCCTATTGGGTTCACAAGCTGTCTATGTAATGTATGATAAAAAGAAGGCTACTTTTTGTTTTAGAAGCGAGATGTTTGTTAAGTATTGAGCAGTTGGGCTTCTGTAAACACAGAAGCACGATGGACCACTTAACAAACCTCGAACATTGCATTTCAGAGGCTTTTGCCAATAAATATTTCATGGTAGGGGAGTTTCTGGACATCCATTAAGCCTTCGACATGACAAGGCGCCACGGTATTCTCATGAAACTCTACGCTCATGGCTTCAGAGGTAACTTGCCAATTTTTATTTTTAATTTCTTACAAGAAAGGACATTCTCTGTCAAAGCTTCCCTCCAACATATTCTCATACATCTTTTGGCCAAGAAAACGGTGTGCCACAGGGCAATACTATATTGTTTTCTATTATGATTAATGTTATTCTGTCAACAACTGACGTACCCAGGAATCTTGAATACTCATTCTATGCTGAAGACTGTGTGATATACTGTTTGCTATACGCACAGTTCTTAGCTGGGCGGATTCAACTTGTTCTTGATTCCATCCAACATTGGGCTTCTTTGTGGGGATTTAAGTTTTTTGTTCAAAAGTGTATCGGTATTATTTTTACTAGATACAAAATTCCTAATTTTCACATCACTCTTCAAGGTCAGCCAATACCTTTCCAAAATTCTGTTAATTAAGGGGGACCGACCTGTTGCGTATTTATTATCCGTATTTATTATCCGATTCAATTGAAATTTGGCACAGTTATAGGGTACCCTACACTGTATGTACCCATAAAATTTCATTAGAATTGGGCAATAACTCCGAATTAGAGCTAAATTGAAAATTAAAATGAAAAAAAAAAAAAATTAGTGCGAAAAAAAAAAACTATGACCAAAATATTTATATCAGTGGAAAGGGCTTGATTTTCTCTACAAGATTTAGGAGGCAAATTTTTCGAATGAGTTCTATTAGTCGATTTAGGGCCGTGTAATATTAGTGCAACATTTGCAACAACTAATTTCGGGTAAAATATTTTTTTCACAGAATAATTGTAGATGAATGAAATGGAAAATAGAAAATCTAATACCTGGGGTTTGTAGCGCAAATCAAGCTCTTTCCAGTGATATACATATCGTTATTTTAGGACGAATAGTCTGGTCTATTTTTAGCATAATGTGCAAAAAACCTGTGTTTAGAGAAAAACGCTCTCAAAGTGAGATAAGGGACGGCGCCACACCGCCACCCTCGACTACGATTCTCACACAACTGACTCTCACTCACTCGCTCTGCCTGTGTTAGTGTGTTAGCATTGCCAGATACCTACAGCTGAATAATCACACATACATGTGATTTCATTGAAAATAAAGCAATTTACGCAATTCTTTCGCTATATGGTGGTCAATCACGGGTCACCTTATACGCTCGGTGCCACTTCGGGCCAAAATCGACGCGCATTAGGTTGAAATAAGGCCATTTTTGAGGCACTTAGGATTATCAGATGGTAAATTTACACTACCCAGTCGATATACTATGCCGTAAGGGGGTGAAATCCGGTGTTGCCAGAATTTGGTAAATTTCTCGAATTTTGGCCAAATCTAAGGAGTCGGTCCCCTTAAGCTCTTGAGTCTGCATTCTGACAGCAGACTCTGTTGGAAAATACATTGATATTTGGCTTATTCGGTGTCGTTGAAAGATAAATGTCCTCAAATATATTTCTGGTACATCATGGAGAACAGACAGAACATCTTTATTAATGATGTAAAAGTTCTTAATTCGGCATCAGAAGTAACGTTTGGATGTACTGCAGAATGAACGTTTGCGTTTGGGCCCCTGTGCTAGACACGTGTACTGTAGGTCGGTCAAGGCAAACGTTCCATCATTGTCCACACGTCGTGACGCACTGTTGGCGTATGGTGTCTCCACAGCCCAGAAGACTCTCCCGCGCTACAACTCCAACCACCACCATAAGGCATCACAATTTACACGGTGTGAGTCAGTCCCTCTCACATCAGTATCTTCTTCGGAATTCTTTGCTATTGATCGAACCATAGATTTCGCACTAACATCATTTCATAATTTTATACTAATATTTTCGGACTTTATGTCCGTCAAACCTTCAGGCAATAGAGTGCGGATGTACGAAAAGAAATAGAATAACATCATGAATAAGTTAAACTCATGTCGCAAGTCCTCTCTGATTTCAGTGCCAGGACATTTACATATCCATGGAAATTAAAAGGCTGATGTGCAAAGCTCGAGGGAGCGTGGAACCTCCGTCGGGATCTACAGTCATGTCTCTCTGTCGGTAAATCATCAGTACGACTACTATGGCAAAGTCAGTGGGACAGTCACCACTTGAAGACCACCAAGCCCGTTCTAAGTGAGTGGGCCACTTCCAATCGCGTGAGGAAGTGGTCCTTGCATGCCTAAGGATGGGTTGTACCCTACCAACCCACACACTTCCATTCATATCCCACTCCTATCGACTACAATGTCCCCAGTGTAATGTAACCTTCACTGTTAATCACATCTTGGTTCACTGAATGCGCTATCGGGAGGCGCGGGGGACCCTTGCAGCTTACTGTGTGGCCCGCCATCTTCTGGTAACTCAGGCCACCCTTTTGGGTGATGATCCGGATGTGATCGATAGACTGATGATTTTCCTGACAGAGACCAACTTAATCAGAGTTGTAACTTGCTTATGTTTCAGTGTTTTATTATGTATAAATGCACAATATTTGTTTTTGTAATTGTACATATTCTGTGAATGATATGTTGGTATGAATGAGTGTGAAGTCTTTTTTAGCGGGACTGAAAATATGAGCATCCTCTCCATTCCCTTGCAAGTACATGTGTTGACGTATTGTACATATCCATAAGTATGAATTTGTATATACTTCTATCCCCCTCAATCCCCACCTGACTAATGAGTTTAGTTTGGAGATAGGGACCAGAAAGTATTCCCGTGTGAATGAAGCGTTTATGACTATGTTCATATTGTATATATATACACCTTCCTTCCTACCCTACCTTCCTGAGATATTACTATGATGTTATGAAGTACCATGTAGCTGTATGAGCTAGGGAAGTTGCGTTATATAGTGGTATAGGAGGTGAGTGGTGACCGCTTGGCTGGCTTGTCGAGGGAAGGGAGTGTGGCTTATGTGGAGTAAGAAACCACAGGCTCTTTGTGGACTTATGGGGTTATTTTCTTTGGTAAATTGTGATGTATGAACCTCAGTGGACTTGGGTGCAATGATATTTGTTGCATTGTGGGGTCAGTTTTGAGAGTAGAGTTTGTCTCTCTCAGGATTTTCGTGGGAGTAACTGGTGATTTTTGGGTGATTGGGAAGTAGAGTTGTGATTCTGGATCTTGAGAGATTGTGGAATGATGGAGTTGTAATGCACCATTGTAATTTCTTAATATAAGTTTGGTTAATGAAGGTGGTGTTTTCTGTCACAATACCTAGAAAATCAGGAGCTATGAGTGGTGTGAATCTATGCGGCCCGAGATACATCCCTAGTGACTTCTAGTGTGTTATCGTCCTCCCTGAATACTTTCAATATTCTATTGTTTATTCTTGTGAGTTGGAGCCGTAACAGGATTTTTGGGGCTGTCAGATCCTTTTTGAACTGCACGTCTGAATTCTTGTGAACTGCATCTAACCTGTCCAAGATATTTTTGAACTGTGTGTAAACTTTTTGGATACTTGTGAACTGCATTTAACCCATTTGGTATGCTTTGAACTGTGCATGCCTTAACTGGGACCTTGTGAATTATTTTCGTTGATGTGAAGTACACCACGATGAGGTAAGGTGTTTTTGCATAATTTGCACAGAGAACAAGATTTATTTTGTGTGTACTTAATGGTATATAATTTATTTCAACAATGTCTGATTCTAATGTGGGAAAGTTTTTGGATACGTATAATTTTCATTATTTGTACCAGTGTTCAAGGGAAGAATTGTGTGAGATAGCAGGCTGCTCTCAAATATCTCTAAAAAGCAAGCTGAAGGAGGATATGCAGAAATAATTGGTGGATGAGAATTTTGTGTCCAATACAGGTGACAGGGAGAATGGCGGTGCAACAGGAGACACAGATGAGAATGTTAAAACTGTCACACAAGATGAGGAATTCAACTCATATGACCTAGAAAAATATAAGATTGAGTGCCAGATGCTAATATAAAGAGAGAGGATTAATGCAGAAATACAGAAGGAAAATAACAGAGCAGATAAAGAAATGAAGATGAAACAAATGGAGATAGATAGCAGAGGTGTAGATGATGATGTCCATAGGATAGATAGGAGAGTAAATAATTATCTGACAGAGTTTGTAGAAGGTGAGGAGGAAGATTTTTCATCCAGTTTGAGAAAATGGCAAAAGACAGACAGGGCATTGTTAGTGCAAATTAAATTCAAAGGTAAGGCGAGAGGCCTATGCTTGTTTGGACCTTGCAGAATCGTCAGATTATAATATTGTGAAAGAGGCAGTATTAAGAACAGCAGAGTTGGAACCTGAAGTGTATAGGAGAAAATTTAGGGATATCAAGAAGTTGCCAAATGTGACATACTTGGAGATGGCAAGATATTGCTCCATTAAGTTTGAAAAATGGCTAAAATCTAAATCTGTCAAGACATTTGAAGATTTACAACTAATGCTCTTAGAACACTTCTATAATCAATTGTATGGCAATTTGAGGTATAAAGTTAGTAAGGAGAATGTCAAGAATGTATTAGATGCAGGACGCAAAGCAGATCAACTTAGTGAGGCATATGCAACACACAGAAAAGATTCTATAAATAAGAAAGATAACTATAGAAATAACCAAAACAAATTTCAAGGACAACATCATACAGCACAACTAAATGTAGGACAGCAGCAAAGTAACCATGGGAAACAACCTTATAATAATGCACCACAATTCTATGGCAATTCATGGTTTGGTAAGCGCAGTCCAGGTCAAACTCCACATTCGCAGAAACATGTAGGATTTAATAAGCAACAGGGTGTGAGGAAGGCTCCCCCTATCAAGTGCTTGGGATGTGGTGAGCTTGGGCATGGCAAGTACCAATGTAGGAACATGCCAAAGTCAGCAGGATTGACCGTGTCTCATGTTAAACAGGGAGAATGTCTAGGAGACATTGGCTTGGGACAAAAGGATAAGCCTGCGAGAGACTTTGAGCCATTTGTCACTGGAGGTAAAATAAAACTTGGAAATGGACTAGAAAAGAAAATTGTTGTCTTAAGAGACACAGAGGCCAATTTAAGCTTAATCCTCAAGAAAGCCCTAGAGTGGAATGAGGAGTCTTACTCGGGCGAGGAAGTTAATGTGAGAGGTTTGGCATCAAGAGTGTCTGTCTATTCCCTTGCACTATGTGTGGCTGGAGACTGGATTTGTAGTTGGCAAGGTGAAGGTCGGTGTGAGTGATGAATTGCCAATAGATGGAGTCGATATGTTACTGGCAAATGATTTAGCTGGTAAAAAGGTTGTACCAGAGCTTCAAATGATTGAAAATCCTTGGAATTAGAAGGAAATGGAAGCTGATCCCGAATCAGTTGGTGATGATGATAGTAATAGTGAGAAAATTGAGGAGAGTGAAGTATTTCCTGCATGTGTTGTAACTCGTGCAATTGCACTAAAAGAAAGGGATCATGATGATGGGGAAGAGAATAACACTAAAGGTCTGTGATGATGATGATGTTGATGAAAATGTGGATTTGGTATAATTGTTTGATGGGGTACATGAAGTAGATAATGATGTTGAGGGTGTTTCTAAGGATGTAAATAGAAATAAGACTGAATATAAGGTTGTAAGTCAAGAAAAATTTTCTGTGAGCACTGATGAATTGATGAGAATTTAAAGGCATTGTATTATAAAGCAAAAAAAGATGACGTTCATGATGACTAGATGTAGGACTGATGTAGGACATTGTGTACAAAATGAAATTTTGATGAGAAATTGGAGAAGTGTAGATGCCCCATCAACACATCACTGGATGGTAAAAAGGTAGATAGTAATTCATGGAATATATAAAAGAAAGGTAATGGAAATAGCACATGAAGAGAGTTTATCAGGACATTTAGGAGTGAGAAAACGCTGAAAAGAATTCAATCTCATTTTTACTGGCCAAATGTGAAGAAAGAGGTTGCTGAGTTTTGTAAAGCATGTAAGGTATGTCAGAGGATTGGAAAACCAAATCAGACTATTCGTCTGGCTCCA
Organism: Callinectes sapidus; assembly: GCA_020233015.1. Lineage (NCBI taxonomy): Eukaryota > Metazoa > Arthropoda > Malacostraca > Decapoda > Portunidae > Callinectes > Callinectes sapidus. The sequence continues at coordinate 2,441,630 of CM035177.1, read as the reverse complement.
CTCCATCCCATTCCTGTAATAGATGAGCCTTTCAGAAAGATAGAAATTGATTGTGTGGGTCCTTTGCCAAGGACTATGAGAGGAAATCAGTATATACTGACCATCATGTGTGTCTCGACAAGGTTCCCTGAGGCCATACCATTGAGGAGCATATATGCTAAGAACATTGTGAGGGAGTTGGTGAAATTTTTCTCATGCTTTGGCTTACCAGAGGTGATTCAGTCAGATCAGGGAAGTAACTTTACTAATAATATGTTTCAGAAAATATTAAAGGGACTGCATGTACAACAGCAGTTTTCTAGTGCGTATTATCTGCAGTCACAGGGCTGTGTAGAAAGGTTTCACCAAACTCTCAAGAACACCCTCAGAATGTATTGTGAAGAGATGGGAGTTGATGAGGATGAGGCTGTGCCATTGGCACTCTTTGCATTGAGAGGTAGTGCGCAAGAGTCAACAGGATACAGTCCTTTTGAGTTGGTGTATGGCCATGAGGTGAGAGGGTCTTTGAGAATGTTGAAAGAGAAATGGTTAGGTAGTGAAGATCCACCAAACATTTTGAAATATTTGTCAAACTTTAAGCATAGATTGTTGAGGGCTAGGGAAATTGCCATGGAACATTTGAAAGAGGCTCAGAGTAAAATGAAAGGATGGTATGATCATAAGGCCAGGGTAAGATTCAATATAGGTGATAAAGTGCTTGTATTGTTCCCCATGCAAGGCCATCCAATGAAAGCCAGATGCAGTGGGCTTTGTGAAATTGAGAAAAGTCGAGTGATGTGAATTACATAGTGAAAACTCCTGGAAGAAGGAAGAATGATCAATTGTGTCATATCAACATGTTGAAAGAATATCATGAAAGAAGTGATGAGGGAAAGGTAAATAGTGTAAGTGTGGTAAATGCCACTGAAGAGGCAAGAGATGAAATATCTGAAATGAAATTTGAAAAATGTGATGGAAAAAATGTTGGAAAATTCTAGTTTATTTTTAAAGTTTTTTAAGTCTAGGTTTTAAGCTGAGGCACATGGAGCCAGAAAAAAGAGAGGAATTGATCGGAGTCATTAAGAGCTTTGAAAATTTATTTGAAGATGTTCTGAGAAGAACTACTGTTATTGTTCATGACGTGGAAGTGGAAAAGTAGAACCTATAAAGCAACATCCTTACAGAGTGAAACCAAGAAAAAGAAAAATCATAAGGAAATTGAAGATATGCTAGAACATGATTTAATAGAGCCAAGTAACAGCCCATGGAGTTCACCATGTGTGTTGGTGCCAAAACCTAGTGAAGATGGTTTTAGATTTTGCACTGATTATAGAAAAGTGAACTATGTAACTAAAAGTGATTCATATCCCATCCCAAGAATTGATGATTGCATAGGTCGTGTGGGAAATGCTATCTATGTCAGCAAAATTGATTTATTGAAAGGTTTTGGCAAGTAGGATTAACAGAAAGGACTAAAGCTATCTCAGCATTTGTGACCATGCATGGATTATATCAGTATAAAGTAATGCCATTTGGGATGAAGAACAGTAGTAGTTGTTTTCAAAAATTGGTGAATGAAGTGCTGAGAGGAGTAAAAGATTGTGCTGTGTATATAGATGATATTGTGTTATGTTCTGAAAAATGTGAAGATCATTTATGACTGTTGAGAGAGGTATTTAAAATACTAGATGATGCTAACTTAACTGTGAATCTTAAGAAGAGTGAATTTTCTAAGGCCAGTGTAGAGTATTTAGGATACACGGTTGGACAAGGAAGACTGCAACCTGTAGATGCCAAGGTGTAAAATATTGTGAGATTTCCATCTCCAACAAACAGAAAAGAATTGTTAAGAGTGGATATTACAGATGATTTTGTAAGAATTTCTCAATAGTGACTTTGCCCCTAACAAGACTATTGTCAAAGAAGTTTAAGTTTCATTGGAATTCTCATTGTGAAGAGGCATTCCAGAAGATAAAGGATATGTTAATAAATGCACCTATACTTAGGATACCAGATTATGTGAAACCATTTAAATTTTATGTGGATGCAAGTCATAATGGCATTGGTGGAGTGTTAATGCAGGAGCATGAAGGGATTGATCACCCAGTGTGTTATTATTCTAAGAAACTATTGTGTTATCAGGTGAGTTATAGTACTATTGAGAAGGAAGCACTGGGTCTGATTATGTCTTTGAATCATTTTGATGTGTATGTAAAGGGAACAGGAAAGCCAGTTGAGGTCTACACTGACCATAATCCCCTTGTGTTCTTGCATAGGATGAAAAATTCAAATCAGAGGCTGATGAGATGGTGCGTAATACTGCAAGATTATGAGTTGATAATCAAACAAGTAAAAGGAAAAGATAATGTAATTGCAGACACCTTGTCTCGTGTACCTGAATCTCCTGAGCCAACTTAAGGGGTAGTTCATGACTTTTCTTTTTGGAAAGGGGGTGTTAGGGCTTCTGTAGATATTATTTTACTTTGCCATGGAAAGGTTACGTTTTTCTTTATATGACTACAGCTTCCCATTCTCTGAGGCTCTGATTTTATATATATATATATATATATATATATATATATATATATATATATATATATATATATATATATATATATATATATATATATATAGTTAGCTCATACATTTGAATGCTCTAGGCTGTATTAAGTGTTATTATTGCTTTGGTTATTATTGTGTTTATTATTTTGTGTTCGGTTGCTGAAATCAAAGTGTAGTAAGAATTTGTTTGTTTTACGTGGAAACTTCCCGCGAAAAACGACTAGCATTGACGTAGAGCCAGTAGTCGGGTGTAGGATTTTGATTATGTGTTATTTCCTATATTTTGAATGAATTATTAAACCCTGAGTATCTGGATGGACCTGAGGTATTGTACTATGATGTTATGAAGTACCATGTAGCTGTATGAGCTAGGGAAGTTGTGTCATATAGTGGTATAGGAGGTGAGTGGTGACCGCGTGGCTGGCTAGTCGAGGGAAGGGAGTGTGGCTTATGTGGAGTAAGAAACCACAGGCTCTTGGTGGACTTATGGGGATTATTTTCTTTGGTAAATTGTGATGTATGAACCTCAGTGGACCAACTGGTGATTTTTGGGTGATTGGGAAGTGGAGTTGTGATTCTGGATCTTGATAGATTGTGGAATGATGAAATTGTAGTGCACCATTGTAATTTCTTAATATAAGTTTAGTTAATGAAGGTGGTGTTTTCTGTCATAATACCTAGAAAATCAGGAGCTATGATTGGTGTTATTCTGTGTGGCCGGAGATACATCCTTAGTGGTGTCTAGTAAGTGAGTCATTGTCCTCACTGAATACTTTCAATATTCTATTGTTTATTCTTGTGAGTTGCGGGCGTAACAATATATATATATATATATATATATATATATATATATATATATATATATATATATATATATATATAGATATATATATATATATAGAGATATATATATATATATAATATATATATATATATATATATATATATATATATATATATATATATATATATATATATATATATATAATGTAGAAAGGAGGCGGCCAAGGCCAACAAAAATCAAACAAACAAAAAAGCCCACTGTAGTGACGGTCCCTGGAGAGTTCAGATTCATAAGCCAAAAGATTGGGATAAATGTCTTGATATCTCTCTTAAAATAGTTCAAGTCATAGGTAGGTGGAAATACAGAAGCGGGGAGAGAGTTCCAGAGTTTACCAGAGAACGGGATGAAAGACTGAGAATACTGGTTTACTCTTGCATTAGAGAGGTGGACAGAATAGGAGTGAGAGGAAGAATCCAGTCTTGTGCAGTGAGGCCGCGGGAGCAGGCGAGGCATGCAGTTAGCTAGATCAGGAGAGCAGTTAGCATGAAAATAGCGATAAAAGAAAGCAAGAAAGACAACACTGCGGCGATGAGAAAGAGGCTGAAGACAGTCAGAGGAGAGGAGTTGATAAGACGAAAAGGTTTTGATTTCACCCTGTTTAATAGAGCTGTATGAGTGGAGCCTCCCCAAACATGTGAAGCATACTCCATACATGGACGGATGAGGCCCCTGTATAGAGTTAGCAGTTGGGAAGGTGAGTAAAACTGGCGGAGACGGCTCAAAACATCAAACTTCATAGAAGCTGTTTTAGCTAGAGAGATGTGAAGTTTCAATTTAGATTACAAGTAAAGGATAGACCGAGAATGTTCAGTGTAGGAGGAGGGGACAGTTGAGTGTCATTGAAGAAGAGGGGATAGTTATTTGGAAGGTTGTGTCGAGTTGATAGGTGGAGGAATTTTTTTTTTTTTTTTTGAGGCATTGAACAACACTAAGTTGGCTTTGCCCCAATCAGAAATTTTTAAGAGATCAGAAGTTAGGCGTTCTGAGGCTTCCCTGCGTGAGCTGTATACTCCCTGAAGGGTTGGTCGTCTATGGAAAGACGTGGAAAAGTGCAAGATGGTATCATTAGCATAAGAGTGGGTAGGACAAGAAGTTTGGTTTAGAAGATCATTGATGAATAATAGAAAGAGAGTGGGTGATAGGACAGACCCTTGAGGAAAACCATTGTTAAAATAGATTTAGGGGAAGAACAGTGACCGTCTACCACAGCAGCAATAGAACGATCAGAAAGAAAACTTGAGATAAAGTTGCAGAGAGAAGGATGGAAGCCGTAGGACGGTAATTTGGAAATTAAAGCTTTGTGCCAGACTCTATCAAAAGCTATTGATATGTCTAGGGCTACAGCAAAAGTTTCACCAATATCTCTAAAAGAGGATGACCCAGACTCAGTAAGGAAAGCCAGAAGATCACCAGTAGAGCGGCCTTGATGGAAGCTATACTGGCGATCAGATAGAAGATTGTGAAGTCATAGATGGTTAAGAATCTTCTTGTTTAGAATAGATTCAAAAACTTTAGATAAGCAGGAGATTAAAGCGATAGGGCGGTAGATTAAAGGATTAGAACGGTCACCCTTTTTAGGAACAGGCTGAATGTAGGCAAACTTCCAGCAAGAAGGAAAGGTAGATGTAGATAGACAGAGTTGAAAGAGTTTGACTAGGCAAGGTGCAAGCACGGAGGGACAGTTTCGGAGAACAATAGGAGGACTCCATCATGTCCATAAGCCTTCCGAGGGTTTAGGCCAGCGAGGGCATGGAAAACATCATTACGAAGGATTTTAATAGGTAGCATGAAATAATCAGAGGGGGGAGGAGAAGGAGGAACAAGCCTGAAATCGTCCAAGGTTGAGTTCTTAGCAAAGGTTTAAGCAAAGAGTTCAGCTTTAGAGGTAGATGAGATGGCATTGGTGCCATCAGGTTGAACTAAAGGAGGGAAAGATGAAGAAGTTAAATTGTTAGAGATGTTTTTGGCTAGATGCCAGAAGTCTCGAGGTGAGTTATATTTGGAAAAATTTTGATACTTTCTATGAATGAAGGAATTTTTGGCAATTTGAAGAACTAAATAAATACAACCAAAATAAAAATAAAAACAAAGAATGCCTATATGTGAATAAATGGAAAGAATTCTTTCCGGCCATGGCCTAATGCCCAAGACAGGGTATTGGCAAACTTTCTCTCTCTCTCTCTCTCTCTCTCTCTCTCTCTCTCTCTCTCTCTCTCTCTCTCTCTCTCTCTCGTGAAACCTGTTGATATATAGTACTTACTTTATTGAAGTTTTGGTGTATTCTCCTTTCCACGATTAGTTGTATTACTGAAGAAAGTACGTAAAACATTAATATTTTCCAACAGTGAAATATTATTGTTATAAATACAATGAGCTTTAAGTTATAAATAATGAGAATATTATTGACTATGATTGTATACTTACTAGAAGTGAAGATTAATTTATGTAGTACATATATCCACGTCTGTCGGCTGAGACTTGTGGTGCAACTTGTGGCGGGAGTGGATCCTCAGGTAGATCAATCCCTTGTGTCTCATCCTTAGCTTAAGTTCCTGTCCGCATATGTTGTGGAAAAGTGCATAGATTTCATTGATGAACTGAATTCCGACTGAACTCCGATTTCGTTGTAGAGTATGTGAAATTGTTTCTTCCACTGTCCAATTCTTTGCTCCACAACACATTTTGTAAGCTCTATAATAGATTAGGTATATTATAATCAAGGTATGTAACAGGTGTACAACTTTACCCAACACTATAGTTATTGATTCATTATCCATATGTTAAGAACGTTTGAAGGAAACAGAGCACAAAGTTAGACGGTGAGCTCAATTACTTATAATTAGGTGCTTGTAGGTGTATTGAAAAAAAAGGGGGGGTGGGAAATAATGTTGCAAGACTTTCCAATTGATATCAAAACTTTTTATGCAATATACACTTACCGATCGTAGTTAGTTTGTGATCCTGGCTGAAAGTGTTCTATTGTATCTGTTTGATGGTCCTTTTCAAGTTCGATGGTGTATCGAAGCATTTATGGATTGGTGTACAGTCAACCCGGGTTTCTAGGATTCGGTGAAGCCGGGATGCGGACAAACCAAGGTGAGGACTCCGACGAGGTGAGAAGCACAACAGACTGAGCCCAGATACCGTGCAGGAAACACGTATTCTGAAGCCCCGTCTGTCTACCACCTCTATGTGGAATATTTTTGTGCGCCTATTTGGCCTAGGGTCTTAGTTAAATAAAGTTAGGTTTCCCATTGCCCCGTGAATTTTAGTTTTGCTGTTCACTTCCTTGTCCTTAGCGGCAACAAAAGATGTCTGTTGCCACCGAGTCAGGTTGTCTTTCCTCTCTCACCTACGGAGGATCCGCCTCAATGAGCGTGCTTTTGGGGTGAATTAACACGTCCGGCCCCCCTACAGTGATTTGGTAGGACAATCTGACCTTGGGAATCTACTCCCTGACCTCCTCCCACTTGTGTCCCACTCCCCTCCAGTAGGAAGGGGGTGTACCTCCTCCAAGCCGGACGGACTCAAATCCCCTCCTCCTCCAAGGGGGAGGGAGGATACTGATCGACGACCCCCGACTGCCAGACTGAACATTGACCCCAGTAAAGCGACCTATGTGACTCTACATTCTAAGACTTCTACCTGTCTCTCAACAGTTATTTATTTTTTTATAATAAAGAAAGTCATTGATTGTATTATTGATAACGTTGTAAATGTCAAGAAACTTGCCAGTGATGACTTGCTAGTTCAGACCCTTAACGTAAGTCAAGTAAAATCATTGTTAAAGCTCCGGTTCATCCATGACATTGAGATCGAAGCTTTCATTCCAGTGTCTATGAACTCGTGTCGGAGAGTTGCCTCCCAATGCGATTTTGTGGATATGGATGAGACCGAAATTACCGATTACTTGGCTGACCAGGATGTAATTGAAGCTCGTAAGATAACTAAGAATTCTGACGACACCAGAAGGAGCACAGCATCTGTCATTTTTAACTTTCAGTGCTGCTAAATTGCCAGATAGGTTTCATGTAGGATACGAGTCGGTTTCCGTTCGTCCCTCCATTCCGAATCCTCTCCGTTGCTCCAACTGCCAACTTTATGGTCATCATGGAAATGGTTGTTGGTCTTCCTACGCCTACTGCGGCAGATGCTCAGGAGAGGGTCATTCTGCAAACCAATGTACATCTCTGGTCCAAAAGTGCCGTAACTGTGAAGGTCTTCATTCCACTTTCTTGCGCGATTGCCCCGCATGTAAATTGGAAAAAGAGGTCTGCACAGTGAAAGCTACTGAAGGAATATGAAGCAAGGATGACAGTAAAGTAGACGCAGTCCGCTCCTGCTTCAAACGCTTGTTATGCTTCAGCAGTAAGGGCTCCTCCCAAGATGTGCACTATTGGTATTCGGACAGATCCGTTGCCTGCTTCATTTATCTCCATAGTTTCCCCTTCAACCTATGCCTCATCACCTCCTAAATCTACATCCACTTCCAATAAAACTTCCACTCCTATCACTTCCTCTGCTCCATATCTGTCCGCTATGTTTCGTCCTCCCAGTAAGGGTGAAAAGACTGACAAGGTTGATAAACTAAATTTAACAAAACTAGAACGCACTCGCCCTTCTCATGTCGTCGCAGCTCCCGCGCCCTCGAGGAATTATCACGCTCCCTCCCTCTCGACGAGCTCCGGGGAGTTAACGATTGATGACCCAATGGATGTCACCACCAGTAGGGGTCGGGAAAGGTCCCCCGGCAGTTCCTCTGAGCGCAAAAGGACCAAGAAACACGGCCGCTACCACCACTCTTAAGCCATAATGTTCAAGGTGTTACAGTGGAACTGCAGAAGTATTCGGAATAAAGATTCATATTTGTCACGTTAAGTGAGCATACACAGGCCGTCTGTTATTTGTCTACAAGAGATGAGACTGCAGGACCAGCCTGATCCTACAGTGCTAAAACACTACAATCCCTATAGAAGATATGAGGGACACGGCGTTGCCATATACATACACAAAACACTAATAGAAACAGAAGTGACGTTGAATACACCTCTGGAAGCTGTCGCGTGCAGGGTGAGATTCAACAACACGTATCTGGCTATCTGTTCCCTCTATTTGTCTCCCAATACCCCCATTGTTGATGACGACTTTACATCACTGATTAGCCAGCTTCCGGGCAACAGGCTAGTACTGGGCGACTTTAGCGCCCCTCACCAACAATGGGGAAGTGAGAGGTCACATGTACGTGGGGGAGCAGATAGTTGACATTATGTCGCAGACAAACCTGTCTTCTGAACGATGTAAGTGCGACTCGTGTGAATGATTGGACTGGTAACGCGTTTGCCATTGATCTGTCATTGTTATCGCTTGGTATACTCCCTGACTTCTCCTGGGAAGTCATCGACGACTCCCACAGAAGTGACCATCTACCCATCTGTATCTCTTACTCACGCGACATCCCGCCAACCCCCCACCCCCCAAAGTTCAACTTTAGGAGAGCAGATTTGGCAACCTTCTGTGCGATTGCCGGCGTGGATATATCTGGCGAGGACATTGACACGACGGTCAGCAACGCAACACGATCCATAATACACGCCGCCGAGGCTTTTATTCCGAAGACTTCTACAGTTCACACTAAGCATTGAGTTTCATGGTCGACAACGGATTGCCGACAAGCACTTCGTGAGCGTAATAGACGATACAGGCATTTCAGCCAGCAGCCCAGTCACGCAAAATTCATAGCCTATAAAAAGGCAAGGGCTCAGGCAAGGTAAGTCTTCCGTAATGCATAATTAATCTGACACATTCAGAGAATTTATATCATCAGTAAACCGCACAACACGCCTCTCAAAAGTCTGGAAAACAATAAACATACTTAATAATACATATATTTCAATAAACAAAAAGTCTGGAAAACAATAAACATACTTAATAATACATATATTTCAATAAACACGGAATATAAACGACAACAAAGAAGAAATAGATAATGCAATAGCCCATCATTTTTATTACGCAAGCAGTTCCGCCTACTATAACCCTGTCTCCCTCCCCCGCAAGGAGGAGGCAGAACTCTCAGTCCGAAACTTTGCCATGGTAGGCGTAAACTCGGACTACAACACGGAGTTTACCTTGGATGAACTCCTCCTTGCCCTGAAATACTGTAAAGGCTCCAGTCCCGGTCCAGATAATATTTCATATACTATGTTACAATATCTCGGGCACCATTCCACCACTAAATTATTATTTCTGTACAACAAAATATGGACCACCCACACATTTCCTAAGTCTTGCGGCTTTGCTCATACCATCCCAATCTCCAAAAAGACTGGACGCCTTACGGACCCCAGTGCGTTTCGCCCTATTGCGCTCACGAGCTGTCTATGTAAGGTCATGGAATGTATGGCAAAGCGAAGGCCGCTTTTTAGAAGCGAAGGATTTGTTAGGTGATGAACAGTCGGGGTTTCGAAAGTACCGAAGCACGATGGATCACCTAACACACCTGGAGTATTGCATTTGAGGCATTTGTCAAAAAAGAATTCATGATAGGAGTGTTCCTAGACAACCACAAAGCCTTCGACATGACATGGCGACACGGTATCCTCATGAAACTCTATGCTCATGGCTTTAGAGGTAACTTGCCCTTTATTGTTTAGAATTTCCTACAGGACACAACATTCTCTGTCAAGCTTCCTGGTAATGTAATCTCGGGCGTTTTCGTCCAGGAGAACGGGGTGCCGCAGGGTAGTGTTCTTAGTCCTATATTATTTTGTATTATGATAAATGATATTCTGTCCACAACTCCCATCCCCAGGAATCTTAAATACTCACTGTACGCTGACGACTGTGCGTTATGGCACTCCTCGCCTAACACTCAGTTCTCGGCGCGGAGGATTCAATACGCTCTTGATTCTGTTCAGCATTGGGGCTCTTTGTGGGTATTTAAGTTTTCCGTTTCTAAGTGTATCGGCGTTGTTTTCACTAGACGTAACGTACCTGATTTGCAATTAACTCTTTAAGGCCAGCCGGTACCATTTCAAAATTCAGTCAAATTCTTGGGTCTGCATTTTGACAGCAGATTCAATTGGAAGGCCAACATTAATTAATTAATTATCCGTTGCCGTAAAAAAATCAATGTCCTCAAACACCTCTGTGGTACTTCGTGGGGAGCAGACAAAAAATCTTTATTAATGGTGTACAAGTCCTTAATTCGTTCTCATTTAGACTATGGCTCACCGGTGTGTGAGTCTGGGTCGGAACTAGCATTAAGGAGGTTGGATGTTTTACAGAATGAATGTGTGAGAATGTGTCTTGGGGCCCTGCGCTGCACTCGTGTGGTAATGATGGAGGTTGAGGCCAATATAGCACCACTGCAACTCCGTCGCGATGCCCTATTGTTAGCATATGTCTTAAAAACCGGCCGGAAAGCTCCCCTCGGCAACTCAGCAGGCAAGATCATGAGGCAACACCATCACCTCCACACTGCGGTCCACATTCCAATCTCTGTCAGACTTAACGCTCTATGCTAAAAAAACAGGCGTGGGACTGGACGATGCGGACCGCATCGTGCTGCCCACTCCTCCTCCATGGAAGAAACCACGACGTTCCATCAACACATCATGGATAAGGGGAAAGAAGGCTGTTGTTGCCAAGGCGGAGCTCCACCAACACTTCCGGGACCTCATCGCTGGCCTCCCTCCATCCCTACATATATACACTGACGGCTCCAAGACGGATGAATGTGTGGGGGCAAGTGTATGGTCGTGTGAATGTGCCCTCAGGTTCTGACTGCCGATTCATACATCGGTCTTTTAAGCTGAGATTTTTGCAGTTGATAAAGCCATAGATTATGCTTTAAATTCATGTCATCATTCAATTATCATTTTTTCGAACTCTATGTCCGCCCTTCAGGTAATAGAGTCCGGCCGTATGGATACAAATGAAATCGAGGGCAAAATCATTAACGAATTACATTGAAGTCGTAAATCTTTCTCACTGATTTGGGTGCCTGGACATTCCAGTATATGCGGGAATGAACAGGCTGACATGCTAGCTCGGTCTACCACAGAGCTCGAGGGAGTGTGGAACCTCCGTCGGGATCTGAATCATCAGCGAAACTTCTGTGGTAAAGTCATTGGGACAACCTCCACCTACACACCATCAAACCCATCCTAGGCGAGTGGGCTTCCTCCAATCGCCCCACAAGGCGGGAGGACGCCTCAGGATGGGCTGCACCCTCCCCACCCACATGCTCCCCTACATAGCAAACACTTTCCCACCACAATGTTCTATATATTATGTCACCCTCTCTGTCGAGCACATCCTGCTTCACTGTGTGCGTTATCGTGAGGAGAGGCGGCCCTTGGCGGCGCATTGCCGGAGTCGCGGCCTCTCGCTAACGCCGACCACCCTTGTGGGTGACGAACACCCGGATGTGGTAGATAGTGATGATTTACCTCACTGAGACAACTTAATCAGAGAGTTGTGATTTATATGAATATATTATGTATGATGCACTTTGTACATTTCTCACATAAACATATGTAAATAAAAGTATGAAAGTGTGCATGATTTCCATTCAGCGTGATTTCTTGTAAATGTTTATTTATTTTTTTATATTTTTTTATTATTTTTTTTTTTTTAGCAATACTACGTAGTCACCCTGTCCGTTTGTGTGTCCCCCCCCCCCCCTTCCCTTGCCTTGACAAAGGACAATACCTTTGTAGTAAGAATAGGTTCCCTGTGCGAATGAAGCGCGTGTGTAGGTGTGACTGTTATTCTTGTTGTGGTTGTTGTTGTTGTTGTTGTTGTTGTTGTTATTGTTATTGTTAATGTTTTTATATAAAAAAATTAAAAACAAAACATTCTAACAAAATAAAATAAAAATAAAAATAACAATGAAAAGACAAATAAATTAAAGAAACAAAAAATGTACTTGTAAATAACCAAAGCAAATACACCAAATTAAAATCATAAAATACGCATGTTGGGGTGATGGCAAAAAAAAAAAAAAAAAAAAAAAACTACGGTGGTGTAAAAAAGTGATACCCAGAGAGAGAGAGAGAGAGAGAGAGAGAGAGAGAGAGAGAGGCCTCCTATCTGAAAGCCCGCCCACTAGTGGTTCGTTACCCGAGTGGACGCCTAATTTCCACTCAGACCGTAGCCAGTATTCGAACCTATGCGGTCGGGGATCCCAAGGCCCCCAGAGCGCAAGCGGTTCCACTGTACCACGACGGCCTTCAAAGGTGACACAATAGCTTTGCAGTAGGAATAGGTACCCCGTGTGAATGAAGCGTGTGTGTAGGTGTGACTTTTGTTGTTGTTGTTGTTGTTGTTATTGTTGTTGTTGTTGTTGATGCTATTGTTGTTGTTTTGTTGTTATTATTGTTGTTAATTTTCTTATACGAAAAATATAAAACAAAATATGTATAAAAATTAACAATAAAAAGACAATTAAATTAATCAAATAAAAAAATGCACTTGTAAATAAACATACAGATATATATACCAAAATAAAATGAAAATGGCCTAATACCCATGATTGGGTGATAGCCAAAAAAAAAAAAAAAAAATTAAGAGAGAGAGAGAGAGAGAGAGAGAGAGAGAGAGAGAGAGAGAGAGAGAGAGAGAGAGAGAGAGAGAGAGAGAGAGAGAGAGAAAAGCGAGGGAAGTTCAGCCTGAGCACCAGCATAGTCTGTTCAACCTCGCTCCAGTGCCATCATGTTAAACCAAACCAAGTCCGTTCACCATCGCCAAGACGCCACGCCACTACGCCACAGCACACCACTCTGTTTGTTATTCTTTACTGCAATCAAACTATCTAGGCAGTATGGAGGGTTTCGACTTCAAGCTGATTCCCGAATTCCCGAATTTGGCGGCGGTAGCGAACACTCAATGACGGAGTGGCTGGAGAAGCTAGGATTAGTTTGCAAGCTAAGGAAGATCAGCGATGCGGCCAGTGTCATCCCTCTACGCCTCACGGGGGGCCGTTCGCCGTCTACCTCCAGCTGGCCGAGTAGGAGAGGAAGTCTACGGAAAAGGTGAAAGAGGCGTTTTTGGCAGTGTTTGCAGTGGACCAGTAAGTGGCTTATGAACAGTTCATTAGTAGAAAGCTGCTCAATGGCGACACACCTGACGTACATCTAGCTGAGCTGCGGCGCTTAGCCTCGTTGTTCGGTGGCATGACTGACAAGGCCCTCACATGTGCTTTCGTGGCTTGCCTACCAGAGGGAGTTCGTCAGCTGCTGAGGGCTGGATCGCGCTTTAAAACGCTCGCCTTAGACCAGATTCTAGGGCAAGCAAGAGCAGTTCTCAAGGACGACGGCACCGTTGAATCGTCACAAGGGTCGTGCCCTGGTGCCTCAATGAAACCTACTATGGAAGTGTGTGCAGCTTCTACGAGCTTAAGGTGTTACATCTGCGGTGGCCCAAACCATCTCGCCAAAGACTGTTTAACCCGCCACACTGTACGTATGTGCGAGTGATGGAGGGGAAGGACAGGGAGCTGTGGGCCGGTCTCGACGTAGAGGCAAGTGTTATCAGTGCGGTGTGACCGGCCACTTCGCTTCAGCGTGCCAGGGAAACAAGGACGGAGAGGGGGGGGGGGTGTCAGCGCCAGCCTCCTCTCTCAGCGGTCAGTGAAAGAGGTGCTGCCCAATACTGTGTTGAGAGTGAGTGGAGTCCAGCGTCGTGTGTTGGTTGACACAGGGTGCTCGCGCTGTGTTGCGCATATCTCCTGCTGTAGCACGTGGACGAAGATTGCCCTCTACCTGATAAACGCGAACGGTGGCAAGTGGCAATGTGAAGGGACTAGCAAGTTACGACGCAAGAGCTACTGCGGATGTCAGCGTATGTATGACCACACAGATGCCCCTCGGGTTCAGCTTCATACCAGGTATGGATGGCATAAGAGATCTCGGGGGAGATACTGTGGATCCTCGAGGTGGCGTGCGTTTTGGGATAGAGGAGGAGATTTGTACTGCTGCAGATTTGGAGCTGAAAGTGGACGAGCCTGACTTCAGTGCTACCTACGACCCGAGGAGGAACTGTTGGACCGCCGCATGGAAGTGGGCAGAGAGCAAGGAGCCTGGAGTATTGCATAATCAGGCGGTGGAGTATGCTGTGCCACGAGACGCAAGAGAATTGTACGAGAGAGCTGCAGCGGTGGATTGATGACGAGTGGTTGCTGCCTTATGACGAGCAGACATATGGGCCGGCTAAAGGATTGATCCCGCTAATGGCTGTCGTCCAACGGAACAAGGGAAAGGTTCGACAGGTTATGGATTTTAGGGAGCTTAACATGCATGGCGCGAATGTGTTTGTCGTGGACATGGTCAAGGCATAACTTCAGATACGGATCCATGACTCTCTGTTAGCGACAAGATAGGTAGGATTTGATTGTATTTATATATGCAAATATAATCTAATGCAACATCTCTTTAAGATGGTGCAATACTTCAGAAATGCTGTCACAGCTTTCTATTCTACAAGGAGTTGCATATATATATATATATATATTGTTACGAACCCATGTATGGGGGGGGCCGTGGCCGTGGGTATGTGTGTATGTATGTGCGTGGTGGGCGTGAGAGTAGACAAAGAAGCGACGGGTCTGGGACGGGAAGGAGAGAGAGAGGCCGGAGGAGCGACACAAGGGAGAAGGGGGCTTTTGACGATTCAGCAAATAGTTTCTGCCGCCGCCAGGCGACAGGCAGTGAGGGGGAGAGCAGAGAGAGAAGAGAGTTGGGGGCCCAGTGAGGAGGACAGAGGGAAGAGCTGCCTTGCTTCCCCTCGTTCCTGGACAGATACATTCTGACTGCCATGTAATAGTGCCTGTGCGTTGGCAGTGTGTGCGCCTGGACTGTGTGTGCCTAGTTGACATTGTGGAAGCCTGCTGGGAGGCCGTGAATGAGGTGTAAGGTGTGAGGAGGCCCGAGCTGCCGCCTTGCTGTGTCGTCTTGCTGAGCGCGCCTTTGTCATTGTGTGTGGCGTGTCACGGTCCCCCATGTTACCTGTTGTGCTTGCTGAGTAAACCAGCCAAAGTGAACTCAGTGTGTTTGCTTTGTCCCCCATTTTGAGCTGCTATAGGTACACTTCGCTACACTTGCCCATCCGAACCGTGTGAAAGTTACGCAACCCCCCTATGCCCTGTTGCCCTGCTTGTGCACCGGGGAGGCCTGTGTGAACCCTGTGGCCTGAGACGTGCTGCTGAGGGCAGAGAGAGGGTGTGAAGAAGAAGAAAAACAAGGGGGGTGAACGTAACACTATATCTAATATATATATATATATATATATATATATATATATATATATATATATATATATATATATATATATATATATATATATATATATATAACTAGGCATTTCAATTGTTATTGTATCCATATGATGTTCCATTTATCGTAATGTAATATAAACTCTCTAAGCAGGATGTAGTTTATAAAACATCACTATATGAGAGAAAATAATGTACTTGAGAACTGAGGCATCAGACACACACATTCATCCCTGCATCACATGACCCACGCCCGAAGTAGCAGTTTCCAAGGCGTGAGGCGCAGCGGGCCGCACTAACGGCAAGAGAGAAGAAAACAAGCGGCGGTGAGTGGCGGTTGCGGTGACCCAACAGGGCCGCTGGCCGGTCGACTACCGGACAAGGCAGCAGAAGGAAGACAGCTGGTTTACGTGGAGGTCGAGGGTGACGAACAGTATGCGTGATGTGCCGTGAAGGTGTATGTTCTCGGGACACAAAAGTATTCTCTATAAGTTACCTCCCAAGATACCGACTAAACACTTCTTGAGAAAGACAGTGACATTACGTTCTAACCGTGTGTTTTGAAACCCCTATAATTATCACCCCTAATATATTAACTTTTAGAATCTGAGTTTTCCTTCAAACCTGGGTGTGAAAACTATATATAAACCAGTTTACCACTCGCCACAAAAGTCAAACTCACTTTAAACAACGTGTGTTGGCAAACCCACCCTTTAAGTACAAACATCCAACATCCCTGTGGCCCTACCAGACAGTGTGTTATAAGGGAAGATTATAATGTCTGACACGCATAGGTTTCGGCCTGAACGTGGTTCCACTGATAATGAAGGCTATGCTGGATTGTGTCCTCTCGTAAGATCCAGTCGTACAGAAGGGAACGTCTGCTTACATAGACGATATTTTAGTAAATGAGGACATCATCACGGCTAGTAATGTGAAGAAACACTTGGAAACATACGGCCTGACGAGCACACCACACGTGAGACTCGCTGAGAGAGGACGAGCATTAGGCCTGAGAGTCTGGGGGGAGCAGGGAGATTTCTTCTGGTGAAGAGACAACGCAGTGGCAGTTGTACAGGAGGAGGTAACGCGACGGAACGTATTCTCGTACTGCGGCAAGTTTACAGGCCATTATCCAGTGTGTAGAGGATTGAGAATGGCCACCGCCTTCATCAAGAGGAAGGTGAACAACTTAACAGAAAGGTGGGACTACTCGTACACTGTTGCCGACGAGGATCTAAGGAGGCTCTTGGAGGAGGTGGGCGCAGAAGTAAGGAAGCATGATCCGGCCCGAGGCAAATGGAGGGTTAGGGGTGACGAGGCCATGGTTTGGCTACTGGCATTGCAGTTGAGATGGATGGATGCATTATCGAGGATGCCAGTCGGCTTCATAAGGACGACGCCGCTCACATTAACATGGCTGAGCTGGACTCTGTCATAGCAGGACTTAACATTGCGTTGATGTGGAAGTTCAAGAGGGTGGACCTGTGCACAGACTCCTCCATAGTACATCACTGGATACTGACGCATTGACAGGAAAGAGCAGACTTAAAATAAAGGCGTCGAGTGAAATGTTGATTTATAGGAGGATTGGCATTGTGACATAGATGGTGGAAGAGTACGCCATCAAGCTGACCGTCACACTCGTCCCCTCCAGCAGTAATAACGCTCGACCCTGTTTAGTAACCCGTGTGTGCTGCTGCTGCTGCTGCTGGAATGGAAGAGAGTGAAATAGCGGATATCCATCACGCCACAGGGCATCCAGGTGTGAAACGTACTTTATACTTTGTGTGAAGGGTACATCCAACAGTAACCCGATGGCAGGTACACGACGTTGTGAAGGGTTGCAAGACTTGTTTTCACTCCATCGACCCGGCACCTGTCAAGTGGCGGAAAGGGCGCCTGGATGTGGACAGAGTGTGGCAGAGGATCGATATTGATATTACTCACTATCAAGACAGGTCGTATCTGACTCTGAACGACTGCGGCCCGTAAAGATTCACCATAATTATGGCGACAGCGGAGGTTTCAAACAAGTGAGAGCCTTATTAGGCACCTGGAAGCAGTCTTTTTTGAACGCGGAGCACCGGGGAATTACTCACTGACAACGACCCTGGTTTCCCTAGCAAGCTCTTCACAGATATCGCACAGAGGTGGAATGTTCGCCTGCATTTCCGATGCCCGCACGTTCCTTCTGGAAATGGAATCGTGGAGAGGTGCCTGTATCACGATCAGCACCATATTATTATTATGTATATTTTCTAATATCTTCGACTCAGATTCCAATGTTTTCCACCGGACTTGTGTTATTTCGTTTGTTTTTATTGTTTTAATAGCTTTCCATTTATTAATATCATGTACATTTTTTGGTTATAAAAAAATAGATATATTGTGCAAAATGTAAAAGTTTTTCTGTATCTATGTGCAAGTTCTGTATAGTGGGATTTTATTTTCAAAGAGTGTGGAGACAGGTTCGGAGTATAAGCACCAGCGGGTGTAGCGGATCTTGTACGTACACACCGAGACAGTTATCAAATATCATTTGTAGAGGACGCACGCAGACGGAACCCCAGTTCTATTATCCTTGGATCCTTCTACCAGTGTTCAAGGTTGCACAGGTACAGCTGGTGGCAGGAATGTTGTGAGTTTTGTGACTAGTGTTAATTATGATTTATTTGTTATTTGCTTGTTGGTTATCATATTTTATGCTAATGTGGCCCGGTTCTACAGGTTGGAACATAAATAATAAACAAGTTGCAACATATTGTTTCCCTATCCCGGACGCCTTGAAACTATGCTACACAACACTACAAGGCTACATTTCCTTGTCATTGACGCCTTGGATCTACTCTACACTCCACTACACTACACTACACAACAAGTTGCTACACATCCCTGTCCCAGACGCCTTGGATCTACACTACGTTACACTACATTCCAACAACACGTCTGACATGATGCCCAAGAGAACATATCTGAACTACCTCCGACGTCTACGATGGACAGCTCGTGGAAAGCTTACAAGGAAGAGCAATTTACTGACAAAAGTTACACAGGGAAACTCCTCTGAGGTCATTGAATTATGTTATCAAGAAACTAAAGACGCTTTTAGTGAACTCGAGAAGAGACACGAATTAAGGAGATTGTTTAAAAGCAAACAGGAAGAGAAAGAATGTGATGATAAACTTGAGGAAGAGGAGAAATACATAGTTCAGGCAGATTTAATGGAAACCCAGGCGTATGATCATTTGATGGCCATTCGTCAAGAAGAAAAGGTTGAAAAACAACGAGCAGCTCAAGCTGCAAACGTAGTGAAAGTTAAAGTGAAATCCCTAGAGCCACCAAAATTTGAGGGTAACATATGTCAACATCAAACTTTTCGTAGCAACTACCAGGCAATAATGATCAATAATTACGGGAAGAACGTTTTTGCCTTGTATCAGTGCTTGTCTGGGGAAGCACTCAGTGTTGTCCATGGGGTAGAAGACGACATTGATGAGATGTTTCGTCGTCTTGATCAGAGATATGCGGATCCTGTTAGGTTAACGGCTTGTGTTATTGATCAGCTGAGGAGGCGAAAACCCATACCAGAAGGTAATGCAGCTAAGTTTGTAGAAACAGTGAAAATAGAAAAATGGTGGACAGACATAAAGAGAAATGAACTGGAACAACAGATGTCAACTATAATGGTGATTAGCTTAATCGAGAAAATATTACCCTTGCAGCAAAAGCGGGATTGGACAAGGAAATATCAAAATTTGTCAAATAAAGTAAATGCTTTTCCTACATTACTAGAGTATCTGAAAGAAGAGAAAGAAATGATTGATTATATGGAAAAAGACGTTCATAATAACACTCGTAACGCCAAAGTAACTTTCCATACTGTGGAGGTAAAAGAAAATGATAGTGAGGAGATTAAAACGCTGCAAACAATGCAAACACAACAGGCTGAACAATTAGCTAACATGGAAAGTATACTACAACAATTTACTCAAACCATGGCGGCAGGAGGTCCTGCTGTCTTACAACCTCGTCAGAACTGTCATAATTCTACTTTTTCTTGGTATCATAATTCTGATTCCCATACAATCAATCGTTGCACTACATTTCATAATCTAGAACCTTCAGCTAAAATGTTTCCATTGCTTAGACAAGGGACATAACTTAAAGGATTGTTTAGAGACAAGGACATGTTACATGAAACTAGGAAACGGGAATGTCTGTGGTAAACTACATCATCCTAAGATTCATGACTTATTACACCAAATTAACAGCCAGGAGAGTTGTACTTTACTCATGATTGGTCAAGTGAATTGTAAGGATAGAGATGTAGTAGCTTTATTTGATCCTGGTAGCACAAATACTCTGATAACTCACCGCATAGCTCGTGAACTTGGATTATGCGGCATATCTTACAGCATCACAATGACGAAAGTAGGTGTCTGATACTATTTTTACTAAGTCATACGAGAATACTGTTCCACTAGTTGATGGGAAAGGAGCTCGGTATACATTACAATGTTTTGGGATAGGTGACATTACAGCTGACATTAAACCAGTGCGCATGAACAGAATTCTACAACTACCAGAGTTTCCTGCAGCATAGATTTCGAGGCCTCATGGAAAAGTAGAATTACTTATTAGTGTTGATAATTACAATATCATTCCAGTGACTATGACTGTGAAGATTGTAGGGAGACTACAGCTAATGAAAGGCCCATTTGTATATTGTGTTAGAGGATCACATCCAGAGCTCAAAGTTGAAGGTACAGGGTATTATACAGCTCAATTAAATTATGTATCCATAACATCCAACAGAGATTATATCAATGGAGAAACCTAGAGAACTCTCAAGGAAAAATTAGATAACTTCCTCTTGATAGATCATTTAGGCACAAATTGCAGACCAAGATGTAGTACCTGTAGTAATTGTATTGATTGCAATAGAAAAATGAACATGGCAGTTAAGGAGGATGAAGAAAGTTATAGTAATGATGAAGAAAGCAATAATGATAACCAATTGAATAACAGTAATGATGATGAAAAGGAGAGCAATAGTAAGAATAAACACCATGAAAATAATATTCGTTGAGATGACAACAGTGAGCAGAGTGATGCATCAAGTAATAATGGAGAGAGTGAAGAATGATATAAAAGACACATTGAGAGTTGGGACACAAAATCAGCAACATGTTGAAACAAGAGTCGATGTGCAGTATATTCAATAGACCAAGAATGGTTCAATATGTGAGAAAAAAAATCTACTTATAATGAGACTCCTCAAAGTAGTAATGCACATAAAAACATAATTGGAAGAAATTGAAAGGGAAGAGTACAAGAACCGTGCCGTCGTGAAGGACATAGAGCATACGATAAGAGTGGTACCTTCACGAAACATGTACCTGGTGTTAAAAAAAACTTTCCAACAATAAGTCCCCTGATGCTTCTGGTGGAAGTTTAAAAAGTATGAACAGCTCAGTACAGCGGAATAATCCTAACCTAAAAAGTCGAAGTATTAGTAAAGGTGGTAACAGTCAAGGCTGGAAGAACACAAGCCATAATAATCTAGAAAGAACAACAATAACAAAAGTTCAAGTGGAAGTGATAAATATTTAAGCAGTAACGATTCTAACAGTAAAGAGAAAGACAACCAGAATAATACCTTTAACAATAACAGAAATAAAGGCAACAACATTAATAACACGAACCAGAGCAACAATAGTCATGACGTCAACCAGAAGCAGAACAAATATAACAACATCATCAATAAGCAAATGAGTGAGCCGGTACCCAAAGACTTTCTTAAAGAAGTAAAAGAAGTTATAAACATCATCCCTAAGAAGAAATGGTTTTGACAGTATCACGGTGCAGTGGCTAGCGCGTCTGGCTACGAATCCGTGGGCCCGAGTTCGATCCCGGACGAGGACGGTGCAGACCCCACCCAGGTTTTCATCCTTCACTGGTCGATAAATGGGTACCTAGGGCAACCTAAGGAAGGTAAACTGTGGAAACCCGGATTTCATGCTGGCCCCATGTCCCGGGGTAAGGGACTATTCCACCACAGGCTCAAAGGCCAAGGAGACGGGAGATGAGCGCCCGCAGCTACGCGCTGATACAGCGTAAGCCCCCCACTTTACTTTACCTATACTCAAGTTTCACTACAGACTTGCAATGCTGTTGTTTATGATGCTTTACACAATAATGCAGTCCGCTTGGATGGAATGGAATTTTGCAAAAACTGCTAATGCTTCTTGGGAGAATGGATGTTCAGAAGCAATGGAAAAGTTAGTCCTGACTAGAACTATTGGGGATGTTACCTTAACGTTTGGTGAACTACAAGCCGTGATGTTTGAAGTTGCCAGTACCTTAAATGAAAGACCAATAGTTATAAAGAATGGCTCAAGTAATGCCAGAGGTTCCTATCTTTGTCCGAACGATTTAATCCTGGGGCGTGCCAGTGTACGTGTACCAGAGTGATTGTTTGGCAACAAGGCAAACATCAAGACCAGACAAAATTTCACTAAAGTAATTGTAACTTCTTTCTGGAAAAGATGAATGATGTATTACTTCCCATACATTAATCATACAACAGAAAGGGCATTGTGATAGGAGAAATCTGAAGATAGGTGATATTGTGTTAGTACAAGACAGTAATGCTATAAAAGGTAGCTGGAAACTTGCTGAAGGGTGTGAAGTTTTACCCATTTCCGATGGTAAAGTTAGAGATGTACAAATAAGATATAAACTACAAGGGGAAAAGGGTGAATATGAGGGTCAACAAGATACAAAGGTTCATAAACTTGTGCTTATTCTCCCGCTGGAAGAACAGTAGAGATTAATGTGGCGGGGGGAAGTGTAACACGATCATATTATTATTTTGTATATTTTCTAATATCTTCGACTCAGATTCCGATGTTTTCCACCGGACTTATGTTATTTCATTTGTTTTTATTGGTTTAATAGCTCCCCATTAATATCATGTACACTTTTGGTTCTAGAAAAATATATTGTTTAAAATGTAAAAGTTTTTTCTGTATCTATGTGCAAGTTGTGTATTGAAGGATTTTTTTTTTCTTTTTTTCCTTTTTCTTTTTTTTTTTTTTTTTTTTTGAAGAGTGTGGAGACAAGTTCGGAGTGTAAGCACCAGCGGGTGGAGCGGATCTTGTAAACACGGAGACAGTTATCAATTATCATTTGTAGGGGACGCACGCAGACGGCAACCCAGTTCTATTATCCTTGGATCCCTCTACCAGTGTTCAAGGTTGCTCGAGTACTTCTGGTGGCAGGGATGTTGTGAGTTTTGTGACTAGTGTTAATTATGATTTATTTGTTATTTGCTTGTTGGTTATCATATTTTATGCTAACGTGGCCCGGTTCTACAGGTTGGACGCCTTGAAACTATATTACAATACGGTAGCGTATCGAAGCACTTATGTACAGTCAACCCGGGTTTCGAGGATTCGGTGAAGCAGGGATGCGGACAAACCAAGGTGAGGAAGGCGACGAGGTGAGAAGCGAGGGCAATTAAGCCTGAGCACCAGCCACGTCTGTTCAACCTCGTTACAGTGCCATGCTACAGCAAACCGAGTCCGTTCACCATCGCCAAGATGCCACGCCACCACGCCACAGGACGCCACTCGTTTGCTACTCCAATATACATATACAAGAAGATTGTGTTTCTTTACTGTCATCAGAGGGTGCAGGCAAGTTGTTAGAAGACACATCATAACTTGGGTAGCAACTGTCTCCAAGATGGTAGCACCCAGTAGGAACATGCGTAGCTTCAAAAAGAGCGTATAATCAATTGTCTAAAAATCTGTGCATCCTATACAATTCCCGGTCATTGGGCAACAATGTTGAAGAACTTTTAATTGTGATGAAACAAAACTTACATATTGATAGTATGCTGTTCCTTTCTGTTCACATACTTAACTCTTTTTTTTTTTTTTTTATAAGTAACTGCCCGACTTCAAAGTCACCAATTACACCGTGTAACATTTTTTTTGCGAGTTAAAACAGTTATTTTCTATGACAAAATGGCAAATATGAAGTTTGATTTACACAAAGTAGGTACAAAACGGCATATGATGCAATAATAGCATTTATTTATTCTAGAATTGAACAAGTGAAACAGTAAAAACCTTAGAAATGAGTAATTTTTTCTAGATTTACACTTATTCTGTATATTACTTTCATGAATCAGCCCCCTTATGTAGTTTTGATGAAATGAAGGTAACTTATGGTGATGATGCCCCATCATATGACCTTGTAAAACGCTGGCATCGTGAATTCAAACGTGGCCGAAAGTCTGTGGAAACAGCTCCCAGACCTGGACGCCTCCCTTTTGACATTGATGAGGCATCTGTCCGTCAAGTTGAGGTTGCTATTTTGGAAGATCGACACATAACTATTCTCCAAATAGCCCAAGAGGTCAAGATTAGTACAGGATCTGTGCAAACAATCATTCATGATCATTTGCATATGCATAAGGTGCCTGCCAGATGGATTCCCAGGTTGCTCACACCTTTCCAGAAGCGAGAACGCGTCGAGTGCTCGAGGATGAATTTGGAGATGTGCCAAGAAGATGAGTCAAAGTTTTTCAAAAGACTGATTATACAGGATGAAACCTGGGTCTATCACTATGATCCAGAGTCCAAAGCCCAGTCAATGCAGTGGAAGCACTTGGACTCACCACCTCCAAAGAAGGCAAGGGTGCAGCCCTCCGCTGGCAAGGTCATGCTCACAGTTTTTTGGGACCAGGACGGAGTAGTGATGACAGATTTCCTGGCAAAGGGTACCACAATTACAGGAACCTATCATGCTTCACTTCTGAGGAAATTAAGAGAAGCTTTCAAAATCAAGAGGCAGGGCAAGATCAGCAAAGGTATCCTCTCCCTGCAGGACAACGCTCCGATCCTCAACTCGCATGTCGTCAGATCAGAAGCACGGACGTGTGGCTATGAAATCCTCCCGCATCCCCCCCTACTCTCCTGACCTTGCACCCTCTGACTTCACCTCTTTCCAGCAATGGAGTTGTTTTTGAAAGGAAGGCGTTTCCCAGATGATGCAGCCTTGATTTCTGAAGTCACGCCGCGGTTGGAAGACCAACCTGGGATGTTCTACAAAAAACGGTCTCCAGAGCTGCATCAAACGCTGGGATAAATGCGTAACTCTGGGTGGTTCCTATGTAGAGAAAGACTAATAACTGTGCCAAGTTTCATTGATCTACTGCTATGGGAAGTGGGTCAGGAGCATTACTTATTGAACGCCCTTTGTAGACGATATACACACAAATCTGTGAGTGCATACTCTGTTTATTTTATAATGCTATGCATTGTTTGTTGTGATGGAGCCTTCATCACTATTACATTTCTGTGTTTTTCCTGAAGCAAGATATGTCAATAAATTTAATCTCTGGGGTGACCACCTTTTTTTTTTTTTTTTTTTTTTTTGCCGTGGGGATTGATATGGTGTCTCAAACCAAGTTTATCACAATTAAGATACCTTCTTGGTCCAGGAGGTATTTTTGAAGAGTTCTGCATCACTCATTTCGCTCAGCACGTCTTTCCTTTCACAGAAAGTTCTGAACGATGATAAGCTGTTGCTGTGGTCAAGTTTGTTAACTATTTCAAACATTTAAGAATTGTACAATTAAATGAAAATTGAGAAATACATGATCTTACTGCTTTGCTGCCAAAGCATTTCATTCCGTGACTCTCGACATATCTGGGCTAAGACCGATACTCACCTCTTAAACTAATGATATTAAGTATAAGACAAATTTTAAGAACCTTTGTTAGTATGGGCCCAAGGTACCTAATACAAAATACTCCTCTCCTGAACCAAAATTTTAACGTAGTCTTCCGTAAGGAGGTGTGTGTGTGTGTTTTGTGTGTGTGTGTGTGTGTGTGTGTGTGTGTGTGTGTGTGTGTGTGTGTGTGTGTGTGTGTGTGTTTTGCTTTTATTGTCTCAACTGCTGGAAATGTTATAATAAAGCATGGTGTATTAGT
>CM035177.1:2373461-2413461 GCA_020233015.1 Callinectes sapidus | reverse complement strand
CCTCTCTGGAACTCGAACTCAAGCCTTCTCGGTTGTTAGCCACTACACTATGTGGCGAATTTACTGTCGCGGTCGTCTGCTGGTCATCCGGTCAGCTTTTTCCCTAAGGAGCGACCTCAGAGCTCATAGACTGCCCTTCGGGTATAGGGCTGAAACCACATCACACACTACAGACTGGGACAGCGAGGCCACAGCCCCTCGAGCTCAGTCCCTTACGTACTTGCTGCTGGGTAAACAGGGACTAGATACATATTAACAGCAGGATTATCAAATGACCTCTTCCCTCTTCATCCCCAAATTTCCCTCTTCATGTATTTTAGGACAAATTTGCCCCCTTCGATCAGCGCACGAGGAGGTTGGTGGCACCACTGAAGAGCCTGAATCAAAACTCCTTTCCCTTATTTTATACGTTTTACCATCTCAATATATTGGAGGGTGTACAGAAAGACAGAAATAAATATATGGATACCATACAAGACTCCAGACCTTTCTAAAAATCCCTTTTCTTATGTGATTTCCTTCTTTTGAAAGACTGCATTGTTCCTGTATTATTCACCACCCGTTTCAACAACATACGTTCACATGTTACTTCCAGTGCACCCATCTCCTCACTTGGCATCGCGTGCTCCACGTTAAATACTACTCAGCAAAGCATTGACATTCTTTTACACAATGCTTTTTAGTTATTATGTTATATAATATAGTACTATGAAATGCATCCAGATATGAAATAATAGGCGTAGTTTTTTTCCGAAATGAGGGACAGGAATAAATTTGTATTCTTTCTACGTAAACGATACAAAATTATGAATTGGTTGGGCAGTAACTAATTCTACTAATAGGTCGCGCTCGATCCCATTTATGAGCGAAGATCTACATGAGCAGTGTTGAATGTCCATCTTCTAGGGAGCCTAGAACAAAAGTAAACCACTGTACCGGGGCCCGGGCGGTGGGCTCCTATTTTCGCGCGGCTACAGGCCACAGGCTACCAGCTGAAACGATACCATAACATTTTCTGTTAAACCTATTGTATATCACGATTTCACATATCGTTGACCTTTATTTTAAGCAATGAATACTTATCAATACCAAAATCTGATAAAAAAGGTTTAGGTGTAGTTTAAAAAAACTCCCGAGAGATTCATACCCAAAGCGCTTGCTAATACCGGGGAAGGACGAGACTTCCCCAAAGGACTCACGAAGGTCCGTTGTCATTTGATAATGCGGCCGTAAGAGGCTTGCTCATTTGCCTCTCCGCGCCCGGGACTCGAACCCAGCCTTCTAGGTTGTGAGCCAAGCGTGCTAACCGCTACAATACCGTGTAATGTGTGTGTGTGTGTGTGTGTGTGTGTGTGTGTGTGTGTGTGTGTGCGCGCGCGCGCATATATTTACCTACCTGTGCCATTTTATGCATGGAGGCTGCGTGATTAGCCATTGCTTCCCTTGAGTCCCGTGTTGCTTGTTTCATCTCTTCGGCAAGAGGCGCTAAACTACGGCTTATCGCCTCTGACGTTTCCCTTCCGGTGATTGCAGATTCATTGCAGGACCTGGCTGGGCAAGAACAGTGTTATATATATATATATATATATATATATAGATATATATATTATATATATTATTATATATATATATATATATATATAAATAAGTTGTTTTCCGTAACGTCCTGCCATAACATAAGGTGCTGCGTTTTCTGCTGAACATGATCCAGGTTGCTCCCGCTGTCCTGCTACCCCACTGCCAGAAGAGGTTCCACATTCTCGGGAAACACTCGTATGCATCACCCTTCACATGTCTTCAGCACCGAGTTAACATTACTTGTAGTAGATAGCTGGAGCAGATCCACGATCGAAGACTGGGTGTAAATGCAGTATATAATGTGTAGACAGCGTCACAGTAACATCTTACATGGATTTAAGCAAAAAATGTTTAATCTGTGCTACATTTTTCACGGCAGCAGACACTGCAGGAGCTCCTGATTGGTTGTGGTGTGTGCGAGAGATGGCCGGTGACTGACGATCCACGTTCGTTTGTACAAGTCATGAGCCAATTCAATTTTTTTCCTTGTTTTACCTATATGTCAAACGTAATATGTATTGCAAAACTGTATAGTTCTTTTTTCTAGATTCAATCATGCTGAGAAGTGGTGTAAAAACACCAATATGTTGAAAGCAAAATAATACTTTTACCTCAATGGTGATATGGAACAAAATTTTGAATGGTCATGGAAATAATTTCGGAAATACACCAATTTAAGTAGAAACATAGGGAAAGAAAGAAAGACTGAGACAAAGGGTAAGAAGATGGAGCGGGGATGGAGCAAGAGGGAGAGCCCGTAAATTAACAATGGTGAGAGAATCCCCGCACACTCTAGGTCACACAAAAGCTGCCAATTTAGAGTAGAGCGACTATGATAAGTGACTCACATAGGAGAGGACCAAAACTGTCAAATTTTCAATGTTCGCTGGCTCTTTTAATTTAGAGGGTCAAGCATCGTCTCGCCGTAGAGTAGTCGTCTCAAAACACTATTACGATGTATCTATTGATTTACCATGGTTATACTTTGCCAGTAAATTTCTGTTGTTATTTTTCAAAAGTATATATATATATATATATATATATATATATATATACTTGAATTTTTACGACCAACGTCATTATATAGAGCAAAATATAGTCGCCTGGTGTACCAAGCTCTTTCATTTCTAGAGATTTTAATACAGCACAAAATTTTAACACACATTATACCCTCCTGCAGAGTTTAATGCTCTACAAGGAATGAGTAGAGTAATTTGTCTTCTGTTTCTTTGAGGAAGAAAAACATTGCGACGGAAGCCTAGCTCGAAGATGCTGCAGTGCTTTCGTCACCATGGCCCAAGCTGTGTCTTGCCATAGACTGAACATGATATACTTTTGGTCTAAAGATAACTAGTCTGGATGGGTAAATCTGACAACTGCAATTTGTGTTTAAGTTCTATCCAATTACGAAAGAATGGCATGATATGACTCCAAAGCTGACCTCTCCACTAAATTTAGTTGAACCTCAAATCCATTAAGTCTCCTCTTCAGGTTCTTGAAAGGTGAAAACAGACTTTTCCAGAATCTGGCGAAGAGGCGTTCGGGAGTAGTGCCCTCGTCTTCTTGGTGTTCGGGGGTAGCGCTGAACGGGGCAGCTCTTTGTTGCACCTGACCTGTGAATAGATGTGAGGACAAGGTGAAAATGGGAAATAGGATAAACGATGGTAGGGAAAAAGTATTGCGAAATTGAAAGTTGGTGGTACCTCGCTACATTGAGGCCGATTAGGTGGTTAGAGAGTATCAATAGTGTATTTGAGTCTAAGGAGTTATGGAAGAGAGAATGGGATGTAACCCTTGCCACTGATATTTAATAATGATACTGAAGGAAAAGAAAGATTAAAATCAAAAGAAGATAGCTGTAATACATGAAAAAGCAGATTAAAGAGAATGTGAGGATGAAGAAGGCTCCTTAAGGATAAGGAAAGAAGAAAGAAGGGAAGGAGAATTGAAAATTCATGGCCTGGTACGAGAATCATGGAATTAATTTATTTTCTCACTGACGGAGTCATACTCGTAATCAGTATCTGTCAGGCGATCATTTGGATGCAACACACATTATCTGCCCTCACCCTGTTTTGGAACACGCAGGGAGGTGCAACACTCTCTCTCTCTCTCTCTCTCTCTCTCTCTCTCTCTCTCTCTCTCTCTCTCTCTCTCGTCTCTCTCTCTCTCTCTCTCTCTCTCTCTCTCTCTCTCTCTCTCTCTCTCTCTCTCTCTCTCTCTCCCCCCAATACATCAAGGTGAAAGGACATGCCTATATGACCTTCGACCTGAGACAATTGTTGAATGCCTGGACCCTAGCTAAATTCTGGTGTGCAAATGAATATACAATTTGCGGTTGAGCCAACAACATGATGTCGAGCTACACTGATATGATGACATGCTGCATCTTTTAAGTGCTTTCAATACCCAGTAGACACCCAGAACTTCAAGTGAAAGGTTCATATAATGCCTGACCTCTCATCATTTGAGTGGAAGAGATAGTGAAAGAAGCTCCACTTTCAGAAGTACGATGTCTTAAAAAAAAAAGGCATGTAAAGATCATCGAATATTTGTTCATATTTATTTCACAGCAATATTTAATAGTTCTGTTGATGACAGAGCCTTATTTCACTATGATCTATTTGATAGGATGTTGATGACAGCTGAGTAAGAACTCTACAAAAAAAAGTTGGGCAAGCACAACCATGGGCACAGAGTTGTTCACCGATGTTGTGCTAACGCAACCATAGGTACCAGCAGCTTTTTTATTGATGTAGTTATTTTGCGCTGCATTATATTCTATTCACACATTTAATGACATTTAATGGATATATCTGTGTATGAAATCTGTGTATGAAATTACCGAGGGGATCAGAGGAACACTTTTGTGATATTGAAACAGGAACAATTGCAGCCAGTGTTACCCTTGCATCTGGGTATGGTGTATCTCCAGTCGTGAAGGCTGAAGGTTATGTGGTTTCACAGAAGTCCTCCCTCTACCTTAGACTTACAGTCAGGATTTTTCCGAGTCGATCTAGAGGAATCATCTCGCCCCTATACTTTGTTTACCAGCTCTTCGGGACAATTTATGTTTAAACGCATGCCATAAGGTCTAAGGAATTCACCCCTATCCTTTCAAAGACTGATGAACTCCGTCCTAATAGGTCTTATCATTAAACATGTATTCTGCTTCCTTGATGACGTTATCATAGCTTCAAAAGATCTTCATGAGCATTTTCTCAGGTTCTGTCACGTATCCAATCAGCAGGGCTTCAAAATTAGATTCAGCAAATGCGCTTTCATCAGAAACAAGTTAAATTCTTTGGCCACCGAGTTGACAAAGATAGTACTCATACGATCGCTTGCAAGGTGTCTGTTGTTCAGTCATTCCCAGTTCTCACTTCTCCAGATCAGATCAGAGAATTTCTCTGATAAGCTAGATTTTACCGTCAATTCATTAAGCATTTTAGGGTCGTATCTCAGCCTCTCCCTGATTTGCTCAAGAAAAAGCTTAATTTAACTGATCTGAGAGGGAACAAAGTCTGTTTGATCATATTAAATCTGCCCTATGTCGCAACCCAGTCCTTATTTTCCCTAATTTTGATACAGAATTCACTGTCTGTACTGATGCCTGAGGTTTCCGTATAGGCGCAGTTCTCGTGCAACAAGACGACAACGACAAAAATATCGTATCAGAGCATACGTTAGTAGACAAATCATTTAAGCTTTTCCGTCATATGGGCTTGACGTCACTTTTGTGAACTCATTCTTAAGTACAGAATCAATCAATGTCTTCATTGATCACTATGTGTCCACAGAAATATTCAAAGTCAACAATCTCACAGGTAAATTCACTCATTGGCAATTAACCATTCAGGAGTTTAATCCTACCTTCTTCATTCATGGTAAAGCTAATTTTGTCGCAGATGCTTCACACAACATTGCTTAGGTATCTTTTGTCACAGATTGCCTACAGGTGATGATTTCAAAACACATCAACGTTCAGACCCGTTCTGAGGTTCTTTCTTGTACTATCTCAATTCTGGTGACACTTCAAATCTTCCCAAGTTGCACGTTAATGTAGACTCGTTTTTCTTACAAAAAAAAAAAAAAAAGTCTAGCTCAACATCTCCAGACGATCCCAATGAACGGTTCACTCAGCTTATAGTTCCACAGTCTTTGGTTGATGCTATCTTATATCAGATTCCAGATTCCCCGCTCTCAGGCCACCAGGTCGTGATCGCTCGCTCTCTCAAGTATTTATTACCTTCGTATTTCTGGCCATCAATGAGGAAAGGCATTTTTTTCTCACTGCACTCTCTGCCTCTCTTGCGCTGCTCACCGCCCTGCATCCGCTCAACAAAGTGCCTCACTCGCATACCCGATCGCATTCTCACCTTGAGATTCAATACCCCTAGGTTTGCTCAAATTACCACGCACACAAAATGGCTTTCAGTACCTTTTCGTTTGTGTTGATAATTTCTCTTGATTCTCTGTTTTTTTTTTTTTTCCCTCCCATAGACAAGACCTCACGTTCTCTCGCTAGAGCTGTAATCGATCACGTAATCTGCCCTTACGGCGCTCCTCGCACTCTGCTTTTTGATAATGGCACAGAGTTCAATAATTCGGTCTTACAATCAATCAATCTGTTAAGAATTTCATATCAAGAAGTGTAACATTGTTCCTCATTCACCCAGTTCAAATGGAAAAGTTGAGCGATGTACTAAGCATATCCTGGATTTCTTAAGTCATATCATGGATTCACAATCATCTTGGGATGAACTACTCCCCTTCACTCCACTATCAAGGAATCTCCTCATTTCGCCTTGTTGGACCAGGATAAACGTTTGCCTCATGAGTTCTCCTTAGTACTCCTCGCCCAATATAGTATAACTTCGATAACTACATAAAACGTAGGTTACACGCGTTCCAGACCTTGCATCGCATCATCCATGATCACCTAGCTGCATCACACCAAGAGATATTGTCAAAACAACGTCTTCGTTCCTCTGCTTCCATTCTCGAGATAGGTGACATTGTACATATTTCACCAACAGCACGATCGCCATTCAAAATTAGATCCAATTTCCTTTGGTCCACATCGCATCTTTTAAAATCTTCATGGGCTCAAATTGAAGATACTAGATCTAAAAAACTTTGTTGAGCGTGTTGCCAATGAAGATCACCTCAAAAAAGTTCACAGGAGGATTGATGAGCTGCAGCTAAGTTCTCCTCCTGTTTTAACATCCTCCATCTCTACACACACACACACTCTTCTTACAGGCAGAAATTTCGCTCCTTTTCTTTAACTTAACTTTTTTTTTCAAGTGCCATATATATATATATATATATATATATATATATATGGGTGGGTGGGTGGGTGGATTCTTTCTAAGTGAGGAGTGAGTGCCCTCTACCTCCCATAGCTCACTCCCCCTCTGTCTCTCCTCATCTGTGCCTTCTCTTCCTCCTTTTTGGGCAGCCAGGGTCCTTCCCCCCAGGGATACCAGTGTCCCTGGCCATGGCTGACCAGCTGGGTGGGGCTCCCCTCCCCGTAAAAAACATCCACAGCCACCAACAAAGTTAGAGGCAGAGGTCGGGGTGGGGGCTATAGGCGCGGGCGAGCCTCTGGCCATGGCCCGATCCAAGTATGCTGGGGGGTCCGACCGTGCAGACAGCTCGGGTGCCGAGGCACCAGAGGGGCCTGCCTACCGGTATGACGGAAGCAGGGGAAAGCCTGCGGGAGCCCTGTGTCCTGAGAGGGGCGGGAGGACCCCCTAGCCCTACTTCTGATTTTGGGGGTGCCGGTGGGGCTGCAGATGTGGTGCCTGCACGTTGGACCACTCCTGGGGTGAACCTTCGAAGGGTTCTGCGTGTGGGCTCCTGGAATGTCCTGAGTCTCTCAGAGGATCACCGACTGCCTCATTTATCAGATGAGCTCAGTAGGCTAAGGGTGGATATGGTGGGGCTCTCTGAGACAAGGAGGCCTGGCAGTGGTGAGACCAGTAGTAAGGGTTTTACTTACTACTGGTCTGGCATGAGCAATGGTCACCATGTCAAGGGGATAGCCATAGGCGTCTCCAGCAGACTGCAGCCGTCTGTTGTAGAGGTTACTCCGGTTGATGAGCGTATAATGCGATTAAGGCTGAAGCACAGTTTAGGCTTCATGTCTGTTGTTGCTGTATATGCTGCTACCGACGTGTGTGAAACTGAAGAGGAGATGTTCTACGCCAAACTCGACTCTGTACTGGACCAGTGTCTCCATCGTGATGCACTCATTGTCCTGGGCGACTTTAATGCTGTCACTGGCACCGAAAGGGCTGGCTATGAAATATGTGTTGGTCCCCATGATTCTGGTACCAGGAATGACAACAGCTCTTTCCTTCTGAATTTTGCAAGATCCAGAAGGCTGAGAATTGCGGGTTCCTGGTATCAGAGACCAACGCTGCACCGCTGGACTTGGTATAGCAATGCCGAAGGGGTAGCGAAGGAGATCGATCATATCCTTGTCAGTACTCGTTGGAGGATTCTCCAGAACTGCAGGGTTTTTCGGAGTGCCGAGTTCTTTGCGACCGATCACAGGCTTGTTGTTGCTTCACTCAAGCTTCATATCAAGTCCAGAAAGCCTCCAAGATCCAACCACACTGTGTTTCATCTTGAGAAGCTGAAGGACTTGACATGTGCACAAGAGTATGCAGTGACAGTCTCCAATCGGTTTGGTGTGCTCGACAGCCTTGAGGACCCTGAAGAGCTATGGGATACCTTCAAAGCTGAGACTCTTGAGGCTGCCATGGAATGCATTGGGGAGCGCCCGAGGTCACGGAGTGGCTTCACCTCGGTAGAGACGCTGGAAAGTATTGAGGAGAGTCGCACTGCCAGACTTGCTGGGGACCATGACCAGTACAGGGCTCTGTCACGTAGGACTAGAACTCTTCTGAGAAGAGACAAGGACAGTTATGTCAGGGGTCTCGCTGAGGATGTCGAGTGTCATTTAAATGCTAATGACCTCAGACCTGCCTATCGAGCTCTGAAGGAACTCAGCTCTAAGTCTACTTCTCAGGTGAGTGCTATCCAAACAGCAGATGGTTGCCTCGTATAGGACGCAGATGGGCAGATGGCTCGTTGGGCTGAGTACTTTGAGCAGCTGTTCACGGTGGATCCTCCAAGCGAACAGCTCCGGACTGCAGGATTGCAGACGCTGGATGCTGATCCACCCATTGACGAAACTGCACCCTCCATTGGCGATGTCAAGAGGCTGTGGCAAAGTTGAGGGGTGGAAAGGCAGCTGGCATCTGCAACATCAGTGCGGAGCTGCTCAAAGCTGGGGGTGAAGCCATGATCCGTGGGTTGCATGCTGTCTTGACTGCTATATGGCATCAGGTACCATTCCCCCTGACTGGAAGAAGGGGTTGGTCGTCCCTATCTGGAAGGGGAAAGGAGACCGTCAAGACTGCAGCAACTACCGTGGAATAACGCTGCTCAGCTTACCAGGCAAGGTGCTTGCCCATTTGCTGCTGACACGGATCCGCACTCACCTGCTGAAGCATCAGAGACCTGAACAGTCAGGGTTCACGCCCGGTAAGTCAACAACTGACCGTATCCTAGCGCTTCGCGTACTGGTGAAGCGCCGACGTGAGTTTCGACAGGGAATGCTTGCAGCCTATGTGGATCTAAAGAAGGCATTTGACTCAGTGCATCGAGATACACTCTGGGATCTTCTGCGTCTCCGTGGGATTCTTGCAAGGATTATTGGTCTATTAACTGGCCTGTACTTCGGGACTGTAAGTGCTGTGAAGTGTGGAGGAGGCGTGTCCAGCTTCTTCCCTGTGAATACAGGTGTGAGGCAGGCCTGTGTGCTTTCTCCATCACTTTTCAACACATGCATGGGTTGGGTACAAGGCAGAGTTGTGGAACAAAGTCATTGTGGATCATCTGTTGGTAAGATTACAGATCCTGTTTTTGCTGATGATGCAGCAATCTTCGCTGAGTCACTGGAGGTTCTGGTAATGGCTCTAGAGGCACTGCACGAGGAGGTGAAGCCCTTGGGACTTAAGGTTTCCTGGACCAAGACCAAGGTCCAGGTGTTTGGAGGCGTGCTGGATGAGACAGTACAGTCTGTCCATGCGTGTGGCGAGGACATTGAGATCTTGAAAAACTTCAGTACATAACGATGGTGGGTCGAGCCAAGAAGTCACACGGCGGATTGGCCTGGCCCACGGCGTTATGGATTCGCTCAACACGAGTATATTGCGTTGTCGATACCTGTGCAGATGGACAAAGATTCGGATCTTCAAGTCGCTGGTGATCCCTGTCTTACTCTATGGTTGTGAGACATGGACACTGAACACCGACCTGAAGAGGCGCAGGATCGTGGGATACCGCTTGTATGACTTTGTGTCAAATCAGCGATTGTTCCACGAGACCGATTCGATACTATTACTAGTATAGTCCGTCAGCGCCAACTGCGGCTATATGGGCATGTGGCGCGATACCCGGAAGCCGACCCTGCTTGTCGGGTTGTTTTCGTAAGGGACAACCCGACTTGGAGGAGGCCTAGGGGACGCCCGTAGAACTCTTGGCTGCGGCAAGTCGATGCCTCCTGTTGGGAGTTACTCAGTATAGGAAGGGAGCCTGCATGGAGACTCGCGAGGCGAGACCGCCAGGAATGGCGCCGTAGGGTAGGCGAGGCAACGCGCCCCCCGGCGTATGCTCCCCAATATATATATATATATATATATTATATATATATATATTATAATAATATATATATATATATATACTATATATATATAACGGTCAATACGATATATATATAATTTATATATATAATAGTATATATTATTATATTATAATATATATATATATATATATATATATCATTTTCATTATTTGAGTGTGTTGTCTTTTTTTTATTCTATGTATTTTTTTGTAATTCTATGTATATCATATGTTTTAATACACTATGTATATTCACGTATTATTCTGTAATATGGCTGTCATAGCTCCCGTGCCCTCATGTGATCTCATACCAAAATGCGGGGACGCATTTCATCAAGCGGGAGCCATGTATCAGTTGTTAAATCTTAATCTCTCTCTCTCTCTCTCTCTCTCTCTCTCTCTCTCTCTCTCCCTCTCTCTCTCCTCGTCCTCTCTCTCTTCATAACTGCCATCCTTTGTCTGAATTAATTCAAAAACATCAGTTATATATGACTGCATTTTTTGTTTTTTTTTTTTTTTTTTTTTTTTTTTGGGTGTGGGGGGGGGGGTAAAGCTTTCCAATTGGTGAAACAACAACACTGTATATTTTCCAGTACATCTGGTAACACGTCTAAACCGTACGGTGCTGTGATCCCAGTATAATCGACACATGAATCTCTCTATACAGCATCCTGCTGATCCGTGTCGAATCAAGGAACTCCGGTTGAGGTGGCAAAAGCGTGAAGAGATACACACAATCAACACTCATAGTACAAAGTTAGACTGGTTCCACTATAATGCATTAAAGTCAGTGTGAATTAGGAAAGGAGCAGTAATTGGAAATCTAGAAACAGAAACAAGAACGTATTCAGGAAAATACTGACGGACGCTGGTGAAAGTGTCGTCTTGTGGAGGGAAGGATGCGTCAGATTCAGGTTCCCCTTCAGGTCTTCTGGATCGCCCTCTGGACCCATACATCTGGTGAGCAAAGTCTTATTACAGGTCAGGATATAGAGGATTGGATCAGCAAACACACACACACACACACACACACACACACACACACACACACACACACACACTCACACACACACACACACACACACACACACACACACACACACACACACACACACACACACACATGTTCTTTTCTTTTCTTTATTAAACTTTATACAATTTATGCATATAATTTCTATCATCATTATTGCTATTATTATTATTATTATTATTATTATTATTATTATTATTATTATTATAACAATTATCATCATTATTATCTATTAATTCCTATTATTTGTTTACTTTTTTCCATTGATGTTATAGTTATTAATATCGCTATTAGTGGTATTATTATTATTATTATTATTATTATTATTATTATTTTTATTATTATTATTATTATTATTATTATTATTATTATTATTTACTTTTATTATTATTATTATTATTATTATTATTATTATTATTATTATTATTATTTACTATTATTATTATTATTATTATTATTATTATTGGTATTATTATTATTATTATTATTATTATTGTTATTATTTTTATTATTATTATTATTATTATTATTATTATTATTATTATTATTATTATAGTATTATTGTGGAGTAGTGACTGGTTTTTATTTAAGGGCGCTTAGAGTATACATGGAATTTTTAACCGATGAGTTAACACAGAAACTATCTTATCCTTTAGAAGTTCTGAAAAAAGCTGAAACATAAGGCAATGGATATTTTCAAGAAGGATAGTGAATAAAAAAAGACAGTGAATGGGGAATATTTAGTCGTCCCGTACGCGAAAGAGGTAGAAGCCGTCACAAGACTGTTGTCTGATGCAGGAATGCGCTTAGCGTATGCCTCGGGACAAGTTACAAGACTTTGTGCGTACGAAGGCAGGTGATACGAGGCAGCTAAGTGTACTCAGTACCTTGTGGCGGCTTTCCGCTGTGTACTATGGTGAAACGGCGCAGGGGTTGGAAAGGAGATTAAAGGACCATGAAAGCGACCTGCGACATCACAAGGCCACAAATTTTCCCGTCTTACATGTGGAAGAGCATGGACATTTGCCGCGTTGGGAAAACGCGGCGGCCCTGCACACTAAGATGGAAAGAAGGAAGAGGAAGCTGGTGGAAGGCGCATACATCGCTAACTCCTTGGTCGCAAACCATAGAGAGAGGGCTTTGTAAGCTCATTTGGGTCGGTAGCCAAGCTCACGCTGAGGGACCAATCAGAGCGCTCCCCTGGCAGATGTCCGTACAGGTGATCCACTTCGAGGATATATAAGCTGCCCTCTTCTGTATATGTACTCAGACACTACTCTCCCTTCTCTTTGCAGGGATAGGACGTCTCTCCCGGAGCTCGCTCGCCCCTTGGTTAGAAGCCTCACTACTCCCACACTCACTCACACTCACACACTGGAAATCATACTTACCCGGCACAGGAGACACCATAATGTGAAGGCCAACACCAGACCACTCTACCAAAATACGCTGGCACACTCCGTGCCGCCCTTACTCAAGGGAAGACAATCTTTGATCTCTCACTGTACTTCCTTTTCGCCTTTAGCGTCCATCAGTGTGTGAAGGTGAACCCCACGGCTTGCCACGGGGGGCCCTCAGAGGGCTGCTTTAAGCACACTGGGTAGGTCTGGCACCAGCTTGGATAGAGCAGGCGCGAACCAGGGTGCTTGCGACGGTTTTTAGAAGCCGGACCATCAAACTGGTTTGCTTAGGCAGGCTACTTCCTTTTTCTATCTTAGTTGTGTTATTCGGTCGGCCTGCGGGCCCTTGTAGGATGTACCATGGGACGGGTTAAGATCAAACATCCCAGAAAATCTGCTGCCTCCAAACAAGAACTCCTAAATATCCTGTCTGCACAAAACATCTTCTCCACTGACATCAAGGATGCCCATGACGGATATGCTGTGCTCGCCCCAGAAAAAGAGATCGACCTACTCTGCGGTCCTGCTTGCACTACAGCGCTAGAAGCCCAAGACTTCACTCCAGTCCTGCCGCCACAGCTAAAAGCTCTGCGAACTGTCCTCCTCTTTAGGGTTGACCAACATATATACGACAATGAACCACATGACATCAAAGATGAAATTACCAGACATAATGACTTTGTGCAAGGAGAAATGACCATCTACAAGTT
This sequence comes from Callinectes sapidus, assembly GCA_020233015.1. NCBI lineage: Eukaryota > Metazoa > Arthropoda > Malacostraca > Decapoda > Portunidae > Callinectes > Callinectes sapidus. The sequence goes on along the minus strand of CM035177.1, from coordinate 2,400,043 downwards.
TCCCAGATCAAAAATAATCAAAATCACGTTTGCACAAGCCACCTCTGCCACCAAGGCCTGTGAACAGGGACTTAAGATGTTCCAAATGAGGGTACCGCACTATAACATAAAGAAAGAAGAATATATACCCATACAAGTATGCTACAGATGCTACAAAATTGAAGACCACCCCACACACCTATGCCCTCAAGACAAAAACTTCACTGCCTGCTCAGAATGCGCGAGCACACAACATACATGGTCGCAATGCCCCAGCCAAACCAAGAGGTGCCTGAACTGTGGAGAAGAACACAGGACTCTCGCCTTCAAATGCCCTAAGCGAAAACAGATCATTGCTGAAAAGAAACAGGCGAAATCACAAACATATGCTGCCGCAGCCACGAGCTCCTCTTCCCAGCCACTAAATCAAAACCCTCTTCCGTCAACAGAAGAAAACAAGCAAACTTTTCAGAAAACAATATCAAGCTTCATTCACGCCCACTTTGTCAACGCTATTTCACCAGGCAGTTTTGAAAAAGTTCTAAATGAAACACTCAAGGCAAACGGACTGGCAGAAATTAAAATACCGAGCTGTCCTGACAGCAAACCACTCTTCCTTAATACCAGCCTACACTCTGATAACAATACTGCTCCCTCTACTCCAATTCGTACTCCAACTCCCCCTCCTGCAACACCACCATCAACAACTCTCACATCAAACATCCATACAGCACAAGAACTGGAAGAGGAAGATGAATCTGATTATGCCATTCCAGACGAAAACGAGAAGGAAGATGAAGAATCTGATGGCGAGTCTGCAGACGTCTCAGTGGACTCCTCTACATCACGCGCATCCTGCACTTCTGCCACTTCGCAGATTGGAGCTCAACGATTTATGAGAAGTACCACCCGCTCAGAAACAACAACACTCCACCATGATCGTGAACAGACTGTAAGCCACAAAAAACTCCCCTGCTCTGCTAACACAGACCAGCCTCACCTCAACACCACTGCCACACCCAAAAAGCACAGCAAAAAACACAGGAGACAATAGATACCCTCAAAATAATACAACACAACGTACTTAAATGGCAAAAGAGGCGACATGAATTATCCAATATCTACAGACACGCAGATGCAGACATAATCTTATTAAATAGCCACGGTGTCAAAACAAACGAATCCTTAAAAATTCTGGGGTATAAAACACATCTAAAGAACAACACCAACAGTATCACAGATGGTACCGCCATCCTTATAAAAAACAACATCCCACACAAAATTCTAGATGATTTCATCTCCGACCTGCTAGCTGTAGAAATCACCACCTCTTCAGGAACAATAATAATTGGCACATTATATCAACCACCCACCAGACCATACATACCCACTCCCGATTTTTACAAATTATTCAGACGCAATATCCCAGTCTATCTCCTAGCAGATCTTAATGCTAATCATCCCTTCCTAGGCTACAGGAGCACAAACACAAAAGGCAGACAACTACAGAGGCTATTCCATGACAGAATACTACAACACATTGGTCCTGAGTTCCCGACATATTACGCCTACAACACAACCTCTACGCCTGACATAATTCTCACCAACCTCAGGACACATCACAACACCCACATATCCCAAGGACCCCTCACCACCAGTGATCACGTACCTATACAACTCACTATCTCCACCCACCCCATCTTCATCGCTGCTCCTCCAAGACCCGACTTTGCTAGAGCAAACTGGGAAACTTCTGCGCAGAAATAAGCGACACCTTCAACACACATCCCCCATACAACGCATTGACCACTGCAGACATAGATACAGACATTACACACTGGTACAACACTATTCACACTGCCATACGACACAACATCCCCACCACACACTACAAACCCCTGCCTCCTCCTCCCCTCAGCCACCAAACTCTCTTACTAATGATCAGATTCAACCATATTCGACAACATGCTGCGAGATACGGGTGGCATAATCAACTTTACTATGACTACCGACTTCTTCAGCAACAACTGCGTGAGAGACTCACTGAGGAAAACAATGCTCACTGGAGCAACTTAATGATATCTACCGCAGCAATACACAAAGACCCTGCAACGTTCTGGAGAAAAATTAAAAATCTAATGGGAAATATTAACCCTTCACCTCACTACCTATTTGACCAACAAAACAATAAGATCAAAACACCTCTTGGGAAAGAGAGACTACTGAGGAATTTATGGACTGAAGTATATGCAGGGGAATCTCCTCCTGAAGACAACGAGGCAGAGGAACACGACACACGCATTAACAATTACATAGAACAACACAGACATCGCACCATACCACATGCTTACATCGACACTAATATCTTAGATTCACAAACACCACTAACCATACCATTCACAGTTCACGACACAAAACAAATCATCAAAGGACTGAAAAAATCAAGCCCAGGCTCCAGCGGCATCAACAAAACAATCCTAAAACATCTCCCAGATAATGCCATAGCAAGATTAACTTCAATATTTAACTTTTCCCTCGCGGCAGGTTACTTCCCCGACATCTGGAAGAAAGCCACCGTACGATTCATCCCCAAATCTGGGAAAGATCACAGACAGCCCTCTAATTATAGGCCCATTTCCCTACTTGAAGTACCCGGAAAAATTTTTGAGAGATTATTAAATACAAGGTTAAGAGATCATCTAGATTTTAACGACAAATATAATCACCATCAATATGGCTTCAGAGTAGGGAGAGGCACCACAGATGCACTCGCCCTTATAACAGAACAAATTGCACACTACAAAGCGGATGGGGGACAGTGTCACATCGTCATGAGAGACATCTCTAAAGCGTTTGACAAAGTATGGCACCTAGGACTCAAGTTTAAAATTTTACATCTCGGACTTCCTGAAGTCGTTGAAAGGTTGTTATGCAACTTCTTAGACGTCAGGAAGGCGAGAATAAAAGTAGACACAGTTCTGGGTGACTTCTTTAATCTTGCCTGCGGTGTACCTCAAGGCAGTGTGCTTTCCCCCACCCTATTTGTTGTTTATACACATGACTCTCCCCCTTCTAACACTGGTTTCAATATAAGCTACGCCGATGACATCACTCAACTTATACACTATCCCGGACCATCTAAAGAAATGCTAAGATTAAGAACTCAAAGAGAAATTGAAAATATAAATCAATATGAGAAACTGTGGAGAATAAAAACAAACTTAAACAAATTCACAATCCTACGCACTGGAGCCACTACGGGAAATGAAATAGAAATATCAGGGGAACAAATACCATTCCACAATGTAGGTAAAACACTTGGACTCAATATAACTAACACAGGTTACAACACTCATATTAACACAAGAAACAAACTTGCAAGACGAAAGTTAACACAGTTATACAGATTCAAAGAAATGCCAATGAGAACTAAATTACATCTAATTAAAACACTGATTCTGCCCCTCCTAGACTACCCCTCTATACCCACTCACATGTGTAAAACACAGCTAAAGAAACTACAAATTACCCAAAACAAAGCCCTGCGTTTTGCAGCCAAGCAACGATATCCATACACAATGAATACTATAGAACTACACGACTTCACAAAAACAACACCAATAAACATCAGATTATATCAAAGAGCACTAAAAACGTGGGAAAAATTAGAACTACATGACAATGAACACTTCCTATCACTTCAAGAAAATATCACAAATATAACAACCTTCAACACGAGATTCCCCAGTAGCCTAATCAACATAATGCACAATAATGAACCAGACCCCATATACAACTAAAACAACTAGCTAGCTAGCTTTTATAATAATCATATCACCATGACATAGCAGGGTGGACTGCCCACCAACTTTTACCTTCGACTGTCCTTCATATTTCTGCAACTTTCTCTTCTTCTTCCCTCTTCTATTCCTCTTCTTTCTCTAATAAAAAAAAAAAATAAATAAATAAATAAAAAAAAATGTACTCAGACTCGGCTCAGGCCACCGCACGGACATTATTTCTTTCCTTTTCTTTCAGGTTGCCTGGGACGCGACTCGAGTCGAAGGATGAGTGACGAGATCCAAGGAAGGGCCATCTCTGCACGCAGACCTTCGCCGTAGACGTTTTTATCAGTTTTTTTTTTTTTTTTTTTCCTGCCCCCAGCCTGTCGACCCCATTAAGCCTGCCAGTGTCTCGCCCTCAACCTCCCTCTACCGTCGTGCCTTCTACAGCGCCCGCAGGAATCCCACCAGTGCCCAGGATACAAACCGTGGTTTCCCCCTCCCCCCATTGTCCGAAAAACTCCCACCAAGTGCCCAGGATACACACGGTAGGGTTCTCCCCTCTCCAGGAACCACAGGATACCCACCAGTGCCCTGGATATTAACGGTGGTGACTCCTTCTCCTCAGTGACCAGGACCGATCTACAAACTATCTCAAAGTGACAAGGATAACCAACACCGCAACAGGGTTCACCCCAGGACTTCCCCCAGGTTTCCCCCTTGCCACAAGTAAGTACTGTGTAAGACTGCTGCAACCCTCATCCCATCACATCACCAGCCATTCCTAACCCATTACATGTACACATCAGCCATGTCCAGCTATAACCGCAACCCACCTCGACTTCCATCTCTTACACTAAAATACAGAATAACCGCCTAGCTTCCTGAGCACATAAGCAGTTACGTATTCAGCATAACCCAAATCTACCACACAAAATGTATCAAAATAAACAACACAACGAAAACGAGTTCAATAGTCACTAGGCACCGGAAATGGCTAAAAAAAAATTCAAATCACACGGTGTTTTCTTATCTGAACCCCCAGCTATGAGGGCGTCACGCACCATCATAGCTAGAAAGATAGAAAACTATCTGCTCAACCGCTTTCCACAAGACTTGGCAGCGGAAATTCAAGACAAAAAACCCAGTAGACGAAATACAAAAAAAGATCTTTATGTGCAATACCCTAGCAGCTACTCTCAGCGGTGGAGATGCCCATGCCCAACTGTTTAAACACACATTTCTTGATTTGTATGAAAAAAAATTAAAAAAACTCCCAGTTCTAAAAATCCCAGACACAGTTGTCAATAACTGTGCTGGCTCCTTCAGAAAAAGCAAAGAAGAGAAACAGGTCACTGTCTACACACAAACCCCGCTCCCTGGACTATAAAGCCAGGAACAAACACACATCGCCCGCACATATAACCACGACAAACACGACACAAGCAACACCACCTCCACAGGAAAATGACTCTCAGACGGCCACTCGCTCGAAACAGACAGCAAACTAAAAAAAAAATAAAAAATAAAAAAAAACTGAACAGTCTCACCTAACACAAAACAGACACCCGCTATAAGACATGAAAGTGTAAACATGGTGGAAGTCCAAGCCTGGGGAACGTGCTTCCGGGTGGGGGAATGGCATCGGCAATCTCACATCTAAAGTCGTAACTCATTGTAACAAGCAGGCTCCAAAGTGCAGCCACCTCCTCTAAAGCATTCACTACCCAAATAAAAGAAGAGACTGCTACAGTTGTCCCCCTCGCGGACTAAGGTCCCAGTTAAACCACTAACCATTCTTTATTTTTCAACATCATAACGTAATTCACTCGAACAGGGACTTACACCATGCTGGAAGGTACTATCTATGTGTATTCCAACAACTCTCCTCTCCTTACAAATACTCTATAAATTATCCTGTAACTTCCAGCAGCCTCACAACAAATGTAACAAGGAAACCAATGTAACAGACAAACGCTATTGTACAGTTATATATCAATAAATAGGGCTAGCCGGTAAGGGAGGAGACGGCGGGGCCGGGGTATCCACTGCGGCTGGGGTGAGGGGAGTCGGCGCCTGTGCTCGATGTGGCTACGAAGCATGACGGCGGGGGCTGACGTACGCGGCTGGGACGGGGCGTGGCCGAACTTCACCTTCCCTCCTTTGCAACTCGAATAACACATGGCTCAAAACTGGGTTAAGGCCCTAGTGACTCTTCCTCCCACTTAAATTCCCTTCCTCACCCACCTATTCTTTCTCCTATCCACACTTTCCAGTTTCTGCCCTTTTCTATAATAATAATAATAATAATAATAATAATAATAATAATAATTATTATTATTATTATTATTATTATTATTATTATTATTATTATTATTATTGTTATTATTATTATTATTATTATTATTATTATTATTATTATTATGTACACAACAGATCTGCCCTCTCCGACCCACAATGACTTATTAATCATTCAATACACTGATGATGTTACGCAATTAACCCGTGCCAGGAATTTAGACAGACTCACTGACAGAATTCAGGATGAGTTAACAGCAACAAGCCTATGGGAACTCAAATGGCGCATTCTCGCCCACCCTGAAAAATCTAAGGACACTTACTTCCATATACGAAATTCACGCCGAGGACCACGCCAAATTTCACTATACAGAATACTCCAAAACCCAGTCCTTATCCCCATCAGCTCGGTCTCAACATTGATAAATACCTTAGTATTTAACAAAATGCAAAAAGTTTCCATAGGTGCCGATGGCTTGAGCAGCCTGGAGAGATTTCGCGACAGTAACTCCATCTCTACAAAGCCTTCATTCTCCCTCTTCTAACTTATTGCCCACTTCCCCTTTCTCAAGCCGCTGCCACTAACTTCCCCAAACTACAGAAGATCCAGAACAGGGCCCCACGCTTCGCCTTCGGAACAAAGTGGTTCCACTTCAGGACTTCGCTCTCTTTTCACGAAGAGTCTAACATCCTTTCCCATCAACCTCACACACCACAACAGACTCCTGAAACAACTAACAAACTTCCAAGACATACAGACACATATGACTTAATCAACACACTTCCTCTTGCTTTCCACCACCTACCTCGCACTAACCTACTTAACCACCATCCCCCAAACGAGCCCACCGACACTGTCTACAGATACCGGACTCCCTCCCTCACCATCTTTTGCTATCCTCTCACAGTTTCCGTCTCTCTTTTCTGCTTTCCTTTCTCTCCCATATCCATACCAAAACGTTAAGTATAGGACCGGTCCTTCTTCATAAATTTGATCCGCAAACAGTTTTTTTTTTTTTTTCTGTGTGTGTGTGTGTGTGTGTGTGTGTGTGTGTGTGTGTGTGTGTGTTCTGGTATTACTTAAACACCGGTAATTACGAACTTAGATATGACTTGAATGAGGTACGTATATCGCTCCCCTTCCCTCCTTATACGAGACCGAAACGCGTATTCAACCTGGTTGTTACTAGTACCGATATCTCTCTCAGACTGTTTCAGGCCTCAGCCGCCTCACTGCCTCAGTCTGTCTCACACTGTCACTGGATCATCTTGTCGTTCACCTGGAATTTTCTGAAGGAATTTTGTTTTTGATAGTGATCGATACACAATACAGTTATGTCTACTCCTCCATCGAAGCGGAAACGACAACCGTATACACAAAAATAATCAGAAAAATGGGAGAATGATTCTTTGTTTAAAAGTTGGCTAACAAGTAGCAGCAAGTTATGTAATTCTGACGGAAAGGCTGGCAAATCTGAAATAGAAAAGCATGCTGCTGGAGCAAAACATAAGAAGCTAATTGAAAGTGCAAAACATACACGCAGTGTATTTGATATGCTAAGTGTTAGTGGAGAAAATCGTGCTGAAACACAAGTGAAAGAAGCTGAACTACGATTAGCTGCGGTTGTAAGCGAGCTAAACCTTCTTTTTTTATCAGTGGATAAGCTTGTGCCAGCTATACAAGCAATATGTCCAGACTCTGATATAGCAAAGAAACTGAAATGCGGTAAAACAAAATGTGAAACTATCGTGAAGAATGTCATTGGCAGAAAGGAGCGTGATAACTTATTAGTACATCTTAGAGAATTTTTTTTCTCTCTGATAGTGGATAAGTCAACAGACCGGGGCTGCACAAAACATCTTGCAATTGTTGTAAGAGTTGCTACTCGGGAAAGAATTAAGGATTAATCATAACTTTAGTGCCCTTAGAAAATGCTACAGCTGAAAATCTTTATGAAAGTGTCAAGACTGTGTTTAATCATGCAAATATCCTCTGCCAACAAAACATCATAGGATTTGCTGCGGATGGGGCCAGTGTGATGATGGGAGCTCGGCATTCACTTTCAAAATTGCAAAAGGATGATGTACCAACAACAACAACAATCAACAATCAACTCCTGTGGCACCCTGAGGGATGCATAGGGCCTCAATGAATTCACGCCACCACCATCTATCCTGTGCCAACTCCTCCAAATCCTCCCAACACTCTTCACCAGCTTCTCGCCCCTTGTGCGCATCCACGTCTCCTTCGGCCTTCCTCTCCCTCTTCTACCCTGCACTTGCCAACCGGGTGTTCCCCGTACAATCACTCCCTCCCTTCTGAAGACGTGTCCTAGCCATTTCCATCGAGACAATCTAACATATTCATCTACCGGTTGCACACCCGTAATTTCTCTCACTCTATCATTTGAAACCCTATCCCACCACTTAACTCCTAAAATCCTTCGCAAAGCCTTATTTTCGAAAACCACGAATTTCTTATCCGATGTTACTGTACTATACCACGATTCATGCCCATAAATCAAAATAGTTCTAACCATAGTTTTATAAATTTTTATTTTAGTGTGTACTGAAAAGTTATTATTATTCCACACAGTTTTTAACATGCCCATCGCTTGATTCGCCTTCCTTAACCTTTCCTCAAACTCCACTTTTAACGATCCATCCATAGACAAAAGCGTACCAAGATATTTAAACTTTTCTACTTGTTTCACAACTCTTCCCCCAATCACGCAAGCTCTTGGGTTAGCAATATTCATATTAATCATTTCCGTTTTTGCACAATTAATAATAAAGCCAACTTTTCCCCCCTCTCTCACTATACAATGTAAGACCCTTTGCATCTCCTCTGTTCCTTCGCTAATAAGCACAATGTCATCTGCATAATCCAAATCTGCTAATTTACGTCCATCTCCCCACACAATTCCATCATTAGTTTCCTTTGCAACCCTCCTCAATAACAAGGACAAACAACAAAGGGGAAATAATCCCTCCCTGAATCACAGCCGACTTAACTTCAAAAGCCTCACTCAAGAACCCATCACTCATAACCTTACAAACCGTACCCTCATGCAAATCTTTAACCAACTTCACCAACCACTCTGGAACACCATAATACCTCAACACTTTCCCCATCGCCTCTCTAGAAACACTGTCAAAAGCCTTCTGAAAATCAACAAAACACAAGCTTAAACTAGCCTTCATTTCATTTACCTGTTGCATCAAGTGCCTAACAACAAAGATCTAATCATTACATCCCCGACCTTTTCTGAAACCGGCTTGCTCCTCTCTTGCTCTCCGTCTAACACCAGCTCAATCCTATTCAACAGACCTTTACAAAATATTTTCAAAGCTATAGGAGACAAAGTAATACCCCTCCAATTCCCACAATCACTTAAATCTCCTTTCTTTGGGATCTTGACAATCACACCATTTTTCCATTCCGACGGTATCATCCCACTTTCTTTAATTTTATTAAGTAACTTAACCAAAATTAGCGGCAACCTATCTTCATCCGCTTTAAACATCTCCGGAAAAACTCCATCTTCCCCTGGTGCCTTATTATTCTTCAACTGCCCTATTGCCTTCTCTACTTCTAACGTAATCTCTCCTCTCCTATATTCAAATCTCTCTCAGCTTCTGGTATGTCATCTGTCGGTGGTATTGGCCTATTTAAAACTGTTTCAAAATGCTCCTTCCACCTATTTTTTATGTCATTGTCCTTAGTGAGTAAATTTCCATTTCGGTCTTTAACTGGAATTTCTTTACGCTTATTATAACACCCATTCAACTCTTTAATTGCCTTGTAGGCTATCCTCTGACTTTGTCCATCGTTTTTATTAAGTAAAACTTCAGTCTCCGCCACCTTCTCATTTATCTGTCTTCTTTTATCTCTTTTGGCCAATCTTCTAACCTCAGAGTGCAGACTCCAGAATTCTGCCCTTGCTAACTCAACCTCACGATCATCAACTCGGCCAGCTTCACTCCTAAGTTTCGCCTCTCTCCTCTTTCATCAGACATCCATTTCTTTCGCCTTGCCCTACACCTTCTCCTGATTGTTCAATCTGCCGATTCTTTCAAAACCGTTTTCACATCTCTCCACAATATTCCGCTCCTCATCTCGCACTTCCAAGGCCAAAAACCTATTCCTACACTCCAACCTAACATCATCCCTCTCCTCACCATCTTTTCTAAGTAGATCAATATCGTACGTATTTGGTTGAGCCTCCTCTCTCTTCTGAGCTTTCAGTTGAGGTTTTAATTTTGCTACCACTAGCTGATGATCGCTACCAATATCACCACCTCTTCTCACACAGACATCTAGCAAAGAACTTCGATGTCTCTAACTGACAGCGACATGATCAATTTGATTTTTGTATTTCCCACACGGCGACACCCATGTTGTTTTATGTATGCTACGATGCTGATATAGTGTACCACCAATGATCAAATCGTTTGCCAGACAAAAACTTCCAAATCTCACTCCATTATCACTCATTTCTTTTCCAGCACCCATTTTACCCATACACGCCTCAAACCCTTCATTAGAACTTCCCAGTACCGCATTGAAATCACCGACACACAACAAAATGTCATGCCTAGTGACTCTGCTTACTACATCTTGCAGTTTACCATAAAACTCATCTTTTTTTATCATCGGGCGCACCATTTGTAGGTGCATAGCAAACAAACATACTGATGCTACCGTGATTAGACTTAAATCTTGCATAAAGTAACCGCTCGTGTATAGGTTCCCATTCTGTCAATGCATTACCAGCACTTCGTCCCAGTAACAGTCCAACTCCCTGATAATGCATCCCATCTTCCCTACCAGAAACCAACAAGCTCAACCCACTATCCAACTTCATTTTATCTATTCCAGTTAACCTTGTCTCCGTCAACGCACACATATCCAGCTTATACTTTTCAAATTCAGCAACAAGTTCTTCGATTTTACCGTCCTGATTTAATGTCCTTACATTCCAGTTCCCAATTTTGATACCTCTTTTTGCACAAATAAAAGAATTCGGCGACCGGGAGATTCTTAGCAACCCTTGCCTATCTAAAGGCTGCCCGGGACTAGGGACCGTGATATTGCGTGAATCCATTTTGGTTTCTTTGGCTGAAATTAAAGAACACTTCGCCACAGCGTTACAGTTGGCAGTAGGCAGCTAACTTGCCCATATGCCCACACCCACAGAACTCAGCTAAGCTAAAGTCAAGCGCGTGTCGGCTGCACTTCTCGACCATTTCACTCTTAAAGAATTCATCTGCCCGAAAAATGCATCCACCTCCCTGCCTCCGAAGGCTTCGATCTGTGTAGGTAGAGGGCGATCATATCCTCACTAGCCATATACTACCAAGAATATATAGAATACACTCATCTCGATGTACCAAACTTATTTATAATGAAATGCGTATGCCATTCATTTCATCTGTGTGCAACTAAAACCTGCAACAAGTTGCCAAGATGGCTTGAGGATATGATCCGTGATGTGTATAACTACTTTTTGTCACCAAAGCAGACAGCAGCATTCAAAGAATTCCAGGAATTTGCTACTGTGAAGCAGCACAGGGTATTGCATTCCTGTAAAACTAGATGGTTGTCGCTGCACAGTGCAGTAAAGCGGTTACTTGAACAGCTTCCAGAACTTCAACTATTTTTCACGCAGGCAACCGTGGAGGATCGTGTCATAGTGGCTGAAACCATACTTCAGAAACTAAATAACCCACTCAGTAAGCTTTATTTGGAATATCTTGATATCGTTTTACCCAACTTTAATGACCTGAACAGAGAAATGCAAAGGGAGAATCCAAAGATCTATTAAATGTACGGCAAAGTCTCTACTGTGTTACATACCATTCTCGAGTTTTACATGAAGCCAAGTGTTTTAGACTCAACATTATCAGCTGTCAGTGTAAGAGATCCAAACAGTTTTATTAAATTGCAGGAGCTATGTCTTGGAGGACAAGTTACTGCATCTCTTCAGATATCCGGAAACCTCAACAAGCAGCAACTCCACATGTTTAAGTTGAGATGCCTAGATTTCTACATAGAAGGAGCCTCGCAAATTTTGCAGCGTTTCAATCTCTGTGACACAATACTTAAGAATCTCAAAGCTCTAGACCCTCAAAGTGTATCGAAGAAGAAAGTTCCTTCTATTGCCCCACTTGCTGGTTCCTTTCCTAACTTAGTGTCTGAAAAGGACTTAAATGAGGTAGATATTGAATGGCGTTTACTGAGAAACACTAAATCGAATGTGGAACCTGATTCTGACACATACCTACAAGTTCTAGCAAAAAGTTGTACGCGGTAAAAAGGATGATGAATCGCCGTTGTTCCCACTTGTAGGAACTTCCATGAAGAAACTGTTGTCTCCCTCACTTAAGTGTAAGTCGGGAAAGAGTGTTCTCTCAAGTAAATCTTATGAAAATAAAAGTTCGTAATTCACTGAACAAAGATGCTTTTTTAAATGGAATGCTTCATGCAAAAAAAAAAAAAAAAAAAAAAACTTTCGAAAAGGCATGAGCCCACAATTTTTAAGTCACATGGGAGCACTTGAAACTCACAACAGCTGACACCTACAAAACTTCAGCAGACCAACAGGGGGAGCAGTAATTCTACGAGTAGGTCAGTAAAGATGAAAGTTAGTTATATTGTTGTTATAGAACTTATTCATTTATCTGTCTATCCATCTATCCATCTACTTACATCTATATCAATCTATCTGTGTCCATCTATCCACGTATCTCTCTCTCTCTCTCTCTCTCTCTCTCTCTCTCTCTCTCTCTCTCTCTCTCTGCGCTATATATATATATATATATATATATATATATCTATATTATATACTATATTCTATATATATATATATTATATATATATATATTATAATAAATATGCGCGCGCGCCCGCGCACACACACACACACACACACACACACACACACACACACACACACACACACACACACACACACACACACACACACTCAAGTACCTAGATTTAGTAGAAAATACGACAGGGAAATATTGTACTAAAAAGGGGAAAAGAAAAAAAAAGCAATACAGGGAACTTTAAGCAATGCGATCTGACAGTACTGCAGTGTGGAGCCACCCACTGTCCAAAGCAGTGTCCTGTTGTACGCTCTCAATAAAGACAAAGGAACCAGTTGAACTGTATTCATCTACACCTCTGTCATGGCGCAGTGAGTTCCTGGACAACTAGAGGATACCAGTATGGCAGCGTCAAGACCAAGGCTCTTTACACCTGCTGGCAGGCGACGTCCAAACATCGCCGGCTCCTCACGGCGTCCGACACCTACCAGCCGCCCGGACATCGCCTTGGGCATAGACGACCTGGTCGGGCTGCTTGCCTTTCCAAACGCAAGCACTCGTAACTCCCGGCCTGCACAGGCCCCGTGGACCTGCACAGACCCTGTGGACAGAAGACAGTGGCCACGCCGCCTAAGTGGGAGGCTGACATGATGGGAGCGGCTTTCCGGACATGGAGGAAGTCAATGGAGGCATGCATGCAGCTGAATGGGTGGACACCATCAACATCTGTTATCCATATTCGCCTGAATTGTGTCCACAAGCTCCAACAGATAATGGACATTAGGTTTACCGGAGACAAGTGGGAGAACCTCAAACCCAAACAAGCCCTTGACGCAATCGGTCTTGACGCAATCTAGGAACCAAGCCATCCGGTGGAGTAGCTTCTTCAGTAGCAGGGCGAGCTGGAGCCCATGAAGGACGGTGTGCGGCAGAAGCTGCTGAGTGTGACTTTGTGTCCAGCGTGTGAGGGGGACCTCTCGGACTACACGCTTCTGCAGAAACTCGTGCTCGGCCTGAGTGATCCAGTCCTGAAGAAATAGGAGTTCCAAGGATGTCCTGCTTTCAATATTGTCGAAAAGTTACGTGAGAAGCGTTGTGCCCATGAGGTAGCGGTTTGCGACTCAGGTGAGTGGGGTCGTGCATCTGTCAGCGCGGCGGCGGTGGCGGCAGGGACTGTGTCGGAGGAGGAGGATGGGGAGTGTGCGGCCGCCATCCGTCCCTCCAACCATCCCAGCTGTACAAGATGTGGTACGTTCCATGGCCGTGGTAAGGGCCAGTGCCCTGTGAGTGGGGCTCGATGCCACAAGTGTTTGAAGATGGGGCATTTTAAGATATGTTGCAAAAGGAAAGTGGCTAGCCATAAGGAAGTGTCTGTCGTAACGGGGGCCGTGACAGCTGCCGCGAGTCACCTGTCCCTTCACCCCCAATTGGAAGTGAAGGTAGCGAAGGCGTGCACGGTATCGACCCTGCAAGTGTTCTGGCTGTGGCGAGTACAGGTTCCATGGTGTGTGTGGCTGGTACTTCTCTTATGAGCAAGCTTCAGGTACGCACAGATGAACTGAGAGACGTTGCGGACATGCAGGTCGAGTGCTTAGGTTACACTACATGCCACAATAGTTCTGGAGACTGGTCAGCGAAGTAAGAGGTATATTTTGTGCGTTCGGCAAAAGACTTGTACCTCTCCTTGGGGGCCTGCAAGGGGCTTGGTCTGGTGCCTTTAGACTTTGCACTACACACACAACTGACGTTAGGTGTAGCATACAGCGAGGAAGCTCTAGAGGACGAGGTTTGCCAGGTACCGCCCAGACCTACCGAGGTGCCTTTCTCACCTCTGGAGGAAAATGTCGCTAAACTTGAGGGGTGGCTTCTGAAACATTTTTCGTCAACGACTTTCAACACCACCAGATTCCTACTGCCAGTGATGGCGGGCCCTCCCCACCTTATCCGTCTTGTACCTGGTGCTATGCCGCGTGCCTGTCATACCCCAGCAGCTGTACCGAAGCATTGGGAAGCTGAGGTAAAGGCACAACTAGATGGAGATGTACGAAGGGGTGTCATCGAAGCAGTGCCTGCTGGAGAAGCTACTGAATGGTGCGCGGGGATGATGGTGGTGGCCAAAAAGTACGGCCAACCCAGACGCATCGTAAATTTCCAGCTACTGAACTCTTGCAGCAAAAGAGAAACTCATCATACAGTTGCCCCCTTCGACGTGGTCTCCGGGATACCAGCGCGCACCTTCAAGACTGTTGCAGACGCCTTCTGGGGATTCCACCAGGCGAGGTTGGATGAGGATAGCCGACGACTGACCACCCTTATAACCCCCCTGGGATCGGTATAGATACAGAAAGACGCCAATGGGACATTGCTCAGCATCTGATGCGTATACCAGGCGCTTCGACGATACTATTCAGGATATGCCACGTAAATTCAAGGACGTAGATGACACTCTTTTATACGATGCCTGCGTGGACGATGCGTTCTGGCACGCTTATGAGTTCTTAAATACGCGTGCCAACGCAGAGGTCACCTTGAAACCAGAAAAGTTCAAGTTTTGTCGCAGAGAAGCTGAGTTTGTTGGCTTCCACTTGGGGTGGGACCACTACCAGCCAACGCTTGAACCCTTAGTCGCCATCAGGGCACGACATGGTCAATCAACTGGCGCCATTCTTTGCTACAACGCCTGTCATAGAGCCATTCCGAGAGCTTCTCAAGAGAACAGTTGGCAAGAGAGTGTATTGGGATGATCAACTGAAGCAGAAGTTCCGCCACGCGCAGGCTACACTCTGCCAGCTGGCCAAGGATGGCCTCGTGTACTACGATAGATCCCGGCCTACATCAGTCGTGACAGACTGGTCTACGAGTAAAGAAAGTATTGAATTTGTGGTATTGCAGCAACACTGCACCTGCACCTCACCAGATTCGCCGTTCTGCTGCATAGAGGGGTGGCGCCTGGCCCTTTGCAGCAGTCGCCACTTGACTAAAGCAGATGCTGGTTATTCAGCGATTGAAGGAGATGCTCTGGCTGTTGCATGGTGCTTGCGCAAGGCCCGGCTGTTTCTTCTTGGATGCCCTAACCTCATCGTGGTAACAGATCATCGCCCGTTAGTGGGGCTGTTCAGACACAGGTTCCTCACTGATGTGTTGAACCCGAGGCTATTTCGTCTAAAGGGAAAGACCCTGCAGTTCAGGTTCACGGTTTAATACCTGCCGGGCTAGCATAATTAACCAGCTGACTCCCTTTCGCGATTCCCTGCTCTCAAAGCTACGCCAGATGAGGACGATATGGACCAAGAGGGGGACATAGCGGCTGCGGTGCGTGCGGTGACAGTGGCAGCACTGAACCAGGACAGCAGCGTGGTCATGGATTAAGAGACAATAGAATGTGACCAGGGCAGCAGTAGAGGACCCAGAATACCAGCTTCTGATCAGCAAGGCGCAATCAGGAGATTGGCGCCCACACAGAGCACAAGAGCCACCTTGCCTACGCCCATACTATACAGTGAGAGATAGGCTGGTGGTAAATGAAGACCTGGTCACCTATACTTTCGGCGAGGGGAGTGTTCGTGTGGTAATACCTGCCTCTCTCTGACACAGAGTCGCTTCCAGCCTCCACACAGGGCAACAGGGGCTCGACTCCATGCTGCGGAAGGCCAGACACTCAGTATATTGGCCAGGCATGGAGGGCGATGTTAAGCACCACTGCAATCTGTGCCAAGATTGTGAGAAGCATACCCTATCACTGCCGCCAGAGTCGCTGATCATCACACCACCGCTATCAACTTCTGCAACATTCGCGGTCTTCGATCTAATTTTCAATCTGTAGAACACCACCTCTCCTCCACTAAACCTCATCTTCTTTCCCTCAGTGAAACACAGGTGTCTGAGGCAACTGACAGTAACCTCTCTTTTGTTCCGTCCTACTTTCTCTATCCTCATTTTCGTTTCAAAGCTGGATGTTGCGTCTATGTCCACAACGACTTAACTTGCTCTCGTGCCCACGCTCTTGAATCTTATACGTTCTCCACCATCTGGCTTCGACTTCAGAGTCACTCTCTAACTAATTTTTTTTGTGCTGTATAACTCTCACCTAACTCCTCTGACTATAAAAAATTCTTTGACTACCTAACTTCTAAAGTGGAGCACATTCTGACTCTCTTCCCTTTTGCAGAGATCTCCATTCTTGGAGACTTCAATGTTCACCACCAGCTTTGGCTTTCCTCTCCCTTCACTGACCATCCTGGTGAACTTGCCTATAACTTTGCTTTCCTACATGACCTAGAGCAACTGGTACAACACCCTACTCGTATTCCTGACCGTCTTGGAGATACGCCCAACATTCTTGACGTTTTCCTAACTTCTAAACCTTCTGCTTATGCTGTTACCCTTTCTTCTCTGTTGGGTTCTACCGATCACAATCTCATTGCTGTATCTTATGTTGTTTAGATGAAGACAAATATGTGGAGTGAGTGGTAAGGATACACAAGTTGAGGCAAGGTACTTTATTCTCTAACGTTTCGGTATTAAACCATCTTCAGAGAGAATGTACAGGCAATCAAAGACACGGCAGCTTATATACGCGTTGGCGGCTCAGCCCGCCGGTCCTCCTGGCGGAATGGGCTGTGATTGGCGGAGGCCAGACAGAGTCAGTCTGGGCGCTGCCCGCGACAAACACACGGATCGTCCCCTGTGATTGGTTGCGCTCTCGGTGTTAATGTAGGCAGACTCCACCAGTTTTCTTGTCATTTTTGGGAGTCTGGTGTGCAGCACCCTGACTGCCTCCCAATTTGGTAGGTGTCCATGTGAGTCCATATGAACCACAAGTGAGTTTGAAGTCTTGTGCTCCCGAAGGTCGTCTTTGTGTTCGCAGAACCTCCGCTTTACGCCTCGGGACGTTTCACCGTAGTAGCTGGCAGTGCACCCTCCGCACGGAATGCTGTAGATGGCGCTGTCCTGACCCTCCTCACTTATTTTCGCTGGGATCACCATGTTGCCAATCTTAAGATTTGCTGCATATGCTACGTTGATACCGGTTTTCTCCAGGAGGCAGGTGATCGGCTCGGCTTCTCTGCTGTAAGGTACGACGATATAATTTGTTTCTTCTCTAATGTTCTTCTTAGTGCCTTCCGCTCGTCGTTTGTATATGGCCTTCGACTTGGTCTGTAGTTGCTGTTGAAGGCCACGCCGGAACATGAGTTTTCGAAGGCTTCTGTCACGTAATTTAACTCTCCCTCTAGGAATTCCTGGCTGCATATCCTCAGAGCTCGCAGGTGCAATCCAACCTCAACACCAAACTTTGTCCTTGGGCTGTGATGAGACAGGTAGTGAATCAAGTCATCTTTATTAGTGGGTTTTCTATATACGGAGAACTTCACTGTGTCCTCCTTGCGATGTATCAATGTATCAAGGAAAGGTATCGTATTTTCTTTTTCCATCTCCACTGTAAATTGAATATCTCGTCTTACACTGTTTAACTCGTTTAACTGGTTATTCTCACAATATTGGTTCGGGAGTATCACCAGCACATCGTCCATATATCGATACCACTCGCATTTTGTTCCCATTATAGGCACAAACTCATCCACTTCGAGTGTTTCCATGAACATTGATGCCATCACTGCACTGAGGGGCGATCCCATTGCTAAACCACGGTGTTGTACATATTCCTTTCCTTCGAACTCGAAAGCACCAAAATTCACACACAATGACACTAATTTCACGTAATCACTTTTATCCAAAGGTAGGGCGTCATCACTAATACTGTTGAGGGCTCTCCGTACTGCTTCCATGGCACCATCCACCCGTACGTTGGTAAAAAGTGTCTTCACGTCGTAACTGGCTAGCTTCTTACCCTTGAGGTCCACGGTCTTGAAGCGCGCGATGAGATCCGTTGAGTTTTTCAGGTGTGCTGAACTTATTGATCCCAATAAACCGGAGAGGGGCTTTGCAAGTTGTTTGCCGAGGCGATGCGGCGCACTTCCTGACGTGATGGGTCGCATGGGAAATCCTGTTTTATGTATTTTAGGCAAGCCCTGGTTTAACAGAGCTTGCTCTCGTGCTATCCATGATAGAGAGGTGGCTCACAAAAGGTACTTGAGCCTTCCATCACCTGAGTCTTATGCGGTTTACATTTCTGCCCGGAATCATGCCAAGTCTGTTCTTCAACTTGCTAAAAACTCTTTCATCCATAGAAAGTGTCAAAATCTTTCCAGATCTAACTCCCCTCGAGACTTCTGGCATCTAGCCAAAAACATCTCCAACAACTTTACCTCTTCAACTTTCCCTCCTTCAGTTCAACTTATTAGCACCAATGCCATCTCATCTATCTTTAAAGCTGAACTCTTCGCTCAAACCTTTGCTAAAAACTCTACCTTGGATGATTCTAGGCTTGCAGCTTCCTTCCTCCCCCCTCTGACTACTTCATCCTATCTATTAAAATCCTTCGTAATGATGTTTTCCATCCCTCAGTGGCCTAAACCCTCGGAAGGCTTATGGACCTGATTGGGTTCTTCCTATTGTTCTCCGAAACTGTGTCTACGTGCTTGTACCTTGCCTAGTCAAACTATTTTAACTCTGTCTATCTACATATACCTTTCCTTCTTGCTGGAAGTTTGCCTACATTCAGCCTGTTCCTAAAAAGGGTGAGCGTTCTAATCCTTCAAACTACCGTCCTATTGGTTTAATCTCCTGATTATCCAAAGTTTTTTAATCTATTCTTAACAAGAAGATTCTTAAACATCTATCGCTTCACAATCTTCAATCTGATCGCCAGTATGGCTTCCGTCAAGGCCACTCTACTGGTAATCTTCTGGCCGCTCTACTGGTGATCTGGTTTTCCTTACTGAGTCTTGGTCATCCTCTTTTGGAGAATTTGGTGAAACTTTTGCTGTAGCTCTAGCTTTTGATAGAGTCTAGCACAAAGCTTTAATTTACAAACTACTCTCCTACGGCTTCTATCCTTCTCTCTGCAACTTCATTTCAAGTTTCCTTTCTGATCCTTCTATTTCTGCTGTGGTAAACGGTCACTGTTCTTCCCCTAAATCTACTAACAGTGGTGTTCCTCAAGGGTCTGTCCTATCACCCACTCTCTTCCTATCATTCATCAATGATCTTCTAAACTAAACTTCTTGCCCTTTCCACTCCTATGCTGATGATACCACTTTTCTACGTCTTTCCATAGACGACCAACCCTTCAGGAAGTACACAGCTCACGCAGGGAATACTACCTAAAAACTTGAAAATAAATTAAAAAAAAAAAAAAAAATGCCTAACTTCTGATCTCTCGAAAATTTCTGATTGGGGCAAAGCAAACTTAGTGTTGTTCAATGCCTCAAAAACTCAATTCCTCCACCTATCAACTCGACACAAACTTGCAAATAACTATCTCCTTTTCTTCAATGACACTCAAATGTACTCTTCTACACTGAACATTCAAGGTTTATCCTTTACTTGTAATCTAAACTGGAAACTTCACATTTACTCTCTAGCTAAAACAGCTTCTATGAAGTTAGGTGTTCTGAGCCGTCACCTCCAGTTTTACTCACCTCCCCAACTGCTAACTCTATGCAGGGGCCTCATCCGTCCATGTATGGAGTATGCTTCACATGTTTGGGGAGGTTCCACTCATACAGCTCTATTGAACAGAGTGGAATCAAAAGCTTTTCGTCTTATCAACTCTACTCCTCTGACTGACTGTCTTCAGTCTCTTTCTCATCGCTGCACTGTTGCCTCTGTTGCTCTATTTTACCGCTATTTTCTTGCTATCTGCCCTTCTGATCTTGCTAACTGCATGCCTCCCCTGCTCCCGCGGCCTCGCTGCACAAGATTTGCCTCTTCCTTGCTCTCTTTTACCGCTATTTTCATGCTATCTGCTCTTCTGATCTTGCTAACTGCATACCTCCCCTGTTCCCGCGGCCTCGCTGCACAAGACTTGCCTCTTGCTCTCACCCCTATTCTCTCCACCTCTCTAATGCAAGAGTTATGTAACCAGTATTCTCAGTCTTTCACCCCTTTCTCTGGTAAACTCTGGAACTCTCTCCCTGCTTCTGTATTTCCACCTACCTATGACTTGAACTCTTTCAAGAGAGAGATATCAAGACACTTATCTCATTCTTTTGGCTCACGAATCTGAACTTTCACAGAGACCGGTACTTCAGTGGGCTTTTTTGTTTTAATTATGTTGCCTATGGCTGCCTCCCTTATACATAAAAAAAAGGCGAGGGCTCAAGAGGAAGTTCCCCTAGTGAGAGGCAGAGTACAACGTTCTCTGCCACCCTTGGAGCCAAGCATGCAGGTGAGGGTACAAGACGCAGACAGCAAAGTATGGGATAGGACTGGCACCGTTATAGAAGCCCGCCCACACTGGCAATACCTGTGAGTCTAGCTGGCAACGGAAGGGTCTCCACACGCAGTAGACGCCACCTGCGGCAAACGCAGTCAGTCTCTCACATCTGCGAACCCACCACCTGGTTCCAGCCAAGACGGTTCAGGTGACGCAGCAGAGCCACCTAGTCATGACACAACAATCAACATGCCTGGGTCTTCTCGGCCATACCGAGAGCGCAGATGGCTGGCATGGCTGGCATGGTTACAGGACTACGAGACGTAGCTGCAGCTCATTCATTGTATGCAGTAGCCACGTTATTTTTGTAAGCCTAATTTCGTCTTTTTTCTTTTTTTTTTCTTTGGTGTTTTGCTGTTATTACCGTTTGTATTCATTCATTGTTTGTTGTTATCACTTATGTTATGTTCGTTAATGGTACACTTGCATTGCACCATTAACTGAGGAGAGAGATGTACGATATATTGAGCTAGGTGGCATCACCAGCTACGCGGGCAAGCTTGGCCAGTGTGGAGCCACCCACTGTCCAGACCAAGGATTCTCTAAGAAGGATACCAAGGCGTGAATTTTACCTTGGAGGAAAGGTCATAGTGCCACAGTGGCCACTGACGGAAGCTAAAAGATAGAGAATGGAACCCATTTTCTCTGTTTCACAAGGGATGGCTATATTGTTTTGCTTAATTTTTCGCCCTCCTTTTCTTATATTAGTCGTATTCATTCATAGTCGTACTCATTCATAGGTACATTGATACATATACATATAGATTAATATATTTTATTGTGTAATATCGGTTACATAAAGTCAATAGCCATGATGACTAGATTAATAATTATTCTCAAACTGTAAACAAAATTCTAATGCCTCCTGAGCATTGAATTTCATACTTGCAATGGTGTGACAAGAATAATCATTGCATTCACATAAAATTATTGATAGAACACACACACACTGTTGAAGACCCTGCACAACTAAGTGTGTGTCGGGGCGCGCTTCTACAGTATATGGCCCAGTGGCCCTGCAGCTCCTACCTCGTGCTGCCTCGTCGCCTGCCCTGGGCCAGAATGGGTCCCACAATGTGTTGTTGCTACTGCCGCCATGTGCTAAACGCGAGGGAGGCAGGCAGCGAGGAAGGGAGAGAGGCTCGCTGCTCCACGTGTCGCCTCGCCCATGGTAACAACAGGGTGGTGGTCTTTCCAGTCAGCTTGCGTTGGAGCCACTGCATTAGTCTACAAGTGAAATGTGTGTCAGCGCCAATAAAATTCAACTCAACAATAAAACCAGTTAATATGTCACAATCTTTAGAACAATCTGGATAAGGTTAGGCTAGATTTGTAAATGTTTTAACAATATTTATCTAACGTTTCCTCTGTGAGGCAGATACTCCGATATATAGAATGGCTTTTTATTTAAATGTGTCATATTTATTGACTTATCTTATCATTATCTATCACTACATACCTTCTAGTGTTTCAAGGGAACAGAAGAAGGCGCATCCGTGGACAAGTTGCTCAATTTTCGCCACAAAAGCAGCAAGAACTGTTCCTTGTTGTTGCTGTGCGTGGGAACATTTTGAATGTGGTGGTGCCGGTGGAGCGTTTCCGCTGTGTAGCGTCAACAGCTGGCAGGGCCCAGGATCCCCCACCCCCCCTTTCACTACTCTCCACTGCTGCTGCCCCCTAGTGTGCACTGACGGCATGAACATTTTCCTGAATTTCGCCAATTCGATCACTTCATCCTTGCTTATAATATCCTTGGTCCAGACCGGTGTTGTGATGTACGCTCTCAATAAAGCCAAAAGAACCAGCTGAACTGTATTCATCTACACCTCTATTAACCTCCCTCTCCTACTAACACCTGTACCACTCAAGGTGTCTGAAAAGCAGCCCCTTCGCTAACCCAGTTGGGGGACAGATCTGTGTGTCAACGCCTAATGTTTTTTTTTTTTTTTTTTTTTTTTTTTTTTTTTTTTTTTTTTTGTCTTATGGCTTTGTATTCATATTTTTGTTTTTATATATTATCTTTCTGTCTCACAGCTTAGATATTAAGGGGGCACCGGACTGTTCCTGTATCGGGGGTGCGACAACACAGCATCCTCATTTTCATACCATACCCCCATCCGAGGTAGTGCGCCCGCGTGCCAACATCCAGTGTTTTCTTGTTCGTTTTTTGTCGTATGGCTTTATATTCAGACTTTTTTTTTTTTTTTTTGCATTATTTTCCTGTCTCGCAGCGTGGGTCTGTAAGGGGGCACCGGACTACTTTTCAAAAGGGGGATCAACACTACCACACCCCTCCCAACTGTCGACACGGCAGTGGGGCCCACGGGCGTCGGCATTGCGTTCCGTCAGAGGTGCCCCCCGATGTCTGTCAAGGAGCGGCCAGTACTGATGATGGGACGGAGCTCTGCAAGCATCCGTGCAGAGATTCCCATTCATTCCCCCCTCCCTTACAAAGGTAGTTTGGTGTGGCTAGGGCTACACAGGAACACATCGACACTCCTCCCAGCTGTCGGCATGGCCATGGGGGCCGCGGGCGTCGACATGGCGTTCTGCTTGAGATACCTCCCTATGTCTGACAAGGAGAAGCTAAGACTGATGGTGGGGCGGGGCTCTGGAAGTATCCATGGAGAGACTCCAATTCACCGCCCCCCCCCAGAGGTAGTTGGGTCTGGTGAGTGTCAAGTGTGCTTAGCCACATCTTGTCGTCACTCTACTCATTTTCGCAGCCATCATCATCTCTAAACAAAACATCCTCTCATATCATCCCCCATCACATCCCTCCTAATCGCATCGCGGAGCGAAGAGACCGACGCCATCATCCCCACAAACCATGTCTCTAATAACACCTCTCCACTTCACTTCACCCAACCTTCCTACTAACAAAGTGGTTCGGACACCACGTAACGCTGTAGGTCCCTCCGTTATACGGAGTATTTTCTTCAAACTTGTCCCACTTTCTCTAAAATAATAAAATACAACAAAAAAAATTGTCCACTTTGACTGTCTTTCTTCTCCCATTTTCTTTTTTTACTCCTTCGTTGTTTGTTGTTTGTTTTGCACAGGTGGGGGGGGGGGGGTTTGGCTGGCTACTGGGTCCGTGCAGGTGCGGTACATGTGCACATGGGGTGGTGGTGGTCTTGTGTTTGGTGTGGTCGGTGCGGAGGTGGTTGGCTTGCCTCCCACTTTAGGGTCGCTGTCTCCCTTGCTGTGCCGGGCCAACAAAACTTACACACACACACACACACACACACACACACACACACACACACACACACACACAAAAGAAAAAAAAAAAAAAAAAAAAAAACAGTAGCCCACTCTATACACAAATAATCAACACACTATATTGCACCTTGGTTAAGCCCCAGCGACTTTACTCTTCTATTAAAGCTCACTTTTTTTTTCACTCCTCTATTTTTCCTTCTATCCGCACTTCCAACCTCCCACCTTTCCTCCATCTTATTCTGATTGCGATTCTGAATCAACCTTTACTAAAATAAACTTTGTCTGTAGCCCACCCACTTGGATACGCTCAGTCTCCACTCAAACCGTAGTCAGGATTCGAAACCCAGAGCGCAAACGGTTTTCCACTGTGTCACGGCGGTCCCTTCTTCTTATTATTATTAATATTGTCACGTAGACAAATGTGATTTATAGTAATTAATTAGTCACCCCTTCCTACATACCTAGGTTCCGTTCTCTCTCTGAAAAGGTTCCAATTACTAATACTTATTTAGAATATTTATAAATATTATGTCTAGTGTCATATTTACATATTTTTATGTTTTTATATTATGTGTATGTGTTTTGTTTATCTATATATATGTACAACTTCATTTATAAGAAGTAGCCAAGCCATGTCATGAAATGGTGGTGGCTCAGCCTGGGCGAGAGTAGCCGACCAAAAGATTTTATAACGTCATACATAAATCATCTAAGAATATTAGTTATAACTTAAATATGTTTCCATAATCATCTAAGAATATTAGTTATAACTTTAATATGTTTCCATTTAACAACAATGCATTAAAAATTTAATATGAATAATGGTTCTCAGTAAATGTTTGGTTATCGGCTACTCTGGCCGAGGCCAGGCTGGGTCACGTGACAGGTATCCCCAGCAGGGCGGAGGTGAAGGCCGGGCCCTCGCTCTCTCCCTCTCTCTCTCTCTCTCTTGGGTGGTGGTGGTATTGGCTGGACGTACGCTCATTGAGAGGGTGCATTTCTCTCTTGGTGCTACTCACGTGGTTCTTCCTCGTTCATGAATATTACTTGTGGGAGATCTGAGTGTGTGTCGGTGTTGTGCAATTCTCCCTTGGCGCTACCCACGTGTTTCTTCCTCGTTCATGAATATTATTTGTGGGAGGTTTGAGTGTGTGTTGGTGTTGGTGTAGTAACAGTGAATTGAGCAATATAACGAAAATCTAGTCTGGTGTTTCATCTCCTTTGTCCTAGTTATGTTTCACGCTAGGATATAATACCAGCAACTTGTTGCCCTAAATCGTTATTGCCAACGGAGGACTAAAGGTGTAGAAGGGGGGTGCTGGAGTAGGTCCGCTCTCTGTGCACGCGGTTGGAAGTGGAAAGCCTTGTGTGGTGAGGTAATAATAATAATAATAATAATAATAATAATAATAATAATAATAATAATAATAAAATAATGATAACAATAATACAGTGGTACCTCCTGATTCGAATTTCATTCGTTCTTTTTGGCTGTTCGAATTGCGAAAATTCGAATTAGGAAGCAATTTTTACCATTGAAGTTAATGTAAAAACAATTAATCCATTCCGGTTTATTTTAAATAAAAATTACTGAATAAAAAATGCATTTTAATTAACGTGGATGACAGTCGTTTCAACTTACGTCTGCTACTTGCACTGTGTCTTTTCACTTTCCTGGGTGGCATAATAAGGGCTAATTTCAAGAAAGTATGCAAAAATATCAAGCACAAGAGAGAGACAAAGAGGTGTTCGTGGCAAAGGGCAATCGAGACTGGAACCGCATCCATAGACCTTAACGGCGCGCTACCGACAGGCGTCTGTCGTTATTAACGACAAACGGTATCCACGAATGCAGTGAGTCATGCCAGGGCTTCATTATTTACTTCATTTTCGTGTCGTTAATAATGACTCCTCCGGAAATATAGTAAATGCATCATTATCTGTTATGTAAATATTTTAGTCCACAAAATGACCTTTTTTTTTTTCGTCACCCATACTTTGCCACTCAAGAAATATTGGTAGGCACAAAATGATATTTTGCATGGAGCAGCCAAAATAAAGATCGAGATGAGGAAACAAATTTGGCCCCGCCGCCGATCGGCGAGACAAGGCCAGCAGCCGACTGT
>CM035177.1:2349272-2369272 GCA_020233015.1 Callinectes sapidus | reverse complement strand
CCTTCTCTTTACCAGTGCTGACTCCTTTACAAAATAACGAAAAATCTTGAAAAAAAATAATAATCCAGTGGGATTTCAACGAGTGGACCCCCAAAAGTGATCATGATAAATTAAATTACTCGTCTGAAAATGCAGAATCAATTGACTTTAACTGTATATGAAAAGTATATTCGCCAAGGCGCTTTAATTGAATGCATTTATTGGTGCTATGTTTTATGAATACCTGACAGCATTTCCCTGATATGATTTAGGTTCATACTCTCTCTCTCTCTCTCTCTCTCTCTCTCTCTCTCTCTCTCTCTCTCTCTCTCTCTCTCTCTCTCTCTCTCTCTCTCTCTCTTTTACAGGTCCTGTATCTTTTTCAGTTTTTCTAAAGCCAACCTCAGAACAGGATATTTCAGAAGTTATGAAAGGTATTAGCATTACATCTCGTAGAGATAATGACATTAATATGAAAGTCATTAGGAAATGTAAGGATGAAATATCCTCATTTCTAAAATTCTTTATAAATAAATTACTTTAACTCGCAAAAATTATTTCTACACTTAAAAAAAAAGTTGAGAAATCATGTCATGTTATTATAGATCGGTCTCTATTCTTTCAAGCTTTAGAAAAATCATACAAAAAAACTTTTTACCACGAGACAAAATGTATGTATGTGCTTACATTTGTATTCATGTATTCATGAATGTTTGTATGTGCGTATATATATCCATATGTGTATGTGTATATATATGTATATGTGTGTATGCGGGCATATGTATGTGCATGTGTGTATGTATGTATATGTGTGTATGCGGGCATATGTATGTGCATGTGTGTATGTATGTTTATATGCATGTGCATGTTTGTATATATATGCTTATGTATGCGTGTATGTATGTGTATGCGTTTGTATGCATATGTTCATGAATACAGTTGGGATCAGGAAAGCAATTGGTATGACAATAAAATGAGATGCAACACTGCGGCGATGAGAAAGAGGATGAAGTCTTGATGAAGAGTTGATAAGACAAAAACATTCTCATTCTACCCTGTTTAAAAGACTATTAGAAGTGCAAATCTCGTATACATTTGAATCATACTTCATTTATGAATGGATGACCTTCTTGTATGGAGTATGTAGTTGGGTGTGGGAAGGTGAGAAAATACCTACTGGAGGAGATTATAACCCCTGACTCATATAAGTTGTTTTAACTAAATGTGAGATATGAAGTTTCTAGTTTAGATTTTAAGTAAAGAATAAGCCGAAGTTCAGTGTAGAAGATGGGAACAGTTGCGTTTCATTGATGAAGAGCAAATTGATGTCTAATAGGCTGTGTCGAGTTGATAGATAGATGAATTAAGTTGGCAAGGTATTTAACAATATTGTATTAGCTCTGTCCCAGTCAGATATATTAGACAGATCAGAAGTCAGGTATTCTGTGGTCTCCTAGCGTGATCCGTTTAATTCATAAAGGATTGGACGCCTACAAAATAACGTGGAAGGAATTATCTTCAACGTAGAAATGGAAAACACAAAAAGTTTGGTTTAGACTTTAGAAGATCATGGATGAATAAAAGAGAGAGAGTGGGTGACAAAACAGAAGTCTGAGAAACACTACTGTAAATCCATTTAAAAGAAAATAATGACCATCTACGATACCAACAATAGAAGTGTCAAAAAGGAAATTTGACATGAATTCACGAAAAGTAAAGGAAAAATTATAAGAGAGAAATTTGGAAAGCATAGCTTTTACCCAGACTCTATCAAAGGCTTTTAATATACCTAATTTAACAACAAAGATTCATCTTGTCATCCTCCAAAAGAGGATGACAAGACCGTAAAGTAAGTTATATCATCAGTGAAGCGGTATCGACGGAAACCATATTGAAGACTATAAAGTTTGTGATGTTGTAGATGTTTAATAATCTTCCTGTTGAAGGTAGATTAAAAAAAAAAAAAAGTAAACCTTAGGCAAGCAGGAAATTAAAGCAATAGCATGCCGCAGCTTGAAGGATTGAAAAAGTCACCTACTTCAGGGACAGGCTGAATGTAGGCAAATTTCCAGTAAAAAGTAAAGGTAAAGGTTCTTAAAGGATAACGAAAGCACTGAGATAATGTTTCAGAAAACAATAAGGGGGAATGCATGAGCTCCTCAGTTGGGAACTCTGAAGATAGTGTAGGAGGAAGCAGTAGACACCTGCCGAAACGATAATTATTCCCAGGGAGGTCTAAGGCACTGGATCAGGGGGTCCTGTGAGCTTATCATCAAAACCAGTGTGACCTCACTGAACGTTTCCCTTTGTGTCTCATAACACAAGGGGCAGTCACAGCCTGCTCTCTAAAGACAATCTCTTCCTCCACACAAAACTACATGCACCTGTTTACACACACATCCTTTACTCAAAATTTTGATTAAATATGGCGACTCCTACACCAGCCTCGGAGTCCCCTTTTGGGGAAGGAACCATAAATGTCGGACTGCTCTTCTGGTATCGACCCTAAGTGTCTTGACACCCCCCTCACTTTTTTCTCTATCAATTTCTGCAACATTCGCGGTCTTCGATCTAATTTTCAATATATACAACACCACCTCTCCTCCACTAAACCTCATCTTCTTTTCCTCACTGAAACACAGGTGTCTGAGGCAACTAACAGTAACCCCTTTTCTGTTCCGTCCTACTTTCTCTATCCTCATTTTCGTTCCAAAGCTGGGTGTCCGCAACGACTTAACTTGCTCTCGTGCCCACGCTCTTGAATTTTTTTTAGTTTTCCACTATCTGACTTCGACTTCAGAGTCACTCTCTAACTAAACTTTTCTGTGCTGTATATATCTCACCTAACTCCTCTGACTTTAGAAATTTCTTTGACAACCTAACTCCTAAATTGGAGCACATTCTGCCTTTCTTCCCTTTTGCAGAGATCTCCAATCTTAGAGACTTCAATGTTCACCACCAGCTTTGGCTTTCCTCTCCCTTCACAGACCATCCTGGTGAACTTGCCTATAACTATGCTGTCCTGCATGACCTAGTATTTCTGACCGTCTTGGAGATACGCCCACCATTCTTGATCTTTTCCTAACCTCTAATCCTTCTGCTTATGATGTCACGCTTTATTCTCCGTTGGATTCCACCGACCACAATCTCATTTCGGTATTTTGTCCTATCTCTCCAATCCCTTCCCAGGATCCTCCAAAGCGGAGGTGCCTCTGGCGTTTTGCCTCTGCTTGGAATGATTACTGCTTCCGTGTCAGGGACCCATCTCTGTGTGCTGAGCGCATAACAAAGGTGATTGTGTCTGGCATGGAGGCGTGCATTCCGCATTCTTTTTTTCAACCTAAACTTTCCAAATCCTGGTTTAACACAGCTTGCTCTCGTGCTATCCATAATAGAGAAGTGGCCCACAAAAGGTACTTGAGCCTTCCATCACATGAGTCTCATGAGCTTTATATTTCTGCCCGGAATCATGCCAAGTCTGTTCTTCAACTTGATAAAAACTCCTTCATCCACAGAAAGTTTCAAAATCTTTCCAGATCTAACTCACCTCGAGACTTCTGGCATCTAGCCAAAAAACATCTCCAACAACTTTACTTCTTCATCTTTCCCTCCTTTAGTTCAACCTGATGCCACCAATGCCATCTCATCTATCTCTAAAGCTGAACTCTTCACTCAAACCATTGCTAAAATCACTACTTTGGATGATTCTGGGCTTGTTCCTCCCTCTCGTTCCCCCTCTGACTACTTCATGCTACTTATGAAAATCCTCCATAATGATGTTTTCCATCCCTCGCTGGCCTAAACCCTCGGAAGACTTATGGACCTGATGGAGTCCATCCTACTCTTCTCCGAAACTGTGCCTCCGTGCTTCCACCTTGCCTAGTCAAACTCTTTCAAATCTGTCTATCTACATCTACCTTTCCTTCTTGCTGGAAGTTTGCCTACATTCACCTTGTTCCTAAAAAGGGTGACCGTTCTAATCCTTCAAGCTACTGTCGTATTGCTTTAAGCTCCTGTTTATCTAAAGTTTTTAATCTATTCTCAATAAGAAGATTCTTAAACATCCATCATTTCACAATCTTCTATCTGATTGCCAGTATGGCTTCTGTCAAGGCCGCTGTACTGGTCATCTTCTGGTCATCATCTTTTAGAGATTTTGGTTAAACTTTTGTTGTAGCTCTAGACATATCAAAAGCTTTTCATAGAGTCTGGCACAGAGCTTTAATTTCCAAACTACCCTCCTACGACTTCTATCCTTCTCTCTGTAACTTCATTTCAAGTTCTGATCGTTCTATTGCTGCTGTGGTAGACGGTCACTGTTCTTCCCCTAAATCTATTGACAGTGCTGTTCCTCAAGGGTCTGTCCTAACACCCACTCTTCCTATTATTCACCAATGATCTTCTAAACCAGACTTCTTGCCCTATCCACTCCTATGATAATGATATCACCTTACACCTTTCTACGTCTTTCCATAGACGACCAACCCTTCAGGAAGTACACAGCTCACGCAGGGAAGCCTCAGAACGCCTAACTTCTGATCTCTCTAAAATTTCTGACTGGGACAAAGCATACTTAGTGTTTTTCAATGCCTCAAAAACTCAATTCTTCCAACTATCAATTCGACAGAATCTTCCAAATAGCTATCCCCTCTTCTTCAATGACACTCAACTGTCCCCTTCTCCTACACTGAACATACAAGGTCTATCCTTTACTTGTAATCTAAACTGGAAACTTCACATTTCTTCTCTATTGAACAGGATGAAATTAAAAGCTTTTCGTCTTATCAACTCTACTCCTCTGACTGACTGTCTTCAGCCTCTTTCTCATGGCCGCAGTGTTGCCTCTCTTGCTCTCTTTTACTGCTGTTTTCATGCTAACTGCTCTTTTGATCTTGCTAACTGCATGCCTCCCTTGCTCCCGCGGCCTCGCTGTACAAGACTTGCCTCTTCCTCTCACCCCTATTTTGTCCACCTCTCTAATGCAAGAGTTTACCAGCATTCTCAGTCTTTCATCCCTTTCTCTAGTAAACTCTGGAACTCTCTCCTGCTTCTGTATTTTCATCTGCCTATGACTTGAACTCTTTCAAGAGAGAGGTATCAAGACACCTATCTCATTCTTTAGGCTAACGAATCTGAACTTTCCCAAGGACCGGCACTTCAGTGGGTTTTTTTGTTTTATTTTTGTTGTCCTTGGCCGCCTCCCTTCTACATAAAGAAAAGATGTCGCCACATCAAGTTAGAATTTTAAGTGAAGAATGTGTAAGTATCTAAGTATGTGTAGTGTTGCGTGAGGGATGCGAATTAATCGTCTTTAGAAAGTAGACCTGACTTTCCTCTTGTTCTATTTATCATCTACCGTTATTTGTATACCAATTGATCTTAAGAACCTGCTAAGTATGCACCTCTCCAATCCCCTGAAACTAATATATAACTGTATTAAGAATATATATATATATATATATATATATATATATATATATATATATATATATATATATATATATATATATATATATATATATATATATAACCAATAATTTGGGGAAGATACAAGAAGCCATGCATGTGGCAGTCGTTGTATAAAATGTACCTACTGATCATCATGATACATGATCCCTGGCTTCATTTCCATTCATATGCTAAAAACCTCTACTTTTAACCTTAAGAAACACTTTTCTAATAAATGCATTTAGATTTTTAAAACATTCAATCTATTTTTATAAAGGATATGCTTTATCCCTTGCATTCTTTTTAGTTATTATCTTTTCTACTGATTTTATGAGTCTTATATATTTTCTGTAATACGGGGACCAAAACTGCACAGCATAATCTAGATGAGGTTTGACCAATACCAGATAAACTTTTAATATCACTTCAGAAGTTCTACTTTTAACAGTATCAAAAGTTAATTTTTGTACATAATTTCATTTATTTTTGTCCTGCATGCATTGCTTTATCAGACAGAGATAAAAAAAAAAAATGACTATAATCTTTACGTCCTTTTCGCACTGAGCTCTACTTTTTAATCACATAATTGCTGTATGGGGTTTTCTACCTTCGGTTTTTTTTTTTTTTTTTTTTTTTTTTTTTTTTACATTTATTCATACTAAATTGTATTTGCATGCAGTTGTCCATTCTTGATTTCATCAATGTCTGCCTAGATAATTAATCTACCCACTTTTGTGTCATTGTTCAAAATACTCAGTGAATTGAACTATCGTGAGTCAAAGAAGTTATGATTGAGGAAAAGTGGCAATTACTTGGTGCAGTGAATATACGTGCAGTGCAGTACACGTGAGACAGGGCTGTTACGACTCAAACAACAGAGAACGAACAGTTTGCTGTAGTGCTCAATGAATTCATCCATCAATAATAGGAACTGGAGACTGATAAGGCTACGGTAGAAGACGGAGTTTACGACTTTTACCACGATAGACATAACATACACGAAAATGGCAAATTCTTGGCGATCGATGCAGTGCACCTTTTGAACGAGGTATGTGTGTCAGCCAATCTCCAGGTACTGCGGTAGTTCAAAGCGGCATCTTTCTTTTTATCAATCATCGCATCGGTCTTCAAGTACATAAAACGAGAGGGATAAAGGAATGCTACTTCACCCTCTGACGCATCATGCTGAAAAATCAATGTCTCATTCAGTGTTGGTTATGTGCAACAAGACAAGCTGGAGGAATATCCCTTACTCACCGACCAAAGAGGTTGAGCGATGACATCATTCCACTCAGCCGAAAATAGTGACCCAAAGATTGAATTTCAGTGTTTTGTCCCCTTGTGGCGTTAAATGGCCAGCCTTGAAAAAAAAAAGACACTATACGGAAACAAAGCGGTCGATGAAGGAATAATTCTGCTTACACGTAGGAAAATCTGGCCAAGGGCAACAAAAGAAATAGAAAAATAGTCCGCTTAGTTGCCAGTTCTCTTGCAAGTCCGAGAGAGTTAGCCTAAAAGGATAAATGTCCTGAAACTTCAATCTTAAATGAAGTCATTGGAAGTTGGGAATGCAAAAGCAGGTAGAGTTCCAGAGTTTACACTACTACTACTATATTTTTTACTATTACAACCACTACTGTTATATATTGAAACATACCACAAATCACTATCTACTACTACTACTACTACTACTACTACTACTACTACTACTACTACTACTACTACTACTGCTGCTGCTACTACTACGCAACTATCACTACTACTATTACCACTACTACTGCTATTTCTATTTACTTCTACTATTCCTACTACCTTTACTACTACTAGTACTACTACTACTATTACTATCATTGCTAATACCATTCCTATTGCTACTACCACTACTATTTTTACTACTAACATTGACCTGTATTATTTATTTTTACTACTACTATTACGTGATAAGAAAGCTATTACACTACAAATTTCTACCGTTATTGTTAGCATAACATAATCAATTTTATTTTTATCCTTTTTATTATTACAATCTTTACTATACTACTCCTACCACTACCAGCACTAATGCAACTACAATTACCACTACAAATGCTATTAACATTATTGCTATTCTACTTTTACTACTACTACTACTACTACTACTACTACTACTACTACTATGCTATCACTACTACAACTTCTACGTTTATTATTATTAATATAATCCTTTTTGGTTTCTGCTAACTAGGCACAGCACACGCATACCTGTTACTGGCTAGCACTTTCTTTGTACAGTCTATTTGTAATCCCTTCTATATATATATATATATATATATATATATATATATATATATATATATATATATATATATATATATGGGTAGGAGGCCATTCTGTATACATGTTTTATTAAAGTCTACAGCAGTAACTGCATTATTGAGTTTATATGAGGTTTTCTCTATGCTCCGGATGAGAGAACGTAAGTTCTGGTTTACTGAGTTTAGGAGATTTCCAAAGTCCATTAGAATTCTCTATTAGTAGCAGGTGGGGGTGTTGTTTGCCTTTTTCTCAAGATATCTTTCGGTCTCTCTTGGACCATCTTCAGGAGAGGAGTGAAGAATGTGGGTTGTTGTTGTTGTTGTTGTTTTCTATCGTGTCCCCCATGGGGGGGGGGGGGCACACGGGCTATCTAAGAGCCCGTCGGAGTAGGCGGTTTATTGTGGGTTTATATTAGGGGTCTAGCGAGGAGGTGGAAATGATTTCCCAATTTCGATTATGGTTTTTTCGCTGGACTGGCTTATAACCCAGGCGGCTGCTTCGAGTCCAGGCTGGGGGTGGGGGTGGTTGCGTAAATTCCTGCGCAGGCCGTGGGTCGCTGGACAGTGAAGGATGTAGTGGTGCAAGGGATGTTCAGTTGCCGTGGAACAGTGTGCACATGTCTCAGGCAAGGTGTTGAGGATCTGGGCACGGTACCGGAAACCCAGCCTCAACCGCTGGACAATCCTTGCTTCTTTGGAGCTAAGACCAGAGAGGGGGGAAGGATGGCGCTGAGTAGCATTTGCGTACCATCTAGCGGAGGTGGAGCCCGCTGCTAGGGCCGTGTCGAAGAGCGCCTTGGTGTTTGAGAGCGCGGCAGCGTTGAAAGCGGATCTTAGCGAACTTAAGCTGCGAGGGAAATGTAGTGTTGTCTCAGCTTCAGCGCCTGCGAGTCGAGCAGCCGTATCTGCTCGCTCGTTCCTAATAACTCCGACATGGCCTGGGACCCAGTGAAGATGGATGTTTGCTCCTTCTCGGTGTAAGTAGGCCATCTGGTGGTTTATGGTAGACAGGAGCTCAAAGTTGTCTTCTTGTTTGTTTTGTTGCAGGGCCTTGAGTGCAGAGACAGAGTCGCTGAAAATGTGGATATCCCTTCCCACATTATTTCCCGGTGTCTCGTGGGCGTGATTCAGAGCTATAAAGATGGCAGCTAGCTCTGCCTGGAAAGCTGTTGCGTAATGGGGTATGCGGCGGCCGACAGTGGTGTCGCCAGAAACGAAAGCCGACCCAGCTGCCCCCCCGTTACTCACCGACCCGTCGGTGAAGTAGTGACGGCCCGTTGGAGAGATGTTAGAGACTATCAGGCGGAGGGCTTCCTGGCGAAGGAGAGCTGGTAGTAGCTGCTTGGGCTTGTTGCAGGTGAAGGTGGTCAGTGTGAAGATTGGTGGGTTCCAGGGGGGCGGGAGTTGGTGGTCAGGGACAGGGAGGTCTGGTCCGCACCTCACGACATCTTCAACCCCGAGCAGGCGGGCCGCATCGGCAGCTGCGTGCACCCAGTCACGGTCAGGGCGTGTAGCTAGGGGTCTATTGAATGCGTGGTGGAACGCTCGACTGAGGCGGCTGTGCGGCCGGCGACCCTGGAAAGCCGCGATGGCACTGCAGGTTCGTGCTTGTATTCGTGATTTAATGGAGGGCAGGCCGCATTCCTCCCTCATGGTGACAATAGAGGTCCACCGAGGTGTCCCAAGAATGGAGCGCAATGCCGCATTCTGAGTCACCTTGAGCGACTTTATGGCGGTTGCTGAGAGTCCCGGGAGACATGGGGCGCTGTAATCTATGATAGACCGGATGGCCATCACATAGAATGTCCGTAGGACACGGGGTGAAGCACCGGCCCGGGCGGGACCATATCCAGTCAGGAACCGGAGTATCCTGAGTCTGGCCTCTGACCTGGCACGTATATGGCCCACCTGATGTTGGAAGGTGAGGCCGGGGTCAAAAAATACCCCTAGGTATTTATGCCTGATGGTGCGGCTCACTGGTATGCCATCCAGTGCTAGGGGTCTTATTAGAGGCGCCAGTCCAAAGGTCATATAGCGCGTTTTGTCTGGGTTGATTTTAAAACCCAGAGAGACACAGCGCTGGTGTAGGAGACTCACTGCCTGATGGACCTGTTCTTGATAACTCGCCCTAGGGAGGAACAGAGCAAGGTAATCCGCGTAGGCTAGTAAGAGTGAGTCGCGCCCATATGAGATCTCCATCAGCCTCTCAACTAGCGTATTAAAAATTAAGGGACTGATGCAGCTGCCTTGAGGGGTCCCTAGTGTGTGCCGGTGTGCAGTGGACAGGCGACCCTGGAAACGCACTTTGGCAGTGCGTCCTGTGAGGAAGTTTGAGACCCACCTCAGGAGGCGCCCTTTGATCCCTTTGTCTGCCAAAGCCTCGAGCATAGCAAGAGGATCCGCCAACTCGAAGGCCTTCTCGAGGTCAAAAAAGACGACGAGACCCGCTCGTTTGCGAAGGGCGTGAAGGAGGGTCATCAGGCAGGAAGCAGTGTTTCTTCGAGGCTGGAACGCGAAGAGATGAGGATGAAACTCGCCCGCTTCCCACCGCAGTCTTTCAAGAACGAGCCGCTCCGCTACCTTACTGACACAACTGAGGAGAGAGATAGGCCTCATAGCACCAGGAGCACCAGGTTTTGGGATAGGAGTGATTACGGCCTCCTTCCAGGACTCTGGCAATGCACCGGCCTGCAGTGAGGCATTGCAGAGCTCAAGTAGTGAGCGTTTACCTTTTTCGCCAAGATGGGAGAGCATTGAGTAGGTAATTTGGTCCTGCCCTGGTGATGTGTCCTTGCCATGTGGTAAGGCGCGTTTGAGTTCGTGTAGCGCAAAAGGGGTGTCAGTTGGCGCTTCCTCCTGGCATGCCTCCATGACCTTGGTACGCCTGTGTTTGGCGAGGTCAGCCTGTGCCCTTCTTGTTGCGGCAGGTAGTTGAGATGGCGACGTCCGGGCAGCAAAAACCCCAGCCAGCCTTTCTGCTTCCGCGATTGGTGCAAAGTGTGCAGGGGGACGGTGAGGGCGAGGGTTGTAAAGCGCCCGAGTCTTGCGCCACAGTTCTCCGATGGTTGTGTGGTGGCCGACCGAACGGCACCAAGCGAGCCACTCATCTTCTTTGAGTTGCGTCTTGGTGATTTGGGCGTGACGAGCAACACTGCGAAGGTAAGAGCGGCGTGCAGTTGTTGGGCCACGTCGGTACTCCTTCCTTGCAGCGTTGAGCCTCCTATTAATTTTCTTAACCCGTGACCCGTATATCCAGGCATCCTTATGATGTTGTGGGCACTCCTTGGCTGTGGGGATAGCCTGTTTGGCAGCTTCAAGCACTAAGGTGTTGAAAAGGTGTGCCTGGTTTTCCAGTGGGAGTTAGAAATCCTTGTCTGCCATGAGGGAGTCAGCGGTGGCAGCGAAAAGCCCCCAGTCTGCACGACGCATATTAATTTTTTTTCAGACGTATTGGTAGGGGAGGCAAGCACGACTCAACCTCAATGATGGTCGCAAAGTGGTCACTGGTGAGGTGGGGATGCAGTGACCACGTAGGTGTTGGGTTGAGGAGGTTTGAGGAGAAGGCAAGGTCGAGCCTACCACCTTGGATATGCGTGGGGCAGCCTGTGTCATTCAGGAGACGTGCCTGGCCTGAGTCTTCGTATGCCGCGTGGAGGGAGTGGCCAGCGTCATTTGTGGGGCTCGGTGGCGCTGTTTATCTGCGCCAGGAGCGTACGTGGGACGGACTCAGCGTCGGCGGGTATGTGGACCAATCACAGCGCGCGCTGGTCTTCCTCGGAGTTAGTAGCATTACTGCGTTGTGACGGTAAACAAGATGCGGGGAGCAGCTGGATGTTAATTGTAGGTTTTATGGAGTTAATGTAAACCGATTCAGCCATTCTGAGTCGGGTTACGTCTTTTTCTTTATGAAGTGTGGTGATGTTTTCTTCAATGTATTTTCGGGAGACGGATGTATTGTGTTTGGCGAGGTAGTGGCGTTTGATAGCTCCGTCTTGTAGGTGAGCTGTGATGCGTTTTGAGAGGGTGGTGATGGTAGACCCGATGTACAAGGAAGGTCGGTGACTGCAGTCGCCATGCTTGCATATAAACTTGTACACGAGGCTCACATCTTGTAGCGAGGAAGTAGGGGGAAGGCAGAACTCAAACTCATCATTTATTACAAGACTAGACGCACATCAAGCCTAATCATAAAGAACGACTGCCTTCC
This sequence comes from Callinectes sapidus, assembly GCA_020233015.1. Lineage (NCBI taxonomy): Eukaryota > Metazoa > Arthropoda > Malacostraca > Decapoda > Portunidae > Callinectes > Callinectes sapidus. The sequence continues at coordinate 2,357,344 of CM035177.1, read as the reverse complement.
CCCTACTTCCCCGCTACAAGATGTGAGCCTCGTGTACAAGTTTACATGCAAGCATGGCGACTGCAGTCACCGACCTTCCTTGTACATCGGGTCTACCATCACCACCCTCTCAAAACGCATCACAGCTCACCTACAAGACGGAGCTATCAAACGCCACTACCTCGCCAAACACAATACATCTGTCTCCCGAAAATACATTGAAGAAAACATCACCACACTTCATAAAGAAAAAGACGTAACCCGACTCAGAATGGCTGAATCGGTTTACATTAACTCCATAAAACCTACAATTAACATCCAGCTGCTCCCCGCATCTTGTTTACCGTCACAACGCAAGAATGCTACTAACTCCGAGGAAGACCAGCGCGCGCTGTGATTGGTCCACATACCCACCTTACGTTCTCTCATCCGGAGGATAGAGAAAACCTCATATAAACTCAATAATGCAGTTACTGCTGTAGACTTTAATACATATATATATATATATATATATATATATATATATATATATATATATATATATATATATATATATATATATATATATATATATAACACCATCACCCATTTCTCTCCCAAGTACTATTACTTCTTTCTTTCCCCCTCCTTACATTCCTTTGACAAATTTTTTTATTAGCTCTTGCTGATGAATATACCAAATGTTAATCTGTTTGATACTCTCTTAAATGACTCTGAAAACAATCAAAATATAAATAGTGTCGATTTTGAAATAATTAATGCAACGTATGATACTTTAAATATCAATGACATATGTAAGTACCATTATTTAAATTCATATAAGTCAAGTATTCCTTCAAATGTAATCGACTATTCAAATGTTTTCGCATAAACACCCGATCTCTAAATAAGAATATGAAAACTCAATCACGTTTTTGCAATCTCTTACCAAACTCCCCGACATACTGTGTATCAGTGAGACCTGGCTTACCCCCAGCACTGCCCCATTTAACAATATTGATGGTTTCAATTCTTTTCACACACACAGACCAGGAGGTTGTGGAGGTGTAGCAACATTCATCAATAGTAATATCTCCAGTTCAATACTAAATGACTATTGTATTTCTAATGATAAAGTTGAAATTTGCATAGTAAAAAGAACTTCTGGCCAATTACAGTATATTATATGTACCATCTACCATCATCATAATAAACACCACAAAGTTAATGAATTTAATGTATTTATGGATGAATTTCTGTCTCAAGATATTTTTATACACAACTAAACAATTATCACGCGTGAACTCAATAATATGTACTGGAACATAATACTCATCCACCAACCAACAATTTCTTAACTATCATGCAATCTTTCAACTTCTTTCCCCATATATCACGACCCACAAGGTTTCCTGATAACAACTCCAATGCCTCTCTTCCGCTTCTAGATCACATCTGGACCAATTTTAATGCCCCCTCCTCCTCTGGTATCATCCTTTATCCCCTTACCGACCATTTACCTATTTTTCTTAACATACCTATTTTTGACAAACTCAACACCAAACACAAATTAACCTTTAGAATAAAATCAAATATTAACCATAGGAATTTTAACGTCAAGCTTTCTGAAATAGATTGAAAGTCCTTTTTAAAATTCCAAGATACAGACACTAATTGTAATCTTTTTTTTGATAAGGTTTACAGCATCTATTATTCATGTTTTCCGCTAACCACCAAATATATTTCCTCGAAAAAACTTTAAAAAACAGGGATTACAAGAGCTATTATTAAATCAAGTTAACAAAAATTTGCTCTTTATGAGTCCTTCAAACTTGGCACTATCACCCATGATGTTTACAAAAGATATAGAAGTAATCTCAATAATCTCATTAAACAAGAAAAAAAAAAAAAATACTACCTCCAAAGATTCAGCAATTTTGAGCTTAACACCAAACAGATCTGGGAAACCATTAGTGTATTATCAAATTCTTCTGTTAAAAGGCATACTATCACCGATTTTATTACTTACAATAATGAAAATATAAACATTCCAACTGAAATATCGGAAGCCTTTAATGATTACTTTGTAATCATTACTCATCAACTGGCAAGTAGATTACCACCTAGAGTTACTTCCCATCTCACCTATCTCCAAGGCAACTATCCCCACTCTATGGCAATACCTCCAACAACTACAGTAGGCACCATGAACATAATATCATCTCTCAAAAATAAGTCAGTTCACCTTGATGGGATCCCACCAAATATTCTTAAAAGAAAATAGAGAGTCACATTCTGCTCCTCTTACAATCTTGTTTAATCATTCTATAACTACAGGCAGTTTCCTAAATAGATTCAAAATATGTAAAGTAATACCCATACATAAAACAGGCTGTAAATCTAAAGTTTCAAATCACTGCCCTATTTATATTCTGCCTATTTTCTCCAAAGTATTTAAAACAACAATGAAAAAAAAAAAAAAAAAACATCTAATGCAATTCTTAGATAAAAAAAAATCTTAAATAATAGACAATTTGGTTTCAGGTCCGATATGAACACTTTTGAAGCAATAAATACTTTCACATCTGATTTATACTTGCTCTTAACAAAAACAAATTTATCCTATCAGTTTTTATTGATTTCAGCATAGCCTTTGATACTATTCATCACACTATTCTTCTTGATAAAATGTACCACTATGAAATCCGAGGTTGTATTCATGATTGGTTTAGATCCTACCTAAATAACAGAAAACAATTTACTTTATTCAAAAATAGCTTCTCGCAGTATAAAGAAGTTCACCTAGGGGTACCACAAGGTACTATACTCGAACCTATATAGTTTTTAATATACATATATGACATTTGCAATATCTCCAAATCCCTTAATACCATACTATTTGCAGATGATTCAACCTTTTACATGTTAGGAGACCAACCAACTGAAGTGAAAAACTGAGAAAATGTTGAACTTCAGAAATTTTCAGATTGGTGCCTGGTAAAACGACTCACAGTAAATAGCTCTAGAACCTTCTACATGTTATTCACCAAGACCATCACAAAATACCAACCATAACCAAACCTAAAATTTCTAGATGATGATATACATCAAGTCTACAAAACAAAATTTCTTGGTATAATCTTGGATAAAAATTTGTCATTTAAATATCATATATCAGAACTTTGCTTGAAAATATCCAAAATAATCCCACTCCTCAAAGTGAAACACTTTGCCCCCCAGGAAGTTTTCAAATGTATTAATTATGCCCATTTCTTTTCTCACTTAAATTATTGTAATCTTATCTGGTCACTTACCTCACTCACCTGTCCCAACTGAATGTCCTACACACACACACACACACACACACACACACACACACACACATTCCCTAGACGTTGCTTGTTTACATCGACACTGTTGGAGCTCCTATTATACTTTAAGATTTGGAAGAGTTCTACAGCTTCTACAAGGCCAGAAACCATACTGCAAGTTGTCTGAGCTCACTGTTAATTAGCTAGAGTAACTAAAGTGCTGCAGTGAATCTGACTTACCCTTATTAGCCAGGATAAAGCAAGCACTTGGGTCCGAACATCTCCTGACGGCCTGGCAGATCCTCGCGCATGCGCAGCGAACCCGTGTGACGTCACTGCCTGTCACCATGGATACATCTACTCTAAAAGTGCTGCTTGATTGGCAGGAGCCATCATTCAAGTCAGCAGTGGACGCAGTAGTAAAACAAATGCAAGACCAAATAGATAAGCTCGAAAACAAAGTATAAGATCTTACCAAGAGCCTGGAATTTACACAACGAGAAGTTGATGAGCTGAAATCACTTGCAAGTGAACACCGGAAAGAGAGGAGGGAGCTAGAACAACAACTTGACTCAACGAAACTTAAAACTAAAGAACTGGAAGAAAAAGTGATATATCAAGAAGATTACTTGCGAATCAGTGGACTGCAAGAGCAAGTAAATGAAACCTGGGAGCAGACAGCAGCAGCCGTAACATCAACTACCTGGCGTTGCATTGGAGCGAGCTCACCGAGTTGGTCCTCGCCGAAACACTTAACCTCACACTGTTGTGGCTCGTTTCACTCATTATGGTGATCGCGATGCTGCACTAAGGCGAGGGAGATATCTCAAGGGCACAAATATATACCTGAATAAATATATGTCTTTACCGTCGTTAGCGATCAAGAATACTCAGATGCCATTATCTAAGGCCTAAGCAACCCAGGGCTGATGGAAAGATAGCGTTTCTCCGCCATACCAAGTTCATCGTACGGGAAAGAATGAATAGGGATGCTACAAAGATCAACGATCAACGATCAACGGAGACCACGGTTGCTGTGTGTGGCGTATCGGCTGGTGAGCGCAGTGATGATGGCGGTAACCTGACAGCTAGTGCGCGGGGGGGGCTTGAGCTTGCGACTGGTTCTGGACCAGAACCAGAACTTCTGGTGTGCAGAGTGAGTCGGGAGCTGTGGCTAACTCTGCTCGCACGGATGCTGCTGCTGGTGGACATGGCGCTGAGGATGGCAACCTGACAGCTGGTGGCGTAGTCAATGTCGAGGCGGCGGGGGCGTGGACTGTGAAGAACAACCCTTGTTCACCACGCCTCTCTGGGGCCTGGCAGCTGGCCGCGGCTTCTCACCTCGCCTGCTGCCCCTCCAGTCAAACACAAGGTAAACAAGAGAGATATACGAAATAACAGAAAGTAAATAGTACCCTAAATTGTATTTTAAAAGCAGTCCTTCAACCTATAAGAAAATTCAAAATGTACACCATTCTTGCTATGTTCTTATTATCGGTGTTAGTGCTGCCACTACAGCTGATGCTCCTATTGATAACTATGTACTGTCAGTATCAATATCACTACTACTACTACTACTACTATTACAACATTTTTACTACTTCTTTTACTACTACTACTACTACTACTACTACTACTACTACTACTACTACTACTACTACTACTACTACTACAACTACTACTACTACTACTACTACTAGTACTACTACTACTACTACTACTACTACTACTACTACTAATAATAATAATAATAATAATAATAATAATAATAATAATACCAGTATTACAACCTCTCTTATATGTCAAAGATTATCTATGTGTCGAACATCATCTATTTGTCAAGATTATTGCTACTATCTCATGTTCCAAGTACTGACTACAGTCATGTCGTTGGTACTACTGATAGTAATGATAATGGTGTTCGTGACGATGACTCCCGTTAACCCTAGTGGTGCCATATGACCTAAGCTGTTGCGGCACCTAATGGAATCATTTCCATTTATTTCGTGACGATGATGATAATGAACATTCACTGTTATTTTTAAGCCTATTACTCTTGTTATTTGTGTTATTGGGATTATCATTATTATCTTTCTTCTAATTGCTTGCAATGCTAAATAACATTTTGTTTCCTTTCAACAACGTTTCTGATGAAGATTTGTTAACTATTATTTTCAGGCTACGTGTCGATGATAGTTATGATCTCTTCAGTGTACAAGATGATAATTACAATAATGATATTGATGTTAACCAGTTTTACGTAAGATCTAGAAATACCACCTTTCTTAAGTCTGAATATACTTATCTTGATAGTATACTGTACTTTCTTATGTAAATTGGTCTGAAGTTGTTAATTGTACATGCCCTAATAATTCCTATGACTTATTTTATACCAAGTTCAAAGTAGCCTATGATAACTGTTTCCCGGAGAAGATAATTAAATTTGATAGCAAAAATAATCGCAGTCCCCATTTCACTCCAGCCTTAAAGAAGAGTATTAGAGAAAAACATCGCCTAGAAAAACTTGTACATAAGTGGCCATTAACCTTTCGAGAACAAAACAGAACGTACAGAAACAGACTAACGTCACTCTTAAGAGAAGCTAAGAAAAAGTATCAACAAGGTCAATTACTGGCAAATCAAGGAAACACTAAGTCCCATTGGCAATTAATAAACAACATACTTGTAAATCGACAGATTGTAAAAATAGAGTAATCGAGCTTAAACCAGTCTGCTGTAACATTTCAGATGCATTTAATGACTACTTTCTAAAAGCAGGAAGGGAAACGACAGAACTGAGTGATAATGAATTTATAAAATATTTACAAGGTTCTCCGAACTTTTCAATGTTTTTGTATCCAGCTACAAATTTAGAAATTGAAAACTGTATTAAAGCATTCAAAACATCTTCCTCTGGATATGATGAAATTTCCCCACCTGTTTTGAAACAAACAGTAAGTAAAATAGTCATTCCACTAACCCATATAGTGAATCTAACATTAAAGACGGGTATCTTACCTGATGCATTAAAAAAATGCAAAAGTCATACCTTTACTAAAATCCGGTAATAAATCTGATGTAAAAAACTACAGACCAATCTCTATACTTTCAGCTTTCTGTAAAGTTTTTGAAAAAAGTCATTAATACTCGCCTTGTTAAATTCCTTGAAAGTAGTAATCTACTCTCAGACAACAAACATGGATTTAGGGTATGTCGATTCACGGAAACAGCCATTTTACAATTTACCACTAATGTGTATAAATTTCTAGAAAAAAAAAAAATCACTTAATAGGAGTATTTTTAGACCTATTCAAAGCATTTGATACTTTGAGTCACAAAATTTTACTAAGAAAACTTAACCATTACTGCGTTGGAGTAAAATTATCTGATAGTTATTTAGGTTTACTGCAATTCTACACATTCTTCTTTCAAGTCAATTAGCGAGGCTATACCACAAGGGTCAATATTAGGACCAACACTTTCTTATTTATATTAATGACATAATCAATGTAAGCTCTAAACTCAAATACACGATTTATGCTGATGATACAAATTTATTGATAGACAATTTCAAATTTCAACAGTCTTCACACAGACTTGATTACAGACTTAGGAAAAATTTATTATTGGACTAAAGTAAATAACAACCTAAATGTTGCGAAATCTAAATATATATTTTTGGGGGAAATCGTTCAGTCCATCATAATTTTCCCCATGTTACTATTGCAGGATACAATAAAAAGAGTAGAATTTACAAAATTTTTAGGTGTTTATGTTGATAAAAATATTAAATGGCATAAACATATTTCTTTTATCGCGGATAAATTAGCACGGATGTGTGGTATTTTGTCTAGAGTTTGGAACAGTCTTACAATTGAATTTCTCACTAGCATTTGTTATCCTCACCTGATCTATTGTGTATCAATCTGGGCGTGTGTACTTGGCAGTCTTTTACAAAGGAGTTGTTGTTCCTCAAAATAAATTATTTAGATGTATGTTTCATATGAATAGGTTTGAATCAACACGCAACATAATTAATACACAAAATTTTCTTACTTTTTCAAATATTCATAAATATTTTCTTTTATTAAGTATTTCTAAATTTTGTACACATTATCCCGGAGCTCAACCGTTTAAATTGGTACAAACTCCCTATAATACTTGAGGAAATGTGGTTAATCTTGTTTGTCCGCAATTCAGAACGACTCTTTTTAACCACAGTGTAATGTGTTTCGGCCAACAAATTTGGAATTCATTGCCATTACAACTAAAGACACTTCTTTGTAATGGTGATATATTTCCTTTAAAAAAATCAACGAAGACATACTTATACGAAAACCAGAATACGTCATATTAAAAATGTAGTATTTAACTGGAAAACAAATATTTATAAATACAGTACTTTTGTACCATGTTAACAAACCGACTTGCAGAGATGTATATTGTTATGTGGAAATGTAGTAGGTAGTACAAACTTTTAATCTCAAGTACTAATTTCACTTTTTCGGTCTAATTTCATTAGTATTATAATTTGTGTTATTGTCATAGCAGTGTATTATTAATAATTACTATTTTTGTAATTACTATTATTATTCTTTGTAATGATGATGCTAATAATGATGGCTTTGGTTATTATTGTTATCATTATTATTGCAATTATTGCTATCGGATGATTTATTGTTGTCGTGACATTTTAGCTTTTCCCTTGTTACTCGCATTATTAGGGTTTGTTATTGTTGTTATTGTCATTATGGAAATGATTTTGTTGTCCCGTTCAAATTACAATTGACGACTTGTGTTGGT
>CM035177.1:2334352-2345317 GCA_020233015.1 Callinectes sapidus | reverse complement strand
GCAGAGTTGTGGAACAAAGTCATTGTGGAGCATCTGTCGGCAACACTGATATTACACATCTTGTTTTTGCTGATGATACAGCAATCTTCGCTGAGTCACTGGAGGATCTGGTAATGGTTCTAGAGGCACTGCACGAGGAGGTGAAGCCCTTGGGACTTAAGGGTTCCTGGGCCAAGACCAAGGTCCCAAGGTCCAGGTGTTTGGAGGCGTGCTGGATGAAACAGTACAGTCTGTCCATGCGTGTGGCGAGGACATTGAAATCTTGAAAAGTTTCACATACCTTGGTATGTACATAACGATGGTGGGTCGAGCCAAGATGTCACACGGCAGATTGGCCTGGCCCACGGCGTTATGGATTCGCTCAACACGAGTATTTGGCGTTGTCGATACCTGTGAAGACGGACAAAGATTCGGATCTTCAAGTCGCTGGTGATCCCTGTCTTACTCTATGGTTGTGAGACATGGACACTGAACACCGACCTGAAGAGGCGAATTGATGTCTTTGGTACTAGATGCCTTCGCAGGATCATGGGATACCACTGGTATATATATATGGGCATGTGGCGCGATACCCGGACGCCGACCCTGCTTGTCGGGTTGTTTCCGTAAGGGACAACCCAACCTGGAGGAGGCCTAGGGGACCCCCACAGAACTCTTGGCTGTGGCAAGTCGATGCCTCCTGCTGGGAGTTACTCGGTATAGGAAGGGAACCTGCATGGAGACTCGCGAGGCGTGACCGCCAGGAGTGGCGCCGTAGGATAGGCGAGGCAACGCGCCCCCTGGCGTATGCCCCCCACGATTGATTGATTGAATAAGTTCTTAAAGTACTATTATTTCATTGGTTGGTGCAAAATTATAAAGAAATCATCAAAAAATCTATTTTTTTTGTTAAATACCAAATTCCGTTTTTTTCAATGACATGAAAAAAAAAATTATTGAAAATGTATCGAAATTCTAATGTTTTCTTTCAAAATAAGAAAGAAATCACTCATTCATTTTAAATACACTATATTTAGAGAAAATCAGAAATTAATAATTGAAAAATAGCTTAAAGTACTTTGTATTTTACTAACTGGCATACAAAATATAAAATATTAAAATTATATATATATATATATATATATATATATATATATATATATATATATATATATATATATATATATATATATATATATATATATTGTATATATGTAAATATTAAAAAAAATAGCGAATTTGTCACTGAAAAATGCATGAAAATGTAACACTTCTTTAAAAAGGGCGTTTTCGGGAAAGTATTGTGATAATAATGTTAATATAGTGTGTTTTGCATGAATTGCCTTCAAATTTGGAAACAACGCATGAAAACACTGCTTATGAAGAGTAAGTTAAAACGGGAGTTATTTCACAATAAGAGCTTATAAACATTCATATATGAAATATTTTACTATTATTTTTTAATGTACTAATATTTTAGGAAAACATTAAAAAATCGGTAGAAAAGCTCGTTTTTTACTATATGTTACAAAAAAAATTAAGGAAAATGTCGAAGGAAACAATTAGCAAATGTTGGAGTGAAAAATGCATGAAAGTGTAATTTTTCCCCCAAAAGGACGTTTTTAGGAAAGTATAAGGATTTTTCTAAGAAAATGTTAAAAAAACCTTATCAGAAAACAATTTTTCTTAAAAATCTTGTTAGTATAGTTATTTTTTGAACGAATTACCATGAATATTGCTATAAGTTGTTAATGTACTATTATTTCATTGTTTTGGTAAAAAATGAGAAAAAAATATCCCAAAATTGCGTTTTTTTGAGAAAAGGAAAAAATGCATAGAAATATCGACATTCTAATGGTTTCTTGCTAAATAAGCAAGAAGTCACTCATTCATTTTGAATGAACACTTTTATCCTAAGATTAGAAATAAACCACAGAAAAAATACCTAAAACTATTTCTTTTTTACTAATTGTTACAAAAAAAAAAAAGAAAGAAAATGTCAAAATAAACAATTAGCAAATCTATCGCTAAAAAATACATGAAAAGTATCTTTAAAAAGATGATTTCCGTATAGTATTGCGATTCTTCGAAGAAAAGGTTTAATTAATGCTTTGCATACGAAATTAATTGTAATTTGTCTAAAAAACAATATATTAACAATATTTTCAGGAAATGCCTTTTCATAGAAATAAAGAAAGAAAAAAAGGAATCGCAATGGTTTCCGGAATATGTTATTTCTAAATAAAAGATAAATTTTCATGCATTTTTTAAATAAAAAGTTTGCTAATTGTTTATTCTGAAATTTTCTCTAAAGTTTTGTTTTGTAACAATTGGTAAAAAACAAAGTGTTTTAAGTGATTTTTCACTAGTTTATTTCTGACTTTGGGGGAAAAGTGTTTATTCAGATTAAATAAGTTATTACTTTATTTATTTTGCAGAAAAATATTAGAACATTAATACTTGTCATGCATTTTTTTGTATTTGTAGCAAAAAACGCATTTTAGTATGAAGGAAGGGGTAATTTATGCAATTTTAAGAGAAATATATATTGTCGTAAAAAGTTTATTCTTTGCTTTTTCTTGTTTTCCATCAAAACATGGAAATAAGAAAATAATTGAAAATTCACTTTTTTTGGCAAAAAAATTTTTTTTTCTTGAAATGGCATATATTACATCTTTTAAAAATCTGGAAAAATGTATTTCTTTAAAATTTTGTTGAGAGTCTTAAAATCGTTGAAAAAGGGGTAATCTATAAAATTTTAGAGAAAAAATATATTTTCGCAAAAAAATATTCAATGTTTTTTAAATACCTGTTTTTCATCAAAAAATAGAAATAAGAAGAAAATTATTGAAAATACACTTTTTTTGCAATTTTTTTCTTGAAATATATTATATATTTATATTATATATTATATTAAATTTTTTCACATGAAAAATGTTTTATCCTAAAAATGTTGTTAATAAATAAATCGTTGAAAAACGGGTCATTTATGCAATATTTATTGAAACTAAGTGAAATAGCAAACTGTTTTAAGTGATTCAATTCTGATAGTGTGGAAAAAAAATCAATTTAGTATATACATTCTAAATCTTTAGTAGTGACTGAAAACTTCAGTTTCACTATAAAGAACTTTTTTATGTGTATTCTAAAAAAAAAAGGAGGCGAAACGCTAAAAAAGAATAACATGCCACTTCAAGAAAAGAATATATTTTCGCCCAGAAAGTTAATTTTTCAATGATTTTCTTCTTGTTTCAATACTTTGATGAAAAACAAGAAAAAAAAAAACAATGAACAAATTCGGTTTTTACGACAATATATATATTTTTTCTAAAATTACATAAATTGCCACTTTTTAATTTTTTTTTAGAAGTATTAACAATATTTTAAAGAAGAACCCTCTTTTTATGGTTTTAAAAATTTTTGTTATAAAAATGCCAATTCTATACATTTTTGTATAGAATATGTTTTTTTCTATGAAAAGGAAAGATAATCAAATATGTATCGATATTCTATCGTTTTCTTGCAAAAGAAGAAAATCATTAATTCGTTCTGATTGCACACTTTTCCCGCAAAATCAGAAAAAAACACAAAATTTCAGAAAAAATACAAAGAAAATGTAAAAAAATACAATCAGTTAATTTATCACTGAAAAATATATGAGAATGTATAATTTCTTAAAAAAAAAAACGTTTTAGGAAAGTATTCCGATTCTTTGATAAAGTAAAAATAACCCTGAAAAAACATGGTTTTTCTAAAAAAATATTAATATAGTGGTTCTTGGACGAATTACCACTGACTTTGCAACAATTTGGTAAACTTCCGTTAATTCCTTGTTTTGGTGGAAAATGAGAAAAATAATCCTAAAAATTACTTTATTGCCAAAATAATAATCAATTAAGTTTTTTCTATGAAAATATCCTTAAATTGTGTTTTACAAGGATTTCCATGAATTTCGTAAACAATGCATAAAACATTGTATTTTACGAGTAAACTGAAATGGTAGTTAAAAAAAAGATTAAATGTTTCCAAATTTGGTGTATTTAACATGTTAATAATGTACAGATATTTTGAATGTTTTGGTGCAAAACGAAAAAGAAATCATCGAAAAAACTAACATTTTGGCTACAGTAACATTCCTTTCTTACACTACAATAATTTTTTATTGTTTTGCATCATTACGTATAACACACACACACACACACACACACACACACACACACACACACACACACACACACACACACACACTAAAATAAATAAATAAATAAATAACAAGAAAAAACATCAAATTTCTTTCAGAAATGAATATCTCTTATCTATATAATAGATGTCAAATAAACTGAACTTGAAAACATTTAAGTCTATATTTTTAAACTGATATTTCTCCTTACTTGTAAAATAAAATGTTTTGTGCATTGTTTACGAAATTCATGGTATTCTGTCTAAAAAAACACTATAGCAACAGTATTCTTAAGAAGGCCCTTTTCATCGAAATACCAAATTGAGTTTTCTTTTTCGCGAACATGCATTTTTCGGATGATTTCTTTCTCATTTTGCACCAAAAACAATGAAATAACGGTACTTTAATAGTTATTTGGCTAATCTATGGTAAATCGTCCATACAACATTATATTAACAACATTTTAAAATTCTGACTTAAATCAGATGTTTGCCTCTAAAGAATTTTTCTGTAGGGTGTATTCTGAAAAAATAAGGCCATATTAAAAACTTTGGAAAATGTTTCTTTTGACATTGATAACTTTGCAAATATATCATAATTAAAAACTTTTAATATTTTACTTTGAAAAGTCTCCTACTTCAGCTTAATCGTCAAATAGAGAGTTTTTATGCCTTGTTTCCAAAATCTTTTGTTTTTAACAAAGTAATAAGAGAATTTTTACAATTTCTTGCAAAATTCATGGTAATTCGTTTTTAACCGCTATATTAACAAAACTTAAAAAAAACGTTTTTTTCTTAGGTTTTTCAACTTTGATTTTTTTCTAAGAATCGCAATACTTATCTGAAAACTTTGTTTTTAAAGAAATGATTGATTTTCATGCTGTTTACAGTGAAAAATTGCTGATTGTTTATTTTGCCATTTTTTAAACTTTTTGGTAGTATTCAGTAAGAAAAAAATGAGAATTTTTAGCGTTTTTTTTTTTTTTTTTTTTTTTTTTGTAAAAGTGTATTCAGAAAGAATAAATGTTTTTTTCTTCTTTTGCAAGAAAACGTTAAAATATCGATACATGTTCATGATTGTTTTTCCCTTTCATAGAAAAAAAATCGCATTTTTTACTTAACAAAATTGTATAGATTTGCCATTTTTATAATAAAAATTTTAAAAACCTGAAAAAGAGGGTTTTTCTTTGAAATGTTGTTAATACCCATAAACAACGTATAAAACTGGGTAATTTATGATATATAAGAGAAAAAAATATTGTCATAAAGAAGAATTTATTCATTGCTTTTTATCTTAGTTTACATCAAAACATGGAAATAAGAAAATCATTTAAAAACTCACTTTTTTGGCAGAAATAATTTTTTTCTTGTTATGGTATATATTGCATTTTGTTTTTACCTTAAAAAGGGGTTTTCTTAAATATGTTTTTAACATTCTTAAAAACGTAAAAAAAAGTGGAAATTTATAGAATTATAGAGAATAAAATAAATAGTCGTATAAAAAGAATGTATTCATTGCATTTTGCTTCTTTACCATCAAAACATGGAAATAACAAGAAAACCATTGAAAAATTCACTTTTTTGGCAGAGATATATCTTTTTTCCTGAAATCGCCCATATTACATGTTTTTAAGTGAAAAAGAAAGTTTTCTTTAAAATGTTGTTAATACTCCTAAAAACGTTGAAAAAGGGGTAATTTATGCAAATTTAGAGAAAAATATATTGTCGTAAAAAAACATATTCATTGCTTTTTGCTTGTTTTCCATCAAAACGGAAATAATAAATATACCATTGAGAAATTCTAATTTTTGACGTAAACATATTTTTTCGTGAAATAACATATATTATATAATTTTACCTGAAAATAGGGTTTTTCTCTAAAATATTGTTAACCCTCCTAAAAACGTTGAAAAAGAGGTAATTTTTACAAGTTTAGAGAAAGAAATATATTGTAGTAAAAATGGAGTTTTTTTCATTGCTTTTTGCATGTTTTCCATCAAAATATGGAAAAAATAAGAAAATCTTTTAAGACCATTTTTTGGCAGATTTTTTTTCTTTTCATAAAATGGCATATATTGCTACTGTTTTACATTACTCGTAAAATATTGTTTTTATGTATTGTTTGTATAATTTATGGTAATTCTTCTAAGAACAATATTTTAAAGAAAACCCTTTTCATAGAAAAAAAAAAAATAGTTTAGTGTTATTTTATCCGAAAAAGACGTTTTTTTTGAAGATTTTTCTCATTTTTCACCAAAACAAAGAAATCCATGGTAATTTGTCCAACAAGAGCTATTTCAACAACATTTTTTATTGGAAAAAAAATTTTTGTTTTAGATTTCTTAAAAACTTTTTCTTAGAAGAATCGCAATACTTTCCTAAAAACATTGTTTTTAAAGAAATGATTTTCTTTCATGCATTTTTCAATGATAAATTTGCTAGTTGTTTATGTTAATATTTTCCTTCATTTTTTGTAGCATTTTGCAAGAAAGGATGATTTTTAAGTGTTTTTTTTTTTATTTTGTAGCAAAAATGTATTAAGAATGATTGCATGATTTTCTTCCTCTTTTGTAAGAAAACGTTAGATTATCCATAGTTTCTCATGATTTCTTTTCCTTTTCACAGAAAAAACCGCATTTTATTATTTGAAAAAAAAAGTGTAGATTTGCCATTTTTACAAGAAAAAAAATTGAAACCTTAAAAGAGGGAGTTTCTTTAAAATGTTGTTAACACTCTTAAAAACGTTACAAAAGGGGTAATTTATGGAACTTTAGAGAAAAAAAATATTGTAAAGAAGAATTTATTCACAGTTTTTTTTCTCGTTTTCCATCAAAACATTGAAATAAGAAGAAAACCATTTAGAAATTCACTTTTTTGGCGGAAATATATATATTTTTTCGAGAAAGAGTATATATTTACATAATTTTACCTGAAAAAAGGGAATTTTCTTTAAAATGTTAAGACTCCTAAAAACGTTGAAAAAAGGTGTAAAGAAAGTAAAGAAAATGAATTATACATTGCTTTTTGCTTGTTTTCCATCAAAACACGTAAAAAAAAAGAATGTGAAATATGGCAATTCGAAAAAAAAGTTTCTGCTAAAAAAGCGATTTTCTGGTGATTTTCTTTTTAATTTTATGTTTTGATGGGAAAAAAAAAATAGTGCAAAACGTAAAAAAAGGCTAATACATGTCATTTAGGGAAAATATATATTTTTGCCAAAAAGATGAATTTTTCAATGATTTTAATATTATTTCCATGTTTTGATGGAAAACAAGAAAATTACAATGGATATTTTTTTTAAACGAAAATGTACAATCGTCATACGGAATGTTTTTTTTTTTTTTTTTTTTTTTGCGTTGTTTCCAAAATCCTTGGTTGTTCATCCTTAAACTACTACATTAACAATTTTTTTAAGAGAAGTTCTCTTATTTAGCTTTTTTTTTTTTTTTTAATTTTCGTAGAAAAACAATAAATGTATTCAGAAAACGTCTTTTATGAAGTAAAAGATTAATTTTATTTATATTTTTGTTGATATATTTGTTAATTGTTTGTTTTAATACTTTCTAAATTTATTGTAATAGTAAGTAAAAAGACAAACTGTTTCAAGTGATTCGATTCTGATATTGTGAAATGGAAAAAAAATAGTATATATCTTTAGATGTGACTTAGAACCTATGTTTCACAATAAAGAACTCGTTTATTATGTGTATTTAGCAAAAGTTTAAAATGTGAAAAAAGGGCGAACCCCAATGATTTTAATTTCATTTCGATGTTTTTATTGCAAACAAGAAAAAAAAACAATGAATTAATTTTTCTTTACGAGAATGTATTTATTTGTCTAAAATTGCATAAATTATCCCTTTTTAACGTTTTTAGGAGTATTAAGAAACACTTTAAAGGAAATTTTCTGTTATAAGCAAAAAAAAAAAAAAGTAATATTTGCTATATGAAGAAAAAATATGTATTTCATCCAAAAAAGTAAATTTTTAAATAATTTTCGACTTTTTTCCATATTTTGATGGAAAACAAGAAAAAAATAAATTGCTTTTTCTACATTAATATATATTTTTCATAAAATTGCATAAATTATATTTTTTCAATGATTTACTTCTTATTTCCATGTTTGGATGGGAAACAAGCAAAAAGCATTGCATAATTTTATTTTTTTTACGAAAATAAGTATATTTTTCTATAAAATTGTATAGATTACCCATTTTCAACATTTTTTAGAGTATTAACAACATTTTAAAGTAAACCCTCTTTTTCAGAAGAAAATAATATACGCTATCAAAAAATATACATATATTTCTGCCAAAAAAGTGAATTTTTCAATGATTTTCTTTTAATTTCCCTGTCTTAATGGGAATCAAGAAAAAAAACAAAACTTGAAAACATTACAGTCTTTGTTTTTAAACTGACATTTCAGCTTACTCGTAAAATATGGTTTTTTGTGCATTGTTTACGAGGTTCATGGTACTTCGTCTAAAAACCATTATACCATTAATATTCTTAAGAAAGCCCTTTTTATAGAAATACTTAATTGAGTATTATTTTGGCAAACATGCATTTATTTGATGATTTCTTTCTCATTTTACACGAAGTTAATGAAATAACGGTAATTAAATAGCTTTTTGAAAAATCTGTGGTGATTCGTCCATAAAACATTATATTAACAACATTTTAAAGTTTTGACTAAAAACAGATGTTTCCCTCTAAAGAACTTGTTTACAAGATGTATTCTGAAAAATAAGGCCATTTTAAGAATAAATTTGTAAAGTGTTTCTTTTGATATTTTCTTTTAACTTTTAACAATAATGAGCCTTTTTAAAGAAATATATAAATAACTTGTTTATTGATTTTTCTCTACGCATTCATGCAAAATCATTATATAAGGAAAGAAATATTGTAGCCGAAATGTGATTTTAGGGATGTTTCTTTATCGTTTTGCACCAAAACATTAAAAAAACATGAATAACTTTTCAAATATACCAAAATTAAAAGCTTTTCGTCTTTTAATTTGAAAAGTCTCCTATTCCAGTTTAATCGTCAAATAGAGTGTTTGTATGGATTGTTTCCAAAATCTTTGGCTGTTCGTCCTTAAACTACTATATTAATAACATTTTCAAAGAAAAGCCCTCTTTTTAAGGTTTCATAAAATTTTTCGTAGAAAACAACAAATCTTTTCAAAAAACGTTCTTTATGAAGAAAATATACATGTTTATGTATTTTCACTGATATATTGTAATTTGTTTATTTTGGCAGAAACTTTTTTACGTGATTCAATTCTGATGTTATGAAAAAGAAATTCAATTTGGTTTATATCTGCTAAATTTTTCGTAGAAAACAACAAATCTTTTCAAAAAACGTTCTTTATGAAGAAAATATACATGTTTATGTATTTTCACTGATATATTGTAATTTGTTTATTTTGGCAGAAACTTTTTTACGTGATTTATTTCTGATGTTATGAAAAAGAAATTCAATTTGGTTTATATCTGCTAAATCTTTAGTTGTGACTGAAAACTTATGTTTGACAATAAAGAACTTGTCTATTATGTGTATTCTGAAAAAAATAGTGCACAACGTAAGAAAAAAAACCGTAATGTATGCCATTTCAAGAAAAATATATATTCTCGCCAAAAGAAGAAAATTTTCGATGATTTTAATTTTATTTCCATGTTTTCACGGAAAACAAGAAAAAAAGGAATAAATTATCTTTTTATGAATATATATTTTTTCTCTAAAATTACCCCTTTTCTTTCAGGTAAAAAAAAAAAAAATTATATATTCCATTTAAAAAAACCAATATATTTCTGAAAAGGGAATTTTCCAATGATTTTTTTCTTATTCCAATGTTTTGATGGAAAACAAGCAAAAAGCAATTAATATTTATATTTTTTTACGAAAAATATTTTTTTCTATAAATTTACATAAATTACCCCTTTTCTAACGTTAAGAGTATTAATAACATTAATTAATTTAGGAGTATTAATAACATTTTAAGAAAATCCTTCTTTTTTTGGGTAAAATATGTAATATATGCCATAAAAAAAAATCCTTAAAAAAAGTGAAATTTTCAATGTTTTTCTCCTTATTTCCCTTTGTGATGAAAAACAAGAAAGAAAGCAATGAATAATTTTTTTTTTACACAAGTACATTTTTCTCTAAAATTGCATAAATTGCCCCCTTTTTTAACGTTTTTTAAGAGTGTTAACAACATTAAAAAAAATACCCTCTTTTCTGGTAAAAAAAAAAGTTAATATATGCCAGTAAAAAAAAAAAAAAAAAAAAAAAAAAAAAAAAAAAAAAAAAAAAAAAAAAAAAAAAAAAAAAAAAAAAAAAAAAAAAAAAAAAAAAAAAAAAATATATATATATATATATATATATATATCTATATATATATATATATATATATATATATATATATATATATATATATATATATATATATATATTACTGACAAAAAAAGTGAATTTTTCAATATTTTTCTTTTTACTTTCATGTTTTGATGAAAAACAAGAAAAAAAGCAATGAGTAAATTCTTTTTACGATGATATATTTTTGTTCTCTAAAATTGCATAAATTACCCTTTTTCAACGTGTTTCAGGTTATTAACAACATTTTTTAAGAAAAAGAAAAAAAAAATTAATACATGCCATGAAAAAAAACCAACAAAAAAAAAGTTTCTGCTAAAAAAATATTTCTTCAATGATTTTCTTCTTATTTCTGTGTTTTAATGGAAAACAAGCAAAAAGCAATGAATACATTTTTTTATTTACTACAATACAGTATATATGTATATATAT
>CM035177.1:2294667-2333385 GCA_020233015.1 Callinectes sapidus | reverse complement strand
TTATTTATTTTTACTACTACTATTACGTGATAAGAAAGCTATTACACTACAAATTTCTACCGTTATTGTTAGCATAACATAATCAATTTTATTTTTATCCTTTTTATTATTACAATCTTTACTATACTACTCCTACCACTACCAGCACTAATGCAACTACAATTACCACTACAAATGCTATTAACATTATTGCTATTCTACTTTTACTACTACTACTACTACTACTACTACTACTACTACTACTATGCTATCACTACTACAACTTCTACGTTTATTATTATTAATATAATCCTTTTTGGTTTCTGCTAACTAGGCACAGCACACGCATACCTGTTACTGGCTAGCACTTTCTTTGTACAGTCTATTTGTAATCCCTTCTATATATATATATATATATATATATATATATATATATATATATATATATATATATATATATATATATATATATTTGGGTAGGAGGCCATTCTGTATACATGTTTTGTTAAAGTCTACAGCAGTAACTGCATTATTGAGTTTATATGAGGTTTTCTCTCCGGATGAGAGAACGTAGGTTCTGGTTTACTGAGTTTAGGAGATTTCCAAAGTCCATTAGAATTCTCTTTTAGTAGCAGGTGGGGGTGTTGTTTGCCTTTTTCTCAAGATATCTTTCGGTCTCTCTTGGACCATCTTCAGGAGAGGAGTGAAGAATGTGGGTTGTTGTTGTTGTTGTTGTTTTCTATCGTGTCCCCCATGGGGGGGGGGGGGCACACGGGCTATCTAAGAGCCCGTCGGAGTAGGCGGTTTATTGTGGGTTTATATTAGGGGTCTAGCGAGGAGGTGGAAATGATTTCCCAATTTCGATTATGGTTTTTTCGCTGGACTGGCTTATAACCCAGGCGGCTGCTTCGAGTCCAGGCTGGGGGTGGGGGTGGTTGCGTAAATTCCTGCGCAGGCCGTGGGTCGCTGGACAGTGAAGGATGTAGTGGTGCAAGGGATGTTCAGTTGCCGTGGAACAGTGTGCACATGTCTCAGGCAAGGTGTTGAGGATCTGGGCACGGTACCGGAAACCCAGCCTCAACCGCTGGACAATCCTTGCTTCTTTGGAGCTAAGACCAGAGAGGGGGGAAGGATGGCGCTGAGTAGCATTTGCGTACCATCTAGCGGAGGTGGAGCCCGCTGCTAGGGCCGTGTCGAAGAGCGCCTTGGTGTTTGAGAGCGCGGCAGCGTTGAAAGCGGATCTTAGCGAACTTAAGCTGCGAGGGAAATGTAGTGTTGTCTCAGCTTCAGCGCCTGCGAGTCGAGCAGCCGTATCTGCTCGCTCGTTCCTAATAACTCCGACATGGCCTGGGACCCAGTGAAGATGGATGTTTGCTCCTTCTCGGTGTAAGTAGGCCATCTGGTGGTTTATGGTAGACAGGAGCTCAAAGTTGTCTTCTTGTTTGTTTTGTTGCAGGGCCTTGAGTGCAGAGACAGAGTCGCTGAAAATGTGGATATCCCTTCCCACATTATTTCCCGGTGTCTCGTGGGCGTGATTCAGAGCTATAAAGATGGCAGCTAGCTCTGCCTGGAAAGCTGTTGCGTAATGGGGTATGCGGCGGCCGACAGTGGTGTCGCCAGAAACGAAAGCCGACCCAGCTGCCCCCCCGTTACTCACCGACCCGTCGGTGAAGTAGTGACGGCCCGTTGGAGAGATGTTAGAGACTATCAGGCGGAGGGCTTCCTGGCGAAGGAGAGCTGGTAGTAGCTGCTTGGGCTTGTTGCAGGTGAAGGTGGTCAGTGTGAAGATTGGTGGGTTCCAGGGGGGCGGGAGTTGGTGGTCAGGGACAGGGAGGTCTGGTCCGCACCTCACGACATCTTCAACCCCGAGCAGGCGGGCCGCATCGGCAGCTGCGTGCACCCAGTCACGGTCAGGGCGTGTAGCTAGGGGTCTATTGAATGCGTGGTGGAACGCTCGACTGAGGCGGCTGTGCGGCCGGCGACCCTGGAAAGCCGCGATGGCACTGCAGGTTCGTGCTTGTATTCGTGATTTAATGGAGGGCAGGCCGCATTCCTCCCTCATGGTGACAATAGAGGTCCACCGAGGTGTCCCAAGAATGGAGCGCAATGCCGCATTCTGAGTCACCTTGAGCGACTTTATGGCGGTTGCTGAGAGTCCCGGGAGACATGGGGCGCTGTAATCTATGATAGACCGGATGGCCATCACATAGAATGTCCGTAGGACACGGGGTGAAGCACCGGCCCGGGCGGGACCATATCCAGTCAGGAACCGGAGTATCCTGAGTCTGGCCTCTGACCTGGCACGTATATGGCCCACCTGATGTTGGAAGGTGAGGCCGGGGTCAAAAAATACCCCTAGGTATTTATGCCTGATGGTGCGGCTCACTGGTATGCCATCCAGTGCTAGGGGTCTTATTAGAGGCGCCAGTCCAAAGGTCATATAGCGCGTTTTGTCTGGGTTGATTTTAAAACCCAGAGAGACACAGCGCTGGTGTAGGAGACTCACTGCCTGATGGACCTGTTCTTGATAACTCGCCCTAGGGAGGAACAGGGCAAGGTCATCCGCGTAGGCTAGTAAGAGTGAGTCGCGCCCATATGAGATCTCCATCAGCCTCTCAACTAGCGTATTAAAAATGAAGGGACTGATGCAGCTGCCTTGAGGGGTCCCTAGTGTGTGCCGGTGTGCAGTGGACAGGCGACCCTGGAAACGCACTTTTGCAGTGCGTCCTGTGAGGAAGTCTGAGACCCACCTCAGGAGGCGCCCTTTGATCCCTTTGTCTGCCAAAGCCTCGAGCATAGCAAGAGGATCCGCCAACTCGAAGGCCTTCTCGAGGTCAAAAAAGACGACGAGACCCGCTCGTTTGCGAAGGGCGGGAAGGAGGGTCATCAGGCAGGAAGCAGTGTTTCTTCGAGGCTGGAACGCGAAGAGATGGGGATGAAACTCGCCCGCTTGCCACCGCAGTCTTTCAAGAACGAGCCGCTCCGCTACCTTACTGACACAACTGAGGAGAAAGATAGGCCTCATAGCACCAGGAGCACCAGGTTTTGGGATAGGAGTGATTACGGCCTCCTTCCAGGACTCTGGCAATGCACCGGCCTGCAGTGAGGCATTGCAGAGCTCAAGTAGTGAGCGTTTGCCTACTTCGCCAAGATGGGAGAGCATTGAGTAGGTAATTTGGTCCTGCCCTGGTGATGTGTCCTTCCCATGTGGTAAGGCGCGTTTGAGTTCGTGTAGCGCAAAAGGGGTGTCAGTTGGCGCTTCCTCCTGGCATGCCTCCATGACCTTGGTACGCCTGTGTTTGGCGAGGTCAGCCTGTGCCCTTCTTGTTGCGGCAGGTAGTTGAGATGGCGACGTCCGGGCAGCAAAAACCCCAGCCAGCCTTTCTGCTTCCGCGATTGGTGCAAAGTGTGCAGGGGGACGGTGAGGGCGAGGGTTGTAAAGCGCCCGAGTCTTGCGCCACAGTTCTCCGATGGTTGTGTGGTGGCCGACCGAACGGCACCAAGCGAGCCACTCATCTTCTTTGAGTTGCGTCTTGGTGATTTGGGCGTGACGAGCAACACTGCGAAGGTAAGAGCGGCGTGCAGTTGTTGGGCCACGTCGGTACTCCTTCCTTGCAGCGTTGAGCCTCCTATTAATTTCCTTAACCCGTGACCCGTATATCCAGGCATCCTTATGATGTTGTGGGCACTCCTTGGCTGTGGGGATAGCCTGTTTGGCAGCTTCAAGCACTAAGGTGTTGAAAAGGTGTGCCTGGTTTTCCAGTGGGAGTTAGAAATCCTTGTCTGCCATGAGGGAGTCAGCGGTGGCAGCGAAAAGCCCCCAGTCTGCACGACGCATATTAATTTTTTTTCAGACGTATTGGTAGGGGAGGCAAGCACGACTCAACCTCAATGATGGTCGCAAAGTGGTCACTGGTGAGGTGGGGATGCAGTGACCACGTAGGTGTTGGGTTGAGGAGGTTTGAGGAGAAGGCAAGGTCGAGCCTACCACCTTGGATATGCGTGGGGCAGCCTGTGTCATTCAGGAGACGTGCCTGGCCTGAGTCTTCGTATGCCGCGTGGAGGGAGTGGCCAGCGTCATTTGTGGGGCTCGGTGGCGCTGTTTATCTGCGCCAGGAGCGTACGTGGGACGGACTCAGCGTCGGCGGGTATGTGGACCAATCACAGCGCGCGCTGGTCTTCCTCGGAGTTAGTAGCATTACTGCGTTGTGACGGTAAACAAGATGCGGGGAGCAGCTGGATGTTAATTGTAGGTTTTATGGAGTTAATGTAAACCGATTCAGCCATTCTGAGTCGGGTTACGTCTTTTTCTTTATGAAGTGTGGTGATGTTTTCTTCAATGTATTTTCGGGAGACGGATGTATTGTGTTTGGCGAGGTAGTGGCGTTTGATAGCTCCGTCTTGTAGGTGAGCTGTGATGCGTTTTGAGAGGGTGGTGATGGTAGACCCGATGTACAAGGAAGGTCGGTGACTGCAGTCGCCATGCTTGCATATAAACTTGTACACGAGGCTCACATCTTGTAGCGAGGAAGTAGGGGGAAGGCAGAACTCAAACTCATCATTTATTACAAGACTAGACGCACATCAAGCCTAATCATAAAGAACGACTGCCTTCCCCCTACTTCCCCGCTACAAGATGTGAGCCTCGTGTACAAGTTTACATGCAAGCATGGCGACTGCAGTCACCGACCTTCCTTGTACATCGGGTCTACCATCACCACCCTCTCAAAACGCATCACAGCTCACCTACAAGACGGAGCTATCAAACGCCACTACCTCGCCAAACACAATACATCTGTCTCCCGAAAATACATTGAAGAAAACATCACCACACTTCATAAAGAAAAAGACGTAACCCGACTCAGAATGGCTGAATCGGTTTACATTAACTCCATAAAACCTACAATTAACATCCAGCTGCTCCCCGCATCTTGTTTACCGTCACAACGCAAGAATGCTACTAACTCCGAGGAAGACCAGCGCGCGCTGTGATTGGTCCACATACCCACCTTACGTTCTCTCATCCGGAGGATAGAGAAAACCTCATATAAACTCAATAATGCAGTTACTGCTGTAGACTTTAACAAAACATGTATACAGAATGGCCTCCTACCCAAATATATATATATATATATATATATATATATATATATATATATATATATATATATAACACCATCACCCATTTCTCTCCCAAGTACTATTACTTCTTTCTTTCCCCCTCCTTACATTCCTTTGACAAATTTTTTTATTAGCTCTTGCTGATGAATATACCAAATGTTAATCTGTTTGATACTCTCTTAAATGACTCTGAAAACAATCAAAATATAAATAGTGTCGATTTTGAAATAATTAATGCAACGTATGATACTTTAAATATCAATGACATATGTAAGTACCATTATTTAAATTCATATAAGTCAAGTATTCCTTCAAATGTAATCGACTATTCAAATGTTTTCGCATAAACACCCGATCTCTAAATAAGAATATGAAAACTCAATCACGTTTTTGCAATCTCTTACCAAACTCCCCGACATACTGTGTATCAGTGAGACCTGGCTTACCCCCAGCACTGCCCCATTTAACAATATTGATGGTTTCAATTCTTTTCACACACACAGACCAGGAGGTTGTGGAGGTGTAGCAACATTCATCAATAGTAATATCTCCAGTTCAATACTAAATGACTATTGTATTTCTAATGATAAAGTTGAAATTTGCATAGTAAAAAGAACTTCTGGCCAATTACAGTATATTATATGTACCATCTACCATCATCATAATAAACACCACAAAGTTAATGAATTTAATGTATTTATGGATGAATTTCTGTCTCAAGATATTTTTATACACAACTAAACAATTATCACGCGTGAACTCAATAATATGTACTGGAACATAATACTCATCCACCAACCAACAATTTCTTAACTATCATGCAATCTTTCAACTTCTTTCCCCATATATCACGACCCACAAGGTTTCCTGATAACAACTCCAATGCCTCTCTTCCGCTTCTAGATCACATCTGGACCAATTTTAATGCCCCCTCCTCCTCTGGTATCATCCTTTATCCCCTTACCGACCATTTACCTATTTTTCTTAACATACCTATTTTTGACAAACTCAACACCAAACACAAATTAACCTTTAGAATAAAATCAAATATTAACCATAGGAATTTTAACGTCAAGCTTTCTGAAATAGATTGAAAGTCCTTTTTAAAATTCCAAGATACAGACACTAATTGTAATCTTTTTTTTGATAAGGTTTACAGCATCTATTATTCATGTTTTCCGCTAACCACCAAATATATTTCCTCGAAAAAACTTTAAAAAACAGGGATTACAAGAGCTATTATTAAATCAAGTTAACAAAAATTTGCTCTTTATGAGTCCTTCAAACTTGGCACTATCACCCATGATGTTTACAAAAGATATAGAAGTAATCTCAATAATCTCATTAAACAAGAAAAAAAAAAAAAATACTACCTCCAAAGATTCAGCAATTTTGAGCTTAACACCAAACAGATCTGGGAAACCATTAGTGTATTATCAAATTCTTCTGTTAAAAGGCATACTATCACCGATTTTATTACTTACAATAATGAAAATATAAACATTCCAACTGAAATATCGGAAGCCTTTAATGATTACTTTGTAATCATTACTCATCAACTGGCAAGTAGATTACCACCTAGAGTTACTTCCCATCTCACCTATCTCCAAGGCAACTATCCCCACTCTATGGCAATACCTCCAACAACTACAGTAGGCACCATGAACATAATATCATCTCTCAAAAATAAGTCAGTTCACCTTGATGGGATCCCACCAAATATTCTTAAAAGAAAATAGAGAGTCACATTCTGCTCCTCTTACAATCTTGTTTAATCATTCTATAACTACAGGCAGTTTCCTAAATAGATTCAAAATATGTAAAGTAATACCCATACATAAAACAGGCTGTAAATCTAAAGTTTCAAATCACTGCCCTATTTATATTCTGCCTATTTTCTCCAAAGTATTTAAAACAACAATGAAAAAAAAAAAAAAAAAACATCTAATGCAATTCTTAGATAAAAAAAAATCTTAAATAATAGACAATTTGGTTTCAGGTCCGATATGAACACTTTTGAAGCAATAAATACTTTCACATCTGATTTATACTTGCTCTTAACAAAAACAAATTTATCCTATCAGTTTTTATTGATTTCAGCATAGCCTTTGATACTATTCATCACACTATTCTTCTTGATAAAATGTACCACTATGAAATCCGAGGTTGTATTCATGATTGGTTTAGATCCTACCTAAATAACAGAAAACAATTTACTTTATTCAAAAATAGCTTCTCGCAGTATAAAGAAGTTCACCTAGGGGTACCACAAGGTACTATACTCGAACCTATATAGTTTTTAATATACATATATGACATTTGCAATATCTCCAAATCCCTTAATACCATACTATTTGCAGATGATTCAACCTTTTACATGTTAGGAGACCAACCAACTGAAGTGAAAAACTGAGAAAATGTTGAACTTCAGAAATTTTCAGATTGGTGCCTGGTAAAACGACTCACAGTAAATAGCTCTAGAACCTTCTACATGTTATTCACCAAGACCATCACAAAATACCAACCATAACCAAACCTAAAATTTCTAGATGATGATATACATCAAGTCTACAAAACAAAATTTCTTGGTATAATCTTGGATAAAAATTTGTCATTTAAATATCATATATCAGAACTTTGCTTGAAAATATCCAAAATAATCCCACTCCTCAAAGTGAAACACTTTGCCCCCCAGGAAGTTTTCAAATGTATTAATTATGCCCATTTCTTTTCTCACTTAAATTATTGTAATCTTATCTGGTCACTTACCTCACTCACCTGTCCCAACTGAATGTCCTACACACACACACACACACACACACACACACACACACACACACACACAAAAAAAAAAAAAAAAAAAAAAAAAAAAAGAATAATGACCAACAGTGATTTCTGTTCACATTCACACACACCACCTTTATTTAAATAATTAAGTATTTTAAACCTTACTGATTTATTTAACTGAATATTGCATGCTATATGTCTACCCAGATCAAATCTAACCAGTATAATATCCCGCCCCTTCACTCATATTGCATGCACAACCAAAATTCTTTACTTAATCCCAGACACAAACTGACATTGTTCATACATTCATTATCTCATGTTGGACCTAAAATATGGAATAAAACTTCCAGCTGCATCAAACAATCACCCAGTCTACAGTCCTTTAGAAATATCTACAAAAAAACACTTACTCTTTCTACTTCCTTAGCAAATGTCTTCCTCCCTAACCTTATAATTTGCAAAATTATACCTTAGATCATGTTATTACTAATATATCATTAAAAAATTTATCTCATAGACTGTTGTTAACACTCAGGGGATCAGACACTAACAAATTTATTTGCAAATGTAATCAAATTGTGTTATGATACCTTTTCAACTATTTATATTGCATTTGTTTATATTAATCTTACTGTTTCAACATAGGTTTTTGTCTTTACTATCTTTGTGAATAATTGTTTTGTTATGTCTATTATTTTCAAGAGGACTATCGTTTCTATATTTCATTATCAGAGAATGTCTTGTGTTTTGTTACTTTGTTACCTTGAACATAGGATTTTGTCTTTACCACCATTGAATAATTATTTTATGTCCATTATTTTCAAGAGACCTATTATTACTGTATTGTATTGTCAGAGGATGTCTTTTCTTTTCTTTTCATTTATTTTATTTTATTTTGTTACTTTTTTACCTGTCATAAATTGCCCCAAAAGCATTCTGCTTCATAAGGGCTGTTTTGTCATCAAAATGATGAATACAATCAGCTTACACTTGTAAAAGAAGCATAATAAACTGTGATCTGTTAACTGTTAACAGAGAGAGAGAGAGAGAGAGAGAGAGAGAGAGAGAGAGAGAGAGAGAGAGAGAGAGAGAGAGAGAGAGAGAGAGAGTGTGTGTGTGTGTGTGTGCCGCCTCTGACGCCAAGTACCGAGCCTGGCGGCTGGCATGCAAGAAGCACCCAACAGGACGGAGCAGGCGAGTACACAGAGAGGCATCCCAGTGAATGGGGTACACCCAAGAGTGGGCCTCAGAACACTGGAAGGAATGTCTCAGGGTAGAAGTAAGGGGTGGCCAGGTGGGGACGAAGCGATGGTGGAACCTTCTCAAAGAGCAGCTGGGTGGATCACAACACAGCATGATCTCTTCTCTTCAGCGGGAGGATGGTGAAATGATTCGCTCTGCTCTAGACAAGGCGAACCTACTGGCTGAGCCCTTTGCAAGAAAAATGTGCATTCCAGACACGGAGAGGAAACCACCGACACTTCCAGTCTTGGTTAGTGACACGCTAGAGCTCATGAAAACCACTGAAAGTGAAATGGAAAGTATTCTCGGAAAGTGAATGTGAAAAAGCAGTGCGGACAACGACAGCCCTCATCTACTTTATTCGTGTGCTGATGAGTTGGCAAACCCGCTCGCATGACTCTTCAACCACTGCTTTCGGACAAGCAATTGGCCAAAGGCTTCAAAGACAAGCAATGTGGTTCCCGTACACAAAAAGTGGTAGGAAAAGTGAGGTGAAAAATTATAGCCCTGTATCTTTGCTGCCTTTGCTTAGTAAGGTGGTGGAGACAATAGTGGCCTCGAAGTCACGGAACATCTCGAGAGACACCACCTGCTCTGCACCAGATAATTTGGGCTTTCGGCAGGGAAGGTCAGCAGCTGACTTACACCTGCTGCTGTCCTCTGAACTGAGTGTCGCCCTGGACCAAGGCAAGAAGACTGCTGTCGTGGCGCTGAACATTGAAGGTACCTTTTACAGGGTGCGGCATGAAGCCTTTGTCCCTAAACTTCGTTCATCATGCACTGATGGGGCGCTCCTGCCACTCCTCATGGACTACTTGAAGGACAGACAACTGAGGGTGTGGGTGTGGCTCAAGGAAGCTGCCCTGGCCCACTACTCTGGAACACATATATTAACGACTTGTTGCATCCCATCCCAAGACGACGAAGGCCTATGCATACCATGTCACCCTCACTCAAAAGCTACAAGCCTCAGGAAGTGACTGCCATCACTGCCCAGCTCAACTACAATCTAAGCTGCGTGGCAGCTTGGGGTAAGAAATGGCAAGTGACGTTTGCTTCCCAGAAGACGCAGCTGCTGGTTGTCTCCAGGTTGTGTACATCCTTACAACTGAATCTCTGCTCTGCGCAGGACAGCGACATTCCTTGATCGTCGAGGGACACTCCTTTTGTACAAGGCCCAGATAAGGACTTACCTGGGGGTATATTGCCCTGACATGGAAGTCTACTGCGACTACGCACCTCAGGAAACTGGACAAAGTGGAGCGATGAGCCATGAGGCTGGTAGATGGCGCCACACCCTGGCCATCACATGAAGTGTCTCCTCTGGACCCCCTAGAGCACCGGCGAGATATTGGAGCGCTCGTGATGCTTTATAAGGTCCAGATACAGGAGGTGCCACTGTAGTGTGCACCACGTTTAGTGTGCCCTCAAAATCCATCACTCTCTTACACTTTCAAGGGTAACTATTTACGGATCATTTATTTCTCTCAAAAGAAAGATCGATCATTTCTACTTCGCATCTTCTTTCCACAAACAAACACATAGTACACCAGCCATGCCTTTTTACATAAACAATCTATGACATATACAGAAAACACGCACAGCTTATATTTATATTGTTATATTCATTTTGCAGAATGTGTATTAGAATTAATCTTTGAATAACACATGTAAGTTTTTGAGCAATAAACACACACA
The DNA here is from genome assembly GCA_020233015.1 of Callinectes sapidus. Lineage (NCBI taxonomy): Eukaryota > Metazoa > Arthropoda > Malacostraca > Decapoda > Portunidae > Callinectes > Callinectes sapidus. The sequence continues at coordinate 2,322,555 of CM035177.1, read as the reverse complement.
CACACACACACACACACACACACACACAGAGAGAGAGAGAGAGAGAGAGAGAGAGAGAGAGAGAGATGTAGACTGTGGTATCCCTTACCCTTAACCCCTAAAACTTGGGAGGGTAGTGAATTTTCGCTCGCTGTAATTCGGGGGTTTAGCGAGAAACACGCAAAATAACCTGTATTCACACGCTGATGACACTTAGAAATTCAAGAAAAGAGTGATTATAAAAGATGATTCCATCTCTCGCAACTCTTCCTCTTTGCAATGCAAAAAATAGAAGTCTCTAGGTGCTACGGTTACCAAAATATCACAGGTTGAATGAGGTGGTGTCATGCACGTTTCTGGCCTTGTGTCTTAACGCCACCCAACGGCTGTAGCTTCGGCAATAGAAAACTCACTATCCTCACTCTCTATTATGGTGAAGACAGTAAACTCCAATGCCCTTTCAATACCACTCTCATTCAATTGTCTCCTTTCAACATGGTGGGAGGCGTGAGGTGTGGATATAAGGTGCGCCGGGCGGAGCAGGGGATCGGACACCACGGAATCACTATCGCCCATATGCATACATGGGTTTGGACTCTGAACAGGGATTGCTGCTCTGGACTACCAAATGTTCCCTAACGGACTAGTAACGGCGTATCCCTCCAGGTTACGTTTGTGAGCCGGTAGTCCTTCGAGAGAGAGGCAGCAGGGTTGGATGGCTTTAACCGACACTCGTGCTGGTTAAAACTGGCTACACCTGCAGTCTACACCTTCCTCTCTCCCTTTTGAGTTCCCCCGCGCTCCCCCCCCTACCCCACCCCGCGCACCGCTCTTCACCCCCGCCTCCATGCGCCTCGCCCTCTCACTTCCATTCTCTCCTCCTCCACCCTGCTTTGTTTCCCTGCACTCCTGTCATTCCTGGGACGCCTTCCTGCGATGCCTAGTGATGCCACCTCCTGCCCAGTGACGCCACCTCCTGCCTGGTGACGCCACCTCCTGACACTCTGGCCCGTGCAGACACAAGCAGCCAAGAGAAGCCAGCAAGATGCTATGGCACCTCCTCTTGAAGCCAGACCCAGCCAGCCAGACACCTTGACGCGGTGGTGCTTCCTTCGCTATCCCGTGTCTCAGTGAACTGACAAGCCACCCATACGGCAGCTCCAGCAGTGCCCAGGATCTACTCTCCAGTGCCCAGGATTTAATCGCTAGTGCCCAGGATTTACTCTCTAGTGCCCAAGATCTATTCCCCAGTGCCCAAATTTTTTTTTTTTTTTTTTTTTTTTGCGTAGAAGGGCCAAGGGTAACAAAAATAGAACAAAAAAAGCCCACTGTGACAAGTGTCTTGATACCTCTCTCTTGAAACAGTTCAAGTCATAGGCAGGTGGAAATACAGAAGCAGGAGAGAACTCAGGAGTTTACCATAGAAAGGGATGAAACACTGAGAATACTGGTTAACTCGTGCATTAGAGAGGTGGACAGAATAGGGGTGAGAGGAAGAGGCAAGTCCTGTTCAGCGAAGCTTCGGGATCAGGGGAGGCATGCAGTTAGCAAGATCAGAAGAACAGTTAGCATGAAAATAGCGGTAAAAGGGAGCAAGAGAGGCAACATTGCAGCAATTGGAAAGAGGCTGAAGACAGTCAGTCAAAGGAGAGGAGTTGATAAGACGAAAAGCTTTTCATTCCGCCCTGTTCAATAGAGCTGTATGAGTGGAGCCTCCCCAAACATGTGAAGCATACTCCATACATAGGCAGATGAGGCCCCTGTATAGAGTTAGCAGTTGAGGAGGTGAGTTAAACTCGCAGAGATGGCTCAGAACACCTAACTTCATACAAGCTGTTTTAGCTAGAGAGGAGATGTGAAGTTTCCCGTTTAGATTACATGTAAAGGATAGACAGAGAATGTTCAGTGTAGGAGAAGGGAACAATTGAGTGTCATTGAAGAAGAGGGGGATAGTTATTTGGAAGGATGTATCGAGCTGATAGGTGAAGGAATTGAGTTTTTGAGATATTGAACAACACTAAGTTTGCTTTGCTCCAATAAGACATTTTAGAGAGATCAGACATTAGGCGTTTTGAGGCTTCATTGCATGAGCTGTGTACTTCCTGAAGGGTTGATCGTCTATGGAAAGACGTGAAAAAGTGCAAGGTGGTATCATTAGCATAGGAGTAGATAGGGCAAGAAGTTTGGTTTAGATGATCATTGATGAATAATAGGAAGAGAGTGAGTGATAAACCAGACCCTTGAGGAACACCGTTGTTAATAGATTTAGGGGAAGAACAGTGAGCATCTACCACAGCAGCAATACAACGATCAGAAAGGAAACTTGAGATGAAGTTGCAGAGAGAAGGATAGGAGCCGTTGGACGGTAGTTTGGAAATTAAAGCTTTGTGCCAGACTCTATCAAAAGCTTTTGACATGTCTAGGGCTACAGGAAAAGTTTCACCAAATCTTCTTGTTGAGAATAGATTCAAAAATTTTAGATAAGCAGGAGATTAAAGCAATAGGGCGGTAGTTTGAAGGATTAGAGCGGTCACCCTTTTTAGGAACAAGCTCAATGTAGGCAAACTTCTAGCAAAAAGGAAAGGTAGATGTAGATAGACAGAGTTGAAAGAGTTTTACCAGGTAAGGTGCAAGCACAGATGCACAATTTCGGGGAATAATAGGACCCCATCAGGTCCATAAGCCTTCCGAGCGTTTAGGCCAGCGAGGGCATGAAAAACATCATTAAGAAGAATTTTATAGGTAGCATGAAGTAGTGAGAGGGGAAAGGAGAAGGAGGAACAAGCCCGGAATCGTCCAAGGTAAAGTTTTTAGCAAAGGTTTGAGCAAAGAGTTCAGCTTTAGAGAAAGATGATATGGCATTGGTGCCATTAGGTGGAACTAAAAGAGGGAAAGATGAAGAGGTAAAGTTGTTGGAGATGTTTTTGGCTAGATGCCAGAAGGCTCGAGGTGAGTTATATCTGGAAAGATTTTCACATTTTCTATGAACGAAGGAGTTTTTGCCTAGTTGAAAAACAGACTTGGCATGATTTCGGGCAGAAATATAAAGCGCATGAGATTCAGGTGATGGAAGGCTCAAGTACCTATTGTGGGCCACCTCTCTATCAAGGATAGCACGAGAGCATGCTGTGTTAAACCAGGGTTAGAAGGTTTAAATCAAGAAAAAGAATAAGGAATGTACGCTTCCATGCCAGAAACTATCACCTCTGTTATGTGCTCAGCACACAGAGACGGGTCTCTGTCACGGAAGCAGTAATCAATCCAACGAAAATCAGTATAATACCTCCTTAGGTCTCCCTAACTAACAGAGGCAAAACGCCAAAGGAACCTCCGCTTTGGAGGATCCTGAGGAGGGATTGGAGAGAGAGAACAAGATACAGATATGAGAGTGTGATCGGAGGAACCCAATGGAGAAGAAAAGGTGACATCATAAGCAGAAGGATTAGAGATTAGGAAAAGATTAAGAATGTTAGGCATATTTCCAAGACGGTCAGAAATACGAGTAGGGTGTTGCACCAGTTGCTTTAGGTCATGTAAGATAGGAAAGTAATAGGCATGTATTTCAGTGAGGAAAAGAAAATGAGGTTTAGTGGAGGAGAGGTGGTGTTCTACAGATTGAAAATTAGATCGAAGACCGCGAATGTTGCAGAAGTTGATAATAATAATAATAATAATAATGTGAGGGGGGTGTCAAGACACTTAGGTCGTTATTAGAAGAGCAGTCCGACATGGGGACATTTATAGTCCTTTCTCCAGAAGGGGACTCCGTGGCTGGTGTAGGAGTCGCCATATTTGGTTAAAATTTTGAATGAAGGATGTGAATGTAACTAGGTGCATGTAGTTTTGTAAGGAGGAAGAGGTTGTCTCTAGAGGGCTGACTGTAACTACCCCTTTGTTTTATGAGACACAAAAGTAAACGTTCAGTGAGGTCACAACTGGTTTTGAAGATAAGTTTATAGCAACCCCCAATGCTTTAGACTTTCCTGGGAGTAATTATCGTTTCGGCAGGTGTCTACTGCCTCCTCCATACATATTTACTCCCTAGTGTCCAAGATTTACTTTCTGGTGCCCAGGATTTACTCCCTAGTGCCCAGGATTTACTCCTTACTGCCCAGGATTCACTCCCTCGTGCCCAGGATTTACTACCCACAGTGGGGGGATTTACTATTCCATGTGGGGGCATATGCCTTAAGGTCACACGCCACACCCGCTCCTCTCCAGGCACCTTCACGCCAGCCTCTACCAGGTTCGAGCACGTCCACACAGACATTGTGGGCCCCCTGCCATTCTCCCGGGGTTACAAGTACCTGCTCACCTGCGTGGACCGCTTCACCAGATGGCCTGAAGCTACTCCACTGGCGGACATCACCACTGACACGGTGGCTCGTGCTTTCGTGGAGACATGGGTGTCCAGGTTTGGTGTCCCTTTTAGCCTCACGTCCAACCGCGTGGCCAGTTTGAGTCCCAGGTATGGAGTCGCATAATGACTTTCCTTGGCATCAACCGCTTCAGAATCTTCAACTACCACCCGCAGGCGAACGGCATGGTCGAGTATTTCCACCGCCAGCTCAAGGCCTCACTGACAGCCTCCTCATCCTGTCATGAGAAGTGGGTGGATACCTTACCATTCACACTCCTCAGCATCAGGACTGCCCTGAAGGAGGACCTTCAGCACTCCTCTGCTGAGCTAGAATATGGCTCCACACTCCGGTTGCCTAGGGAACTCCTTGCCAGCCAGCCTGCCCTCACGCCCTGCAGTGTCCAGGGCTTTGCAGGTACCTTCAAAGAGTCCTTGGTGAGTCTTCGGCCGGTGCAGCCACGCACACCTAAAAACGCCGCAGTCTTTGCCAGCCAGGATCTTGACAGCTGCTCCTACGTCTTCTTCCGAGTCGACAGCGTCAGGTGGCCCCTCCAGCAACCGTACCAGGCCCCCTTCAAAGTCCTCCATCACACTTGGAAAACGTTCACCCTGGATGTCAATGGCACCTCTCAGACTGTTGCTGTAGACACGGTCAAACCTGCGTACCTCGCCACTGCCACGCCACTGCAACACCTGCCATTGTCTCGTGTACCTCATCCAATCTACCTGGACCACACGCCAGAAAGATTTCGTTTCTCCTCCATCGAAACTAGGGTGGGGAGTATTGTAGTGTGCACCATGTTTAGTCTTAGTGTGCTCTCTTACACTTTCAAGGGTAACTATTTACTGATAATTTATTTCTCTCCAAAGAAACATCAATCATTTCTACTTCGCACCTTCTTTCAACAAACAAACACATACATCAGCCGTGCCTTTTTTACATACACAATGTATGACACATACAGAAAACATACACGCATAGCTTATATTTTTATTGCTATATTGATTTTGCAGAGTGTATATTAGAATAGAATCCTTGAATGACACGTGTAAGTTTTTGAGCAATAAACAGACTGAACCCAGATACCGTGCTGAAAACACGCATTCTGCAGCTCTGTCTTTCTACCACTTCTGTGTGGATTTTTTGTACGCCCATCTGGGCTAGGGTCTTAGGTAAATAAAGTAAATAAATTTTAGTTTTGCTGTTCACTTCCTTGTCCTTGGCAGCAACAGAAGGGATTTGTTGCTACCGAGTCAGATTGTCTTTCCTCTCTCACCTACGGACGATCCGCCACAGTGAGCGTGCTTTTTGGGTGAATTGACACCGTCCGGCCCCCTTAGAGTGGTTTGGCAGGACAATCTGACCTTAGGAAACTCCTCCCTGACCTCCTCCCACTTGCGTCCCGCTCCCCTCCTGTAGGAGGGGGGTGTACCCCCTCCATGCCGGACGGACTCTCCTCCCCTCCCCCTCCAAAGGGGAGGGAGGACACTGATCGACGACCCCCGACCGCCAGACTGAACATTGATCCCGACAAAGCGATTTTTGTGACTCTACACTCAAAGACTGTGACTCATCTCTCAACAGTTAATTCTTTCCTAATAAAGAAAGTCATTGATTGTAATATTGGTAATGTTATAAACGGTAAGAAACTTGCCAGTGGTGACCTGCTAGTTCAGACCTTTAACGTAACTCAAGTTAAATCATTGTTGAAGCTCTGATCATCTATGACATCGAGATCGAGGCTTTCATTCCAGTGTCTATGAACTCGTGTCGGGGAGTTTGCCTTCCACCGCGATTTTGTGGATATGGATGAGGCCGAGATTACTGATTGCATGGCTGACCAGAATGTAATTGAAGCTCGTAAGATAATTAAGAATGTCGACGGCACCAGAAGGAGCACAGCATCTGTCATTTTAACTTTCAGTGCTTCTAAATTGCCAGATAGGGTTCATGTAGGATACGAGTCGGTTTCCGTTCGTCCCTACATTTCGAATCCTCTCCGTTGCTTCAATTGCCAACTTTGTGGTCATCATGGAAATGCCTGTCGGTCTTCCCACGCCTAATGCGGTAGATGCTCAATAGAGGGTCATTCTGCAGACCAATGTACATCTCTGGTCCAAAAGTGCCGTTACAGTGAGGGTGCTCATTCCACTTTCTCGCACGATTGCCCCGTGTGGAAATTGGAAAAAGAAATTTGCACAGTGAAAGCTACTGTGGGAATTTCTTACGATGAGGCAAGGATGAGAGTGAAGCAGACGCAGTCCGCTCCGTCTTCAAACGCTTCTTATGCTTCAGCAGTAAGGACTCCTCCCAAGATGTGTACTATTGGTATTCAGACGGATCCGTTGCCTGCTTCATCTACGTTCACAGTTTCCCCTTCAACCTTTGCCTCATCACCTGCTAAAACTACCTCCACCTCCACTAAAACTTCTACTGCTGTCACTTCCTCAGCTCCATATCTGTCTGCTATCTCTCGTCTTCCCAGTAAGGGTGAAAATACTGACAAGGCTGATAAACTAAATTTAACTAAAATAGAACGTACAGCTCCCGCGCCCTCGAGAAGGAGTTCTCACGCTCGCTCCCTCTCGACGAGCTCCGGAGAATTAACGATTGATGACCCAATGGACGTCACCACTAGTAAAGGCAGGTCCACCGGCAGCTCCTCAGAGCGCAAAAGGACCAAGAAACACGGCCGCCACCACCACTCTTAAGCACTAGTGTTCAAGGTGCTACAGTGGAACGGCAGAAGTGTTCGGAGTAAAGATTAATATTTGTCACTTTAAGTGAACATACACAGGCCGTCCGTTATTTGTCTACAGGAGACGAGACCGCAGGATCAGCCTGATCCTACAGTGCCAAAACACTACCATCCGTATAGAAGATATGAGGGACACGGCGTTGCCATATACATACATAAAACACTAACACAAACAGGAGTGACGTTGAATACACCTCTGGAGGCTGTCGCGTGCAGGGTGAGATTCAACAATACGTATCTGGCTATCTGTTCTCTCTACTTGCCTCCCAATACCCTCATTGTTGATGACGACATCACATCACTGATTAGCTAGCTTCTGGGCAACAAGCTAGTCCTGGGCGACTTTAACGCCCATCATCAACAATGGGGAAGTGAGAGGTCAAGTGTACGTGTGGAGCAGATAGTTGACATTATGTTGCAGACAAACCTCTGTCTTCTGAACGATGGAAGTGCGAATCGTGTAGATGATTGGACTGTTAACGCGTCTGCCATTGATCTGTCATTGTTATCGCCAGATATACTCCCTGACTTCTCCTGGGAAGTCATCGACGACTCCCACGGAAGTGACCATCTACCCATATGTATCTCTTACTCACGGGACATCCCCCCCCCCCACTTTCAAGTTCAACTTTAAGAGAGCAGATTCAGCATCCTTCCGTGGGATTGCCGAGGTGGATATATCTGGCGAGGACATTGAGACGATGGTCAGCAACGCAACACGATCCATATTACACGCTGCCAAGGCTCGTGTTCGGGTAACGTAATCTCGGACGTTTTCGTTCAGGAGAACAGGGTGCCGCAGGGTAGTGTTCTTAGTCCTATATTATTTTGTATTATGATTAATGATATTCTGTCCAGAACCCCCCATCCCCATGAATCTTAAATACTCACTGTACGCTGACGACTATGCGTTATGGCATTCCTCGCCTAACGCTCAGTTCTCAGCGTAGCGGATTCAAGACACTCTTGATTCCGTTCAGCATTGGGCCCCTTTGTGGGGATTTAAGTTTTCCGTTGCTAAGTGTATCGGAGTTGTTTTCACTAGACGAAACGTACCTGATTTGCAATTAACTCTTCTAGGAAAGCCGATACCATATCAAAATTCAGTCAAATTTTTTGGGTCTCCATTTTGACAGCAGACTCAATTGGAAGACACACTTTAATGAACTACTTATCCGTTGCCGTAAAAAAATCAATGTCCTCAAATACCTCCGTGGTACTTCATGGGGAGCAGACAGAAAATCTTTATTAATGGTGTACAAGTCATTAATTCGTTTTCAATTAGACTATGGCTCATCGGTGTATTGGTCTGGGTCGGAACCAACATTGAGGAGGTTGGATGTTTTGCAGAATGAATGTGTGAGAATGTGTTTTGGGGCCCTGCGCTGCACTCGTGTGGCGAGGATGGAGGTTGAGGCCAATATACCACCACTGCAACACCGACGCGATGCCCTATTATTATCATATCGGATAAAAACCGCCCGGAAAGCTCCCCTCGGCAACGCAGCAAGCAAGATCATCTGGCAGCACGTCCACCTCCACACTGCGGTCCACCGTCCACTCTCTGTCAGACTTAACGCTCTATGCTCTATACAAACGGGCGTGAGACTGGACGAGACTGACCGCCTCGTGCTGCCCAACCTTCCCCCATGGGAGGAAACACAACCATCAATCTACGCAACATGGATAAGGGGGAAGAAGGCTGTTGTTGCCGAGACGGAGCTCCACTAACACTTCCGGGCCCTCATTGCTGGCCTCCCTCCATCCCTACACATATATACTGACAGCTCCAAGACGGATGAATGTGTTGGTGCAAGCGTATGGTCGTGTGGATGTGCCCTCAGGTTTCGACTGCCTACTCATACATCTGTCTTTTCCACTGAAATTTTTGCAATTGATAGAGCCATAGATTATGCTTTAAATTCATCTCATCATTCAATTATCATTTTTTCGGACTCTGTGTCATCTCTTCAGGTAACAGAGACCGGACGTAAGGGTACAAATGAAATCCAGGGCAACATCAATAATAAATTAAATTCAAGTCGTAAATCCTTCTCACTGATTTGGGTGCCTGGACATTCCAATATACGCGGAAATGAACAGGCTGACAAGCTAGCTCGGTCTGCCGCAGAACTCCAGGGAGCATGGAACCTCCGTCGGGATCTGCAGTCATGTCTCTCAGTTGTTAAATCATCAGTGAAACTCCTGTGGCAGAGTCACTGGGACAACCTCCACCTACATACCATCAAACCCATCCTAGGCGATTGGGCTTCCTCCAATCGCCCCACAAGGCAGGAGGAGATAGTCCTCGCACGTCTCAGGATGGACTACACCCTCCCCACCAATATGCTCCCCTACATAGCAAACACTTTCCCACCACAATGTTCTATATGTAATGTCACCCTCTCTGTCGAGCACATCCTGCTTCACTGTGGTGCGTTATTGTGGGGAGAGGCGGCCCTTGGCGGCGTATTGCCGGAGTCGCGGCTTCTCGCTAACGCAGACCACCCTTCTGGGTGACGAACACCCGGATGTGGTTGATAGATTGATGATTTACCTGACTGAGACCAATTTAATCAGAGAGTTGTGATTTATGTGTATATATATGTATGATGCACTTTGTACATTTTTCTCTTGAACATGTGTAAATAAAAGTATGAAAGTGTGTACGATTTCCATCTAGCGTGATTTGATGTTAGTGTTTTCTATTTTCTATTTATTTTATTTAATTTACTTATTTTTTCTTTTCTTTTATAAATAAAAAGCCATACGTAGTAATACTACGTAGTCACCCTGTGTGTTTGTGTGTTGCTCCCCCCTCCCCTGCCTTCACAAAGGACAATAGCTTTCCAGTAGGAATAGGTACCCTGTGTGAATGAAGCGTGTGTGTAGGTGTGACTGTTGTTGTTGTTGTTGTTGTTGTTGTTGTTTCATGTTATTATGCATAAAAAAAAATATATATATATATATATATATATATATATATATATATATATTATATATATATATATATATATATATCTATATATTATATATATATATAGATATATATATATATATATATATAGATATATATATATATATATATATAAAATAGAAATAAAATAAAATAACTAAAAACACAAAGAAATAAAAAAATGCACTTGTAAATAAAAAATAAAAAAAAAATACACCAAAATAAATTAAAAATGGCCTAATAACCATGATTGGGTGATGGCAATAAAAAAAAAAGCAATAAATACAGAGAGAGAGACAGGTGTAGACTACCGTATCCCTTACGTTTAAGAGAGGCAAATATCGCCCATATGCATATATGGATTTGAGCTCTGAACAGGGATCGCTGCTTTGGACTACCAACTATTCCCTAACGGACTAGTAATTGCGCATACCTCCACGGTACGTTTGTGAGCCAGTAGTCCTTCAAGAGAGAGGCAGCAGGGTTGGCTGGCTTTAACCGACACTCGTGCCGGTTAAACCACATCTTACTCGACTTCGGCTACCATACTGGCCGGTAGAGAGAGACACGAAAACGGTGTCCTCACCGTGAGGACAAATGTCTACCACTCAGGTGTATCTGGCGGCCCACAGGTGGAGAGCGTCACTCCCTACTACTTGAACATCACTTTTTTACTTATATGTACATATGTTTTCTTTTTTATATAAACATGCATTTTATTGCAGATCATTGTAAATTTTTGGTAAATCTTAAGATGGCTTTTTGATTAAGGTCATGAGACAAAGTGACCATTTAAACCTCTTAAATATTTGTAATGATTGTTTGAATAAAAAGAGAGAGAGAGAGAGAGAGAGAGAGAGAGAGAGAGAGAGAGAGAGAGAGAGAGAGAGAGAGAGAGAGATGTGGCAAAAAGGGGTTGAACAAAGAGCCGTGGACTGTGTAAACGTGACAACAATGTAAATTTACGTGTCAAAAAAAGAGACAGCAAGAAAGCGGCCAGTAGAAGATAAAAAGCGCTGCAACATTTCGATAGTGAGAAGAAGGCTAAAGACCGTCAGTGGGAGAGGAATTTGATAAGACGAAAACTTTTCATTAGCATTATCTGATAAAACTGTATGAGTGGAACCCATCCATACTTGCGAAAAGTACTCATGGGTGGATTAGGCCCTTGTACAGATGTAGCAGTTAGGTGTGAGAAAAAGTGACATATTTCTGCAGGAAATCTCTACTTCCCGGAGTGTTGAATGATTATGAAAATATGTGGAAAATTGTAAATTGGTGTTCTCAGCGTGAAAATGAACAGAACATAATTTTGGATACTTGATAAGAAGGTAGATCCCTAAAGAAATATCTGTTAATAGACTTATCAATAGAACAGTCAATAAGCAAGTTTTACATAAAGTTACAAAAATCCTAAAACAGGAATGACCATGCAGCAGTACAGAAAGTTAAAAGTTTATAGGCAAGGTTCCACTTATGCTGCTGGACAGGTAGGAATGCAAAACATTTTGTCTAACTTCTCTCCTCTCCTCTCACTGTCTTCAGTATCTCTCACATGACCGTATTGTTGCATCTCTTGTTATGGTTTACCGCTAGATCCGCGCTATTTTTTTTCATTTTGCCTCCCCTCTTCAATAAGTGAGTGATTTATCTGGGAAAGGTGACAATTCATTAATTGAATGAATTGATTAAAATCAATAAGGCAGTAAATGTGTGTATGAATGAAAACCACGAGTGAATTGCGATTCAGTTTTGAAAGGTGAGTATATTATGAAAGAGGAGAGTTAGTGGGTGGTAGAGAGTGGATAAATGAAATATGAGTGAACAATACGAGTAACTTTTCTCCTCCTCCACTGAGTCAATCATTTTTCATCTGTCTTACCTCTTCCACTCTCTCCGACACTTGCTCCACTTTAAACTCCAATCGCGTCATGGCGTTGATCTTCTTATCAAGAGCTATCAACTTGTGATTAAGAGCATCCACTGCGTTGAGCCGCTCCTCCCATGAAGCCTGTTTATCGTGGCACCTGCAATAGAGAGGAAGTAGAGCAATAGTTATCAACAGTGCAGCACGTGTAAAGTAAAGAAAAAAAGACGTGAGAGGGAGTATAGATAATGTGTAGTAAAGATAAATGTGAAGGAGGGAAAAACGAAGCACTGCATTTTGAACAAAAGTCTGAGGCAAAACTTTTGTTTTAGAGATAGAAAAGGTGACAATGACACCTTAAGATAAAAAACAATGAAAAAAAAATGATAATAATAATTGAAGATGAAAAGTTCAAGAACTCACGAGTAGAGAATCTTGTAAGATTTCAACATTTCTAGAGAAGTAGAATATACGTCTTCATGTCAATTCTGTTACACACTCTGAACAAAGAGGTGAACCTCTGATCTCGAAATGATATAGGCAAATTCAGTTTGCATTATAGAGGTGTAAGGTCAGAGTGTTATGGTAGTGGGTGAGTGCACTCTAAATCCCATAGATCAGCCTTCTGTTTTTGCTGTCTTTGCCTCTTCTTCACTCTTTTGGGGCAGCCAGAAACTTTCCCTCAGGGATACCAGTGTGCCTGCCTATGGGTGACCTAGCTCACTGGGGTACAACTTAGAACCCCTCTTTGTAAAAATCCTCCACAGCCACCACCAGTTTTAGAGATAGAGGTCGGGGGTGAGGCGGGTGAGCCTCTATCTACGAACCCAACTCAGCTTTGCTCGGGGGTCTGACCGTGCAGACCATATGACGGATACAGGGCAAAGTCTAAGGGGTCCCCTGCGTTTTGATAGAAGCAGGAGGACCCCCATGGTCTGTTTTTAACTTTGGGGGTGCCGGTGAAGTTGCAGGTATTGTGCAAGCTTCACGTCAAGTTCAGAAAGCTTCCGAAATATGTAACCACACCGAGTTCCATATTGAGAAACTGAAGGACTTGACATGTATTCAGGAATATGTGGTGACGGTATCCAATCCATTTGGCATCTTCGAAACCCTTGAAGACCTGGTGGAGCTTTGTGATACTTTATGCATGAAGTTATTGAGACTACTAAAGAATGCATTAAGGAGTGGATGATGTCAAGGAGTAGCTTTACCTTGCTAGAGACACTGGAGAGTATTGAGGAGAGTCGCGCTGCCGAACATGATGGGAACTGTGACCAGCTCAAGGTTCATGTAGGACTAGAGAGTTTCTGAGGTGAGACAAAGAGAGGTTTGTCAGGGATTTCGCTGAGGAAGTTGAGTGTCATTTAAATGCTAATGACTTCCAATCTGTCTATCAAATCAAGATGGGAAGATAGCTCATTGGACTGAGTACTGTGACTAGGTGTTCACAGTGGATCATCCAAGCAGAGAACTTAAAGCTACAGTACTGAGTTACAGACACTGGATGTTGATCCGCCCATTAATGAGACTGCATCTTCTATTGATGACGTCAAAGGGCCTCTAACAAAGTTGAGGGGTGGACAGACAGCTGGTATCTGTAAAATCAGTGCGAAGGTGCTCAAAGTTTAGGGTAAGGATATGATTCAAGGTTATATGCTGTCCTGATTGCTTCATGCCATTCAGGTACCTTTCCCCATTACCGGAAAAAGAGCTTTCTTGTCTTTATCTTGAAGAGCAGAGGGGATAGTCAGGACTGCAAAAACTACCGCGGACTAACACACATCAGCGTACCACACAAGTTGCTTGCCCATTTGGTGTAGATGCGGATCCATAGTGACGTGCTGAAGTACCAAAGACAACAACAGTCTAGTGCTTTGCGTGCTGGTGGAGCGCTGACGTGAGTTTCAATAACGGATTCTTGTATGTTGATCTCAAGAAGGCGTTTGATTCAGTGTATCGAAAGGCACTCTTGGATTGTCTGCATCTCCGTGGAATTCCAGCAAGGATTATTTCTTTATTAACTGGCCTGTTCTCTGACATTTTGAGTGCTGTGAAGTGTGGAAGTGACGTTTCCAATTTCTTTCCTGTAAATATGTGAGTGAGGCAGAGATGTGTGCTTGATCCATCACTTTCAACACCTGCATGGATTAGGTATTAAGCAGAGTTGTAGACCAAAGTCATTGTGGAGCATTTGTCACCAATACTGGGATTATAGGTCTTGTTTTTGTCGATGATGCAATAATCTTGACTGTCAATGAAGTTTTTGCCTCTAGCGACACTACACAAGGTGAAGCTCATGGAACTTAAGGATTCTTAGCCCACGTTCAGTTGTTTGCTGGCTTACTGGATGAAACAGTACAGTCTATCCATGCGTGTAGTGAGAACATTGAGATCCGGTGAAATTTCACATACCTTAATAGCCTAGTGTGTAACGATGGTCGAACAGTCGACAATTGAACCACAAATTCATTCGGTAAATTGGCTTGTCGCAAGGCGTTATGGACTCGCTCAGCACGAGAGTTTGACCTTGCCAATACCTGTGCAGACGTGCGAAGAGTCAGATCTTCAATTCATTGGTGATCCCTGTCTTACTCTATGGTTTTAAGACGTAGACACTGAAAACCCACCTAAAGAGGTGAATTGATGTCTTTTGTACTAGATAGATTTGAAGGATCATGGGGTGCCAATAAATCAGCGACTACTCCGAAATCCTGATTCGAGGCTCATTTCCAGTATAGTTCGTCAACGCCAACAGTGGCTATATAGGTATGTGGCACGCTATCTGAAAGCCGATCCTGCTTATTGGGTTGTCTGCAAAAGGGATAACCCAACGTGGACACAAAGAGAAATCATGGTTGCGACAAGTCGATGCCTACTTGGTATGGAGACTCACGAGGCGTGACCACCGGGAGTGGCGCCATAAGGTAGGCATATGCCCCCTGTGATTAATTGATTGAAGGTCAGGGATACCTCTCCTTTCTTTGATGAATTCCAAAACGTATCACTGTTAAATAATATGATCAGTTGAAAGATTGCTGTTAGTAGTTTCCGATGGCTGACTTTTGGTGAGGAAAAAAAATGCGTTTTTTTTAGATACTGACGTGTTGTTTTGTAACTGAAAATTGGTTCTCAGACATCAAATGCAGTTATTATTAGAAAAAAAGCCCCAAAAAACATCAGATCTCAAGTCATCATCTAATCATCCTTTTAGAGATTTTTGTGAGACTTTTGCTGTAGCTCTAAACATATCAAAAGCTTTAGATACTCTGGCACAAAGCTTTAATTTCCAAATTACCCTCCTACGGCTTCTATCCTTCTCTCTGCGACTTCATCTCAAGTTTCCTTTCTGATCGTTCTATTGGTGCTGTGGTAGACGGTCACTGTTCTTCCCCTAAAACTATTAACAATGGTGTTCCTCAAGGGTCTGTCCTATCACCCACTCTCTTCCTATTATTCATCAATGATCTTCTAAACCAAACTTCTTGACCTATCCACTCCTATACTGCTGATACCAGCTTGCACTTTTCTACGTCTTTTCATAGATGACCAACCCTTCAGGAAGTACACAGCTCACGCAGGGAAGCCTCAAAACGCCTAATGTCTGATCTCGCTAAAAATTCTGATTGGTGCAAAGCAAACTTGGTGTTGTTCAATGCCTCAAAAACTCAATTCCTCCACCTATCAACTCGACACAACTTTCCAAATAACTATACCCTCCCCTTCATTGACACTCAACTGTCCCCTTCTCTTACACTGAACATTCTAGGTCTATCCTTTACTTGTAATCTAAACGGGTAACTTCACATCTCCTCTCTAGTTAAAACAGCTTCTATGAAGTTAGGTGTTCTGAGCCGTCTCCGCCAGTTTTACTCACCTTCCCAACTACTAACTCTATACAGGGGCCTCATCCGTCCATGTATGGAGTAAGCTTCACATGTTTGGGGAAGCTCCACTCATACAGGTCTATTGAACAGGGTGGAATCAAAAGCTTTTCGTCTTATCAACTCCACTCCTCTGACTGACTGTCTTCAACCTCTTTTTGTGGTATCCTGGCACGAATAAAAGAAGAGAGAAGAAACAAGAAAATAAGAAGAAATGAGAGAAAAAGAAATAAGAGAAGAAATAGTACAATAACAGTACCAGAGTAGGTAGGTGAAAACTTGACTAGGATTGATGGGAAGGTCCCCAAAGCCTGACTGTTTTATGAGAGGGCACTGCAGACATGATCCAGAAGTAAACACAGAGAGTCAGGGGAACTGAGATGTTTGGTCCTAGGAAACCAGAAGGAGTGGTAAACCTCAGGAGAGGGGACATTTTATAAGCCTAACTTTGAGAGATGCATTGTCTTAACTCCGCCCCATAACGCAGTGGGTGTCTAGTATAAGGTTGACCAGTGCCATGATACCCAGGCTGGCCATGCCACGCCTAGGGCGTGTCTTTTGTAAGATATGTAATTACTGCATATTGGAATATGTGAAATGTATTGAACATTCGACCTTAGGTATACGGATAGTTTTTCTGAGGAAAATATGTGACAATTGAAATATATAATGAGATGTAACGGAGAGAAGAGAGACTTTTTAGAAACAGCTTGTTGAGAGTTTACGAGAGAGAGAGAGAGAGAGAGAGAGAGAGAGAGAGAGAGAGAGAGAGAGAGAGAGAGAGAGAGAGAGAGAGAGAGAAGCTGAGGAGGTCGCAGCTTCCCTGACCAGAGGCTCAGGGGCGACATGACACATAAACTTGTATCAGTAAGTGGAGTTTTCAATGTTGGTAATGCAGTCTAATTTATTTGTTATGTTTATGAAATGTAAGGAGGAAAATAGTGGTTAGGATGTTATATTATTAGGATGTTCAGAGTTAAGGTGTTGTGTTTGATTTTATATGTGTTGGTATGAATTTTACTGTGACATTAACAATGAATTATTTTGAGTTGAATATTGAAGAGAGATTGATGAGAAACATTGATAATATCGTGTGTTACGTATATTGGCGTGAGATGTATTTCAACATTGATATTGAATTATCTGGAGTTAAATGTTGATGTGAGATTGATGAGAAGCGTTGATAATATTGGGTGTTACGTACATTGATGTGGGATATATTTGACATTGATATTGAATTATATGGAGTTGAATTTTGATGAGAGATTTGGTGAGAAACTTTGATAATATTGTGTGTGAAGTATATTGAGTTAAATTGTGATGAGGGACTTGAAGAGAACTTTGGGGATGTTGTGTGTTATGTGTATTGGAGGTCATCAGCTGGTTGCTGGAGTAAGGCTTAGGTTAATAACTTGTGTACTTAGCTATTAAGTCAATTAAATGTGAAAATGTTAGCAGTGTATATTATCATACCTTGTGGTTATTGATATTGAGTGATAGTCTTACACAATTATGCAATTGCAACATGCATGCAAGAAATTGCACGGCACGACATTTCTCATCGCCGCAATGTTGCCTCTCTTGCTCTCTTTTACTGCTATTTTCATGCTAACTGCTCTTCTGATCTTGCTAACTGCATGCCTCCCCTGCTCCCGCGGCCTCGCTGCACAAGACTTGCCTCTTCCTCTCACCCCTATTCTGTCAACGTCTCTAATGCAAGAGTTATTAACCAGTATTCTCAGTCTTCCATCTCTTTTTCTGGTAAACTCTGGAACTCTCTCCCTGCTTCTGTATTTCCACCTGTCAATGACTTTAACTCTTTCAAGAGAGAGGTATCAAGACACTTATCCCATTCTTTTGGCTCACGAATCTGAACTTTTCCAGGGACTGGCACTTCAGTGGGCTTTTTTGTTTGATTTTTGTTGCTTTGTCCGCTTCCCTTCTACTTAAATAAAATATAAAAAATTAAAAATCTAACAGAAAGCCTGGTTGGAGACAATTGTGGTCCCATCTACTGGCTAGGACAGCATAACACAACGTGCATAATATCTTTTAAAGGGAGGCCTACAGTGATTTCTTCATACTTAAAAAACACAAAAGAATAACATAAAGGATATGGAGATGATCAAGGTTGCCCAATATGTAATTCCCCAAGAGGCACAGTTTACTTTTCTTGTCTACTTAATATTTCAGTATATAAGATGAATATAATTCCCTTTTCCTATTCTTCTTTCCCCGTAATTACCTATTGAGGAGATCCAGTTTTCGCTCCATGGTTCGGGACTGGTCTGTCCATACGGCCATATGGTTTTGGATGTTGTCCCAGGCAGCAGCTCGATCAGCCACTCCCCTCACCATCGCCTCCAATGCTGCCATTCTTGCTGCGCTGGCTGATAAATCTCTCTCCAGTTTGTTGATGTAGAGTAAGTTAAATCTCTCCAGTTGCCCTGTGGATGAATGGTAGGACATTAAATGTAAGATATTGTTGTATAATTATGTAAGCATATATATATATATATATATATATATATATATATATATATATATATATATATATATATATATATATATATATATATATATATATAATTATACACGTGATGAGACAAAAACTTGGCGATAGCTTCCAAGCTTCATAACATGTAACCAAACTATACCCCATACCTTTAACAAAGATTTTGTTATAGTAATATAATCTACATAGTGTACATGAGTATCCACATAACTTATAAACCAAGTAAACAGATAACCCAAACCATCAGAATATACACAACACTTACACTTTACAACGGTAAAAAATTATCAAAGATTCTCGCCTTGTGTTTACAAAGTATATTCTGACACTGTTGGGTAACACAGTGGACAGTTGGAGGAAATTACTGACCGAACGTCACATTGACGTCAACTAGCGCCAATCGTTAAAAACTACATAGTTGACTACTTAAATGCTATTATATTCTTTCCAAATAATCCCCAGATAATTCATAAGGATCAGGAAACCTTGAAATACGGGTGGATCTTGGCAAAGAAGGTGTATGGAAACTTGAAGAAGACATGTCATATTCTGAGCTTCCATTGCATTTTAAGCAATTTCGATAAGTTTGACGTCCTGAGTCCTAAGTGAATTTACGGAATATGTGGCAATGTGATATTCATTTACATTCCCTTCCTCCCCCCGGGGAGATGCTGTCTCTGGACAATGAGCTAAATCTCCAACAGATACAGTTGACTCACGACTATCAATCAATAAATCATGGGGGACATACGCCTATGGATGCGTTGCCTCGCCCATCCGAATAATAATAATAATAATAATAATAATAATAATAATAATAATAATAACAATAATAATAATAATAATAATAATAATAATAATAATAATAATAATAATAATGATAATAATAATAATATACGGTTTATTGCAAAGCAGCCTTTTGGGCTGAACATGTACAGGTTATACAAATCCTTATATACTAACATTCACACACCTTAAGTCTACCCAGTCGCCATTCCCGCTGGTCATGCATCATAAGTCTCCACACAGGCCCCTTTCCCATACCAATTAAGTCCCCGCAATGGGCATGAGTTCTGTGAGGATCCCCTTGGCCTCCTCCATACTGGGTTATCCCTTTCGGAGACAACCCGATAAGGAGGATCGACTTCCAAGTACAGTGCCACATTTGACACAAAGTCATACCAGAGCTATTCCATGAGCCTGCCAAGGCATCTAGTACCAAAGATATCAACTCCTCTCTTCAGGTCGGTGTTCAGTGTCCATGTCTCACAACAATAGAGTAAGATATGGATCACCAGTGACTTGAAAATCCAAATCTTCATCTGACTGCACAGGTACCGACAATGCCGAATACTCGTGCTGAGCGATTTGTGATGTAATTCAATATATGTAATGTGTAACTACGGTTAAGCTTGTTTTATGTTAAAGGTTATTTGTGGTGGTGGTCATATCTTATTTGTATTGTATTTGGTGGTGGTTTTATGTTTCAAAGCTTCAAACCGATCTGATGAAAGGATCGGTGAGTTGTAACTAAGGCAGTCAAGTAAAGGAAGCAAGCGACCAAGGTTGTTTCTCTCCCAGTCCCGCCAGTACACGATTCCATAACGCTGTGGGCCAGGCCAATCCACCGTACAACTTCCTCTACCCACCATCGTTATATACTACACTACCAAGGTATATAAATTTTCTGAGATCTCAATGTCCTCGCCACATGCATGGACAGCCTGTACTGTTTCATCAAATAAGACTCCAAACCTTGGCCTTGGGTCAGAAAACCTTGAGTTCTAAGGGCTTCACTTCCCCGTGCAGTGCCTCTAGAGCCATTACTAGAACCACCTGTGACTCACCATGGATTACTGCATCATCAGCAAAAACAAGATCTCTAAACTCAGTATTGCCGACCAATGCTCCACAATGACTTTGTTCCACAACTCTGCTTAGTACCTAGTACATGCATGTGTTAAAAAGTGATTGAGCAAGCACGCTCCCAGTCTCACTCCCATATTCACAGGGAAGAAGCTAGACATGCACTTCACACTTCACAGCACTCATAATCCCGAAGTACAGGCCATTTAATAGACCAATATCCCTTGCAGGAATCCCAAGGAGACGCAAAAGATCCCAGAGTGTTTCTCAATACACTGAATCAAACGCCTTCTTTACATCGACATGGGCTGCAAGTATTTCTTGTTGAACCTCACGGCAGAGCTCCACCAGTACGCGAAGTGCTACAATCCTGTCAGTTGTTGACATATCCCTTGACTCTTCAGGTCTCTGGTGCTTCAGTAAATGACAGCAGATCCATATAAGCAGCAATTGGGCAAACTCATTGCCTGGTATACTGAGCAGTGTTATACCACGGTAGTTGTTGCAGTCTTGATGGTCCCCTTTCCCCTTCCAGATACGGACGACCAACCTCTTTTTCCAGTCAGGAGGAATGGTCTTAAATACCATATAATAGTCAAGACAGTATGCATCCCAGGGATCATGGCTTCACCCCCAGCCTTCAGCAGCTCTGCACTGATGTTACAGATGCCTGCCGGCTTTCCTTCCCTCAACTTTGCCACAGCGACTGCAACCATCGGGATACCTGATTTTAGCATGCCTAGGGTTTACATTTACAAGTCCAACTTGGGCCACCAACGGATCATGTTTGCTGGATCCGGGGCTCCGTCGCAGTAACACAGGACTTGGGAATAAAAACCATGATGGTAAGGAGCTCCCATGACCGGAACGTCGATGGAAAGAAAAAAATCGTTCATAAGCCGTTTCATTTGTCGTGGTACACAAGAGTGATCTTGTGTAGTTTTATTGTCATGGCGGTGTTTTTAAACAATGAGTGAAGCTTCTAGTTATTACCTCAAAAAGTCCAGTAAGAAGGACTCCCTGACTGGTACAACAGGGATCATCTGGTGCGTGAGTGTACCTAGATTGTGTAGAACAATAATGGAAGTTAAGGTTCGGCTGGACTTGGCCTTATTTTGGGATAAAGAAAGTTAAGCCAATTCAACGGGGCTCCCTCAAACTTCAATTCATTTACTACGCATGCGCACATCCTATGACACCGTTACCATGGTAACGTGTCCCTGCTTTCCCTTGTTCTACACGGTATCACTCCTCACCCAAATATCATATTTGCGGCCACCAGCTCTGCATCCACTACATTTCTCCCAGATCAATAGTGGGGTACTACATAAATCCACTGTATTGAGAATTTATTTTATGATCAAGAAATAATCTCATCTCAGGAAATTATTTACGATGCAAAAGACCATACAACTTTCCAGAGCTCGCGCTGGAGAAGAGGATATAACCCTGACTTAGCTTTCATCACCTCTAGGTATTATACAACTTTCGAAAAGTCAATCGGCAACCCAATACCAAGAACACAACACAACCCTGTTATCGTCTCTACTAAGCCTGTTGTTAGACCACAACCATCCAACCTCACACCTAGGTTCAATTTCCGCAAGGCAAACTGGGATGGCTTTACCAATGACTTGGATGAATCAATCCCTCTTATCCCCCCACTACCTGAACAATATGAAACCTTCCAAGCCCTAATCCAGAAGACTGCAAGAGCAAATATCCCCAGAGGCTGCAGGAAAAACTACATCCCAGGCTTAGACCAGCTCTCTAAAGAACAGTATAAGGAGTATGTCCAAGCATTCAATGAAGACCCGTTTGCTGAAGGTACCCTAGAGCTTGGAGAAACCCTGCTAGCCTCTATAAGTAAAGACCAAAATGAGCGCTGGAAAGAAATAATCACAAACATTGATATGACCCACAACAGTAAAAAAGCCTGGTCTACGATCAATAAACTGAACTCGGAAAAAGAGGCTCCTCCCAGAGTAGCAGCCGTTACCCCTAACCAAGTAGCACACCAACTGCTGCTAAATGGAAAGCCACAACATAAAATAAGGGGGCAGGTGAAGAAAACTAAGGAAGAAATGAGCAGAGTCATGCAAAACAGCACCCAAGAAGCCCAACCCTTTACAACTGCAGACCTGAATGCAGCCATAACCCACCTAAAACTAGGCAAAGCATCAGGCGAGGATGGGATCACAAATGAGATGGTGCTGCACTTTGGAGAAAAGGCCAAATTGTGGTTACTGTCCCTCTATAACAACTGTGCTTCATCCCTCAAAACCCCTAAAATCTGGAGGAGAGCCAGAGTTGTGGCTCTACTCAAACCAGGGAAAGAACCAACATCACCAAAAAGTTATAGACCCATTTCCCTGCTCTGCGTCTTATACAAACTGTATGAACGCTTGATCCTTATGCGCATGCAAGATACAGTTGAAGAACACCTTTCCCCTGACCAAGCCGGCTTTAGACCTGGCCGCTCTTGCTGCAGTCAAGTGCTCAACCTCACCCAGTATATTGAGGATGGGTATGAGTGCAAGCAAATTACTGGAACTGTGTTTGTCGACCTTACTGCCGCATATGACACAGTGAACCATAGATCACTACTCCTAAAGGTGGCTCATCTTGTGAGGAATGCCACCCTTGTCCACATGATTGAGTCATTGCTTGTCAACAGACGCTTCTATGTAGAAATGGAAGGGAGGAAAAGCAAGTGGCATACCCAGAAGAACGGTCTCCCACAGGGCTCTGTATTGGCTCCGATCCTTTTCAACATATACACCAATGATCAGCCACAATACCATAACATCCGCAGGTATATCTATGCAGATGACCTGTGCCTTGCCACCCAAGCAACCTCCTTTTCTGAGATAGAGAGAAGGCTATCATCTGCATTGAACACTCTATCTGCCTATTATAAGAAATGGCACCTAAATGCAAACCCAAGTAAAACCCAGGTGTGTGCATTTCACCTTAACAACCACCTAGCAAAAAGGGAACTAAGGGTAAAATGGGGCCACAAAGAACTGGAACACCACCCATACCCAGTCTATCTAGGCGTCACGCTCGACAGAACCCTCTCCTTCAAGGAGCACATCACCAAACTGAGAGCCAAGCTTTCCACCCGCAACAACCTCCTCAGCAAACTTGCCAATTCTAGCTGGGGAGCGGACCCAAAGACTCTCAGAAACGCAGCCTTGGCGCTATGCTATTCTACAGCCGAGTACTGCGCGCCTGTGTGGGCTAGATCATGCCATGCCAATAAAATAAATCCAGAGCTGAACAGAGCATGCCGTACCATAACAGGCTTGCTAAAATCCACACCACTACCAGCTCTGTATAGACTGTCAGGGATCCCTCCACCTAACATCCGGCGAGATGTTACAACAAAGCTGGAGCGTCAAAAACAAATGCTAGACCCCCGCCACTCACTTCACGGCCATCAAGAAATGAGGCGAAGGCTTAAATCTCGCAAATGTTTCCTAACAGTTGAGCCAGTCGATTTAAGCCAGGCTGACAACTACATGCTGGAATGTTGGTGCAATTCAGAGCAACAACAATTGAACGAAGCCCTGCCAGATCCAGCCAAATCCCTACCATCTGGAATGGACCTGAGCAGAAAGTACTGGGTAGCATTAAACAGGGCAAGATCAAAGACAGGGAAAACCAAAGACAACCTCCACAAATGGGGAATAACCACCAGCCCTGACTGTATATGTGGAGTAGTACAAACAATGGAACATCTATTAAAAGAATGTCCAATGGGACCCCACTGCTCCGACCAAGACCTTAAGGATGCAAATGAAAATGCCATCAAATGGATACAGTTCTATTGCGATAAGATATGATGATGATCTCAGGAAAACCTGCGAATCTAAATTGTACAGGCGCAAAATGAAACATCAACGCACCGAATTGAAACATAAAGCCTTTCTCTATGACCATCGCGTCATTTTCTGCACAGTACAGACAACACAGTTGCCACATTAAGGCCTACTTGATCCATCACACAGTTGAAATAATCACGTGCAGTTTCTTCTACCAACCACTTCTCGTTGCACTCCTAATCAACAAACATATCTACTAACATCTCACAATCGCACACAAGTTGAACATAACAATTCTCCATTCTTCGAAGAGTTCCACAGAGCTAATCTACAAAAGAAA
Source organism: Callinectes sapidus (assembly GCA_020233015.1). Classification (NCBI taxonomy): domain Eukaryota; kingdom Metazoa; phylum Arthropoda; class Malacostraca; order Decapoda; family Portunidae; genus Callinectes; species Callinectes sapidus. The sequence goes on along the minus strand of CM035177.1, from coordinate 2,298,202 downwards.
TACAGAGAACTAGGAATTACCAAGGAATGGGTAAACAGGAATCAGCTTATTGATATGATATAGAAAAAAAAAAAAAAAAAAAAACACCTGGCTATCAAAACCAAGATACACCACCACCAGCACCAGTATCTCCGCCATCACTCCGCCCATTGCCTGACGCCACAGCTTTACCTTCTGCACCAGATGTGTCATACATGCAGTCGTCACCCATAGATGATGCACACCTTCCCAGTACTCCTGACAGACGTCACTCTTGCATAGAAAACATATCAAGATCCCATAGAGTCATTGAAGCACATGCTATTGGCAATACGAATGCAATACTAAACAACTCTCTTCAGCCCCCATAAACAGCTGTAATCTGCAAGGGGTTACCTCACAAGACTTAGAAGGACATTGCAGCAATTAAATCCAAGTTGCAAAGGATAAAGAAATTAAGCTGCTGAACACCTTACACGTACACGATAATTGGACTCCTCCAGCAAAGGATAACCGAACTGGAACAGGAGAACAAGAATACCAAGAAGCAGAAAGAGACATCACCAAGTGTTACCGGCCCTTTCAGTGAAAGTAAGGATAGAAACAATGATGCTGAGCTCCCCACAACATCCAAAGAAGAGAAGAAATCCCTACTGCTAGAAGACTGCAACCTGCAAGGAGCCCTCCCCAGTGACTAGAAGGGATGCTCTATAATGACCATCAGATGAGCTAACGTTGAACTGATGAGATGATGGGTGTCTGAGAAGCTAAACTCATTCCCAGCAAGATCCTACATATATGATGGTTTGTATTACCTTTAGAACAATGTAGATCCAATGATTATCTTAGATTACATTGCCACACTTGTTAATGAACTTAACGAAAAAAATTACAAACTGGAAATATTTGTTAGTCAGCTTGCACCCACAATATCTTTAGATGAATTTAAATTCAGATTGGCAGAATTTAGCGAGCATCTCACCAAATGGGGAGAATCTAATGAATTTTTCATAATCAAGACTAATTTAGCTTTCAAGTTTGGTACCAGTAAAGTAGACGATCTATATGCTACTATCCGGCTAGGGATTCATTAAGATGTATTTTAAGTAGACACGGAGTACTTAGATTGCTTCATACTTTTAGTAGACAATATTCCTCTTTTAAATGATTTCCTAAATGAATAGGAATGTGGTAGGACAGACCACCACAGAAATAACTATGTGCACCCGAGTGCTAATGATTTGAATCCTGCTAAGAAAAACTCACACACGTAAGCATGTTTCATCCCACAATCACATGGTAACACAAAGTGTTGTCAGAGACACAAGTACTTCCCGCTACTTCCAATCCCGACCTTTCAATATTGATAAGGAGTCAAACAGCATGGTTATCTAATACAAGAGACATGAGAGAACAGAAAGGCCGTTATAACTGCGGGGAGTTGTGCCACCGCCAGGCACAGTTCCGTTTTGACTATAAATCGAGATGTCAGTCTTGTAGACAGCTGGGTCATAAGGGGGGGGGGGGAAAGAAAATGATGCCGATACAGTATTGTGTTACAATATAACATGTCAATGCACAAAGCATATTAGGAAACAAGGTAGAGTTGTTAATGAAATTGTAGAGTTGTTAATGAATTGTTAATGAAAGAAATAGACCCAGATGTGTTACGTGTCAGTGAGACATGGCTCCTCCCCGAGACTCCTGATAATCTTCTTTTTTTTTATTAGATGTGACATAAGGACGTGGAGGTGGAGCATGTACATTTGTTTAGAATTCTTTTAATCCTTTTAAGAGCTTAAGAAACTAATTGATGTGGAAGACGTATGGGTAACATTACAATGTAAAAAGCTACCGTCTATCATCATAGGATGTTTACATCGTCACTCAAAGGCACCCACTGACACTTTTGACTACATTGGAGAAATTAACTAAAAGAATTCATATGTATTAGGTGATTTTAAGGATTTTTTTTTTCTTTTAATAGTACTATTAAATCTCAAGAAAATTTTAGCCATACCAAATTGTGTCGGGTTATTAATAAATCTACTAGAAACACTAGTCCTTGTGCCACTTTACTTCAAGTGATTATTACCAACAAACGTAAAACAATGATTTTATCCGATGTCGAACCGTGTCCAACAGCTGATCACGATTTGATAACTGCCACTGTGAACTTACGTAAACCCAAACATGTCCCCACCATCACTAGTCACTAGTCGTTATATGGCTAACTACTCTAATGATATTTTTTGCAATATTCGAAGCCAAGAAAGTAATGCATTAAGAATATTATTTAACACCGATGATGTAGATAAATAACTTATACACACATCGTTGATTGTTGCTTAAATGCAAGTGCTGCATTTTAAAACTAAAAACCAGAAGACCGTATGCACCATGGATGACTGACGACATCAAGTTGACAATGAAAAAAAAAAAAAAAAAAAAAAACATAATGCACAAATGCATAGATATTATCAAAACAGGAGCGTAACAATGTCACCCTACAAACTAAATATAAAGATCTCAAAACAAGGGTAAGAGGGATGATACGTGCAGAAAGGATTTACTTTTAAAATAATAAATTTATTGAAAATAGTAGAGACATAGTAACCATGTGGCGAGTAATACACATACCCTATCTTAGCAGTTCCATCGACAGTAGGTGTCTATCTATGGCCAGCAAAATGGATGAACTAAATGAATAGTTTGAAAATATTGGAAAGAAGGCTTTTGAGAAATCACAACAGGGTTTGGGTGAGGATACGAGTAATGAATAGTTCCAGACTCCAACCATAACACATGGACTTGTCCTCGAGGTATCTGATGATCCAGGCAATTATCGACCAATTTCATTACTATCCATCTTATCTAAGATTATTTAAAAGGTATTAGCAACGTAGTTAACAAACATCTTGGAGACAAATAACTATACACAATATGGATTCAGACTAAACCTCTCTACGAGCACATTATTGACTAAATTTACAAATACCACCTACGGAAACATGCACAATAAGAAAATGTTTTTACTCGCCTTGTGTGACTTGTCTAAAGCCTTCGATAGTGTTAGCCATGACATTTTAATAGAAAAAATATACAAAATGGTATGAAATCATTCTTTTCAGACATTATTTGTGTAAGAGAACGCAATCAATTCGTGTTAGTGACAGTTTATCCTAGAAATTAAAAGCGAATTTCGGTGTTCCCCATGGATATATTTTAGGCCCTATATTATTCACTATATACGTCAATGATCTTGGAAAACAAGTAAATGAATGCTTACCAGTGCGATATGCATACGACAAACAAATAGTACTTTCAAATTCATTTGAAAACTTGCCTCAAGTTATAAGAAAAATTGAAGAGACAATAAAACGAATTAAAGGATATTTCAATAGAAATGGTTCATTACCTAACATGAATAAAACTCACTTCATTGGTACCAGGGATTTACTCTAAAATACCCAATGATACTGTGATACACGCTGCCGACACACGTATCCAACCCTGTGATTTCTTAAATAAACTTAGGTGTATTCTTTGATAGAAA